>CM050410.1:35454242-35831742 GCA_027580255.1 Therioaphis trifolii | reverse complement strand
ACACACACACACACACACACACACACACACACACCGCAGCAGCACCAGCACCAGCACCAGGAACCGCGCGACGACGATACGAAATATTATACGCGAGTGCGTCGCCGTGCGTATAATAATATACACTTAATAACTTTTGAAACTGGTATGTCCGTGGAACGCGTCGTCCTATTAAAATATAGCGTAATAATATTGTTTTAAAATAGCACCGTGTAAAAACTGGACGGCGTCGTTTAACATAAATACATAATATCTACATTTACATAAACATTTTTACAATACAGGTTCTACCCTAGACCTGTGGGACACGGCGGGTTTCGATAGTAATTACTATTTTACTACATAACATCGCGCGGCGCATGGTATAATAACCCGACCCGGTGGGATTCGACGGTCAACAATAGTTTCCTTTTTTTCCGACGCTATTCCTCGACTCGTTCAACGTAATATTTTACAGTTGTCGTTCGCGTGTTGTTCGGCTCGGCGATAATCGTTCAACCGCCGTCCCGGACACCCGTGCTCATTGCACCCACGTTCTACGTGTAGTATCGTTCGCAACTTTTCGCCGTAGAATTGATCGATTCTCGCCATGGGTGTTAAACTAATGCCGCGTAACTTAATAAAATAAAACGACCGAAAACGTTTTTTGTATATCGATTTTTCAGAGAAAAACCATCCATATTTTGATGTAAACGTCTTGTACGTTTTCGAATTTCCAGAGAGTTTATAAAGATCATAGCAATATCATGCGAAACCGTTACAGATTTTTTCGATGAAAACCTCGTATCTCCACGGTTTCAACTAGCGGACACAATGATATGTATACCGATAAAATTATTTTACCAAGTACAAAAAAAAAAATGTTTTTAAAGTTTATTAGATTTAGCGGATTTAACAGCTGATATGAAATCTATTTATAAAATTACGTTTTTTTTTTTTTTTTTTTGGTGAGTGGTATTACTTTATCGCTGACATTACGTTTTATGCACGTCGTTTCCCGTCGAACATTCGTTTTTTTCAAACGACAATCGCTCATACTTTTTCCGAAGTCGGCTGTTCTCGTGTGTATCATACGTAACCGGCTGCGTGACCGGGCCGCGGCCGTTCACGACGGACGTCAATGTCGAGCGCACGCGCTGCTGTTTGCGTCTTTCGTGCGGGACTGTGCAATAGATAGAATAATACTCGTCTCACAAGAGGACCGACGACGAATGTCCGATCGCGCGGACAACGAACGATCGGCCACGACGATAGTAAAAATTTCGGACGGTCATTACACGTCGTACCTACATCGATGGCGAGATCATCGTCCGCGATTATAACGAAAATTATGACGCTTTCGGCCGACATGATCTATATAAATATAAATAAATATATTCGAGCGATCCCGCCGCAGATTACCGGCAGCCTACGACCATCGTTGCCGGCTTCTTCGCGGCAATCGTTCGTAACCATTGTCTTCGGTTCTCATCAATGGGGTTGTTCTCCTTCTTGTGAGGTCATGAGCAGGCGGTTCGAGTCACGTGCTTTACTGGTTACCTAAACTGGTGTACCGTTGGTTTTGAATGAAACGCGTACAACTGGTTTACGCGCGTGCTCCCTTTATTGAGCGACGACCGTGTTCCCGTCGAGCGGATTGTTTTTATTATTATTATTTTTTTTTTTTATTTCTTTACTTTTCCGCCGGACGACTCGGCGAGCGACCGACGAAAACGCAAAATGTCCGCACGCAAGGTTCGCACAGGAAATAAAAAAATACGTTTATGTATATATATATATATATATATATATATATATATATATATATATATATATATATATATATATATATATATATATATATTATTTAAAACAAACCAGCACCTCGGGAAGACACATTAAGTTTCGACGAGTTTGCAGACTGATGTTATGTAGGGGCTGACATAATGTTGTACCGCACACCACGGTGTTCTGATATATTTATGTTTTCGATATTCTCGACGGCGCCGTTCGGATAGGTTTGTCAAATTTTGAAATCACCAAACCGAAACATATACCTACTTGAGATATACTATCATTTTATTTTATTTTCAAAATAAACTACACACACACACACACACACACACACACACACACACACACACACACACACACACACACACACACACACACACACACACACACACACACACACACACATATATATATATATATATATATATATATATATATATATATATATATATATGTATAAGATATAATGGCGTGAAATATGTAATATATATTTTAGGTATAGGAAATTCACCATTAACAACAATCGTCTACATTTTCTCAAATATAATTTTTAATTTTTCAAAATTTTTATGCTGTATAATGTATATGATAGACTTGAAAATGTGATAAAAACCGTTTAGATTATTTGGGGTTCAAATATAGAAAATGCACGAGTATGACGACTCAGTTATTTATAAATGATTAATTAATTACTTTTTTTTTTATTTATTTGAAAAACAATTTATATTTACAATCTTCATTTACAAGTTATACAATAAGTAAATTTGATGGTTTATTTAGAATGGCAGGAGGGGGAAGTCGCCCATTAGCGGCACCCCGAAATGAATTACTATAATAATATTTATGATAATCATTTTTTCGTCAAACTAAAAATCAGTATTTCAACCACTAAATTTTGAAGTACGGGACATGTTACCGTCCGAGATACTTTTTCGGGACACCGGAAAACTAAGTAAAAAATCAATAGTGTCCCGGTTCAACCGGAACGTCTGATAACCCTACGTCCGGACGCGTCCGGAGAGTTTCTTAAAAATATCGCTCCGTCAAATTCGTCGGAAACGTAACACATACACCGCACGTTCGGGCGAACATTGGCTCTCTTCCGTCTTCTTCGCATTCCTTCAAACGGGTACGAATCGTCGTCAGCTTTCTTTTCCAGTTATTAATAACGATAATTATCGTTTGCCAATTATACTCGTCTTGCCGTTTACCATCTATCAAAGCACACGCGTATTTTGCATGAATCATTCAATTGTATCGTGTATGAATTATTTAATAGCTCGAAACCAAGATGCCCGACTACTGGTTTTTATTTTTTATTTTTTTTTTTTTTACGGGGTAATTGTACAGTAATGATACACTTAAATCATGTATAATAGTTGAAAATTTCAATTATGTATAACCTGTACAAAGCGTCGAAAAAATGTTAACGACGCTGTACGGAATAATTGAATATTTTAACTCTTTTAACACTTGTATTTGACGTAATTTCAGTTTTTCATCATTGAAATGACAATAATATGTTGAAATTATACACTTAAACACACTATACATTCGATAAAATTATACTAACTTTTCGTACGGCATGCTGGGCCACGTGAAAATATACAATATTTAATTATATACCCGTTTTTTTCGTACTTTAAAACACTATTATATGCCAACTAACCGTAACGAGTACTGTGTCTACAGTTCTACTAAAAACCGAACAAGGTGATATGCTGAAGACTTTATCAAAAAATACTAAATATTTTATTTTAAAACGTGTAGTTAATGTCCTCGTTTTTTATATAAGTAAACATATCTATAGTTTTAAATAACGCCATTCTGGTTTTATAAAAGAGTATAAAATTCAAGTAATTAAAACTCAAACCATTCCTAATGGATGAGCTGTTCATAATTAAAGGCACATATAATTTGTTTTTGTCTCTTCTAATTTTGATATATTGTAATTTGTAATTTCAATTCGTAATCATTATGATAAATTCTTATGAAAATATAATTTTATACGGGAGATTAAAAAAAATTCTTTCGATGGAGTCTTAGCAAATACAAAATTTTATTTAGTTATTATAAAAACCATTGAAAATACAAAAGCTCACTTTCCATAATTTTCAAATTTTCAAAAATAAATTACAGGTTCCATAAATTATACCTAAACATCAATATGATGAATCCAAAATATTTTTAAAAAAAATTTTATTCCTACGACTCTTAATGAATTACTCTTTTTTCTGAGTTCACATTTTAAAACATAAATTTGCGATGTGAATTACATGAATTTAATACAAATTAATTTCACATTCATTAGTAAAAAATAAACTTGTTCTGGCAATAACATATCAATCCATCGTAACCTGTATTGTATACTCATTGCACCAATTAACAACACATTAAGATTAATTAAAATTATGCACATATTCTATATATTCATATCATTAAAAAATATACATTTTATTATAAACCACATTTATATATATATATATATATATATATATATATATATATATATATATATATATATATATATATATATATAGTTCTAGTTATTAAATATCTAGGTAGAAGGTGAGGTTAATGAACGATCAAGTGAAATTGTGTATGGGTAACTTCTTTATGGGAATCATAATAATAAAGATGTAAAAATGTTTCGAGATTTGTGTTTATCAAATGAGTAAGTATGTACTTAATGGAAATATGGAGATGAATTAATAGTAATTTATCATAACTGGAATTGTACCTTATCTAATATTTAAAAACTATAACAATAGATGATAGAAAAATAAAATAAAATAAACTTGAACATCTCCAATCAAACCTTTTTATTTATGAACTAAAAATCGAACCAGCAATACTTGGAATTCAATGTATACTTATTAATGATACAATTCTCATTAAAAAGTTTAAAAAATATAAAATTATACTCTTATAGTATTTTTTTAAATATTAGCAACAAAAACTACTATTCAAGTCCAAACATATTAGGTTTAGCATGCGGTTTTGTGGCATTGCTGAAATTATATTTTGATCGATTTCACCCACTCTTCATTATCACCAACACAAAATAGACATGTATTACAATTGTTATACACTTCAAAATTCAAATCACATATTTTCATTCCATTGCATGATTCATTTTCCTTTAACAAAACAATCTTGTTCTACTTTATGTTTAATCAAATCTTTTCATTATTTTCTTTTATACGTACGTGATACGTATAAAATATAATATGTATATCATATCCGAATATCACGTATCTAATACAATGCAAACATGAATCAGAAGATGTTAATAGCTAATTATTCCCTGCCTCATAAATCTTTTCTTCAAACTTCGTGAGAACTAAAATAAAATTACTCTAATTGAAAAAATAATCATTAATATATTTATGTAATAAATATATGACGTGTATGTATATATATCAATTAAAACTTTATATTTGTGATAATTATCTATACAACAATCTACATGCATATTTGATAAAATATACTTATTCACTTGAATTAATGAATATTTCGAAAAACCATTTAACTAAATAAATTTTAATTTTAATCTCAACCATTAGATAAATATATGAAACTAAGTTAATCCCGTCTAAAATACTATCCATCAATGTCCATGTGAATTTCATGTGAATTTACACACGCTTATAAATATATGTATATAATATATGCGTATATATATATATATATATATATATATATATATATATATATATATATATATATATATATATATATTATTAATCCATAATATAATCAAAGTCAATAATCTAAGAACAATAAGTGTTTGGGTCTCTGTAAATTGCGTCCCATTTCAAATTTTTTATGTAAATTGCGGCCCGGGTATATTTTATATATACGTAAATTGCGGCCCGGGTATATTTTTGTACATATGCCTATCTAACTATTTCTTATTAATACGTAAATTACGTCTAAGCCTTTTTTCCACAAAACCAATATTTTCCTTCCCATTTTTCAGACTTAGGACTATAACTATAACAGACTTAAAATTATCTATACAAATATTATTATCATCAAATTTCAAAAAACACTTACACGTTTTAACTGTGCAACACCAACGTTGAATATCATTGTTTAGAAATTTATGAAAACGAAATTTGAAACCATCTAATATTTAATTTATTTATTTATATAAAAGCAATAAGTGATTGCCAGAAGATAATTATTTTGTGAGTTAAATGACGATTTAAAAAAAAACTATTCGGTGAAGGAACTTAGACAAATATTTGGAGAGTGATGTTGTATATTCGGTATACTAAATTAATGAATCAATATATTAAGACAATTATTTAAACAATCATAAAATGATTTAATACAAAATTTTGAGTATTAGGTCAGGTCCCGACATCACTGTCGTTTTAAACTTTTTCGGGAATAACTATAGGTATATTTAATATACTGATGCGAGTTCTTCAATTAGAGGATTTGAATGGTCTTGGAGAATCTAGTTGAATCGTCTATAATATGTTTTAGCTACGTTTTACGTTGAGGATAGAAGAGATGGCAAGATCTTTGTGTAAGGATTGATTTGGCACGTAAAAGACTGCTTTGGTTATAGCTTAGAGATTTGGTTTGAACACGATGAATACGGTTAGTGTTTGATATTTTTGCAGAGCCCTATTATTGGATTCTATTTTTTGTTCATTTTGTTTTAAGGAAGACTTTTCTGAATGGTAATTTAGTTGATAATTAGTGGAAAAATTTGTTCGTCGAGGATAGTAGGTGAACATTTTGTCTTTCTAAAAGTGAAGGTATTAGTAAGTAGATTTATACTCATTTATTTTCACTCCTAATTCTTTATATCATTTTTTGAGAAGGAGTTTGAATTTGCTAGGAAGTAATGATTTAATCATGAGTGTACTAATAAAATATTGGCCATAACTTTGGTGGTCGGAAAAGTCACCAATTGTTGATTAGAATTGTTATTATTAATTACTTTAACAATTAATTTGTATGCGATGAATTTGACAGTTACAAATAACCAGAGCATAGTATAACGTTCATTTTAATTTTGTATGCTCGGTACGATTTGACAATTATTTTAAAATTTTAATGAATTTAATTGCTACGTATATTTTTTACTTTTTCAGTCTTTCTTAATTTAGATTTTATGTCAGTTATTAGTTTCTTTTAATTAACCATATTCGCCTACTTATGAATAGTAGATATTCATAAAAATTGTGATTATTTAATCTATTGTTATTGAAAATAGTAAAATATTCTGCAATTTATAACTGTTGACCGTATCATCATTTAATTTTAATTTTAATTTTAAAGACTGATTTGATTTCAATGTTCAGAAGATAACATTTTATCTATTCCATAAACTATTTTTTTTAAATACAAATAAATACAAAATTATATAAGTAATACATTATATTTTAACTTTATATTATTATACAAAATGTTAATACGTCATATTATGATATCACGACAGAACAATAAGTGATCAAGAAATGAAATATTTTACATTATGATTGTTATATGAAAAAGTTTAAAAATCATTGAAAAACTAAAGTTCTTTCACAGTTAACTTTAAACAAATAATCGTCACTACGAAACTATAGTTATTGAAAAATCTGTTAAAAAATATAAAACACCAAACAATATAGTAATCGAGGTTAGGTTATGTATAATATATGTTATATAACGAATACATGTATTTCAAATATATTCATCGAATTTAGTTAAATCAATTCAAAATTGTTATAGGTAGGTATGTACTTATTTTGAATAAATTTCAAAAGTGTTTTTCAAATTACACAATTGTTTAAGAAAATCATAAACTATGCCCTTAACCTGTTCCAATGTTTCGTTTTAAATGAGCATAAATAATAGCTAATTGATCTTTAATGATGGTTCACGAAGAACTTCGGCCACGGACTATAAAAATAGACTGATAAAAAAATATTACGTTCTACATTAAAATCACTCGAAATAACCGATAGATTGTTTGATTCACTCGGAATCCAAAACAAAATTCGATTTCGATAATACTTGTTCATGCTATCGCGTTGTGTCTGCTGACACGATAAACTGAAAAAAAAATCAAGTAAAATATCATTACAACGACTCTTAATAATTCCGCTGTGCTAACCGACGTCGCGTGCGCGCGTGTAAATATATAAATCTGTCGTCGACTCCCCATATACGAAGCGATCGATTTGTTGACAAACAAAATGTTGGACGGACGGACGGACAATAAATGTGTGTATGATCGATGACGTTTGTCAGCTCGTCGAAGACTGACTATAAATCGGTGCTCCGGAAACATCAACGCATCGACCGCCTGTACGAGATGTGTACGAGTCGACGAACAAATCGGCAACCTGCGGCCGGTACACGGCGTATCGGTGCACGGCATGAAACGTCGATTTATTCATTAATTTTGCTGTCCGCGGATCGACCAAAACCGATCGTCCCGTATATGGGTAGGCCTTGTGTGTACGCGTTCTGATCAGAACAGTATATACGTATAATACGACTTTTGACATACATATACGTAACAATTACAATACAATAGCTGCCCGCGAAGTCGTTACATGTCGTATTGAATTTCCAGTTTATGATATATTATACTATTATATCATATAATAGGTAGGTAATAACGCGTTCTGTACGTGAAACCGAAATGCACGCGCAGAGATAAAAAAAAAACATAAAAAACATATACAAACGCACGTTTTTGTAGACGATTTTGACTTGGAAAAAAATAGTTGAAACGTATAATTGTTAAAGAATTATATACAATATATAATTATATATATACATATAATATATTGAATCAACGGTTTAACTTGCCAACGCGAATGGGAGTTAAATTCGAGCTGTGAGCAATATTATTGTACACGCAGCGTCATTCGCACGCTGTATGTCAGGCGGTGGGAACGTATGCGTTGTAACACAATCGCACGTCAAAACGTTTCAAATGACATGTGAATCTTTTAATTATAATTGCTTTTTTACTTTTATCGCAGAGTGTACATTCATTCGATAATTGACGAACAATCCGATCGACTGTTTATCGTAGATTCATATGTTCGATAATAATCGATTGTGTTGACGTACAAGAAGCAAATACGCATTATAAATGCGTAGGATATATTTGAATATATTATGCGTGATTTTTGTCATTTACCTACGCACTTTATCAAACATCCAACTAGGTACCAAAGTAAATCAAAAGAGACTGTTTTCAAACAAATTTCTTATAATTGTCATTAAAAATAACGAGTCAATTGTGAAACATCAATATTGTTTATTTGATTAGTATTACACCGTTACAAAGAACAAGACCTTCCCTAAAATAATTCATTTCGATGAAAACGCGCCAACAAACGAGTAAAAAATATTAAATAAAAAAAAAAAAATGAATCGATGACTCATTCGTCTACCGTTTTTCACATTCCCTTTTCGGCATCAAACTATCTATCAAATTCTCCACTAATCCATCTAATGCACATCGAAAATGAGTCACCTTCATTTTCTTTATGATCGCGCCTTACTTTCTGCTCCGGGCCCACTTTCATATTGTATTTATATCGTACGTACCACACGTACGCACTGTTCTTTGTCCATCTTCGGTCCGTTTAGAATATTAAATATATTATAAAAGATAATCAAACAAACAACTTTAATAAAACTCCCTGTTCGTTAAGAACGAACACACTATTTAACATTCAGTCTACGTGTGGTTTAATTGAATCTTTTCGAATACGAAACAGATCTAAAGCTACTTGTTAAGCACTTCGATCTAGATCGTCTTTTGATAATACAGAGGAAAATACAATGGTAATTTTATTCAAATAAATATACAAACGATACGTATTTATGAAACGTTTTAGTTTTATTATGAAAAAAAAACAAATTTTTTTTCAGTATAGGTCGTACAAGGTACAAAATTGTTAATATTATAGTGAATAATTGAAATAATAAGGTTATAACAAAAATAACGATGACGACGACGACGACAACGACAAAAAAATAAACGAAATGATCGTGAACATGATTCAGGGACGCTAATTGCTGAAAACCGTATACAGGCACCCTGAGAAAACGCAAAAGAAAAAGTTCATCCCAAACCCTCGTCCCACCTCGCGTCGCCTTTTTACTCGGCGGCGCGTACGTCTAGGACGTTGCTTTTTTTTAAGCTATTGTATTGCTTTTATCGCGGGATTTAAGCGTGGCGACCGAATCAAGAAATTCCGTAACGAAAAAAACCACACATTTTTTTTTTATGTATGGAGACACTTTTTCTTATCGAAAAACTGGTTCAAAAGTTTCATCCAGTAACTTTTTAGAACGGAAATTTTGTTATGATGGTACTTTTAAGAGCTCAATTTTCAAACTCCTCAATAGTTTTTCAAAGCGTGGGCGATAACTACCGAAAAATTGACAAAAAACGGGAAAAATGCCGTATTCTCGATTTTCGTGAAATCTATTTTAGTTTTTTAGCCATAACTCCATCAATAATAGAGCTAAGAACTTGAACATTTTACTGACTACTAATAATAGTCACGCGCATACTGAATTAAAATTTCAAAAATATTTTTGACTAATATATAGAACTTTGAAAATATTGAAAATTTCTCATTTTTTGGAAGTTTTTGCTTCGTAAAATTTTAACCTTTGGATATAAAGAGCTGAAAATTAAAAAAATAATACTCATAAGTATTTCTACCAACGATAAAAAAATATCGAAAATCATTAGTCACAATATTTTTTTACAGGCGTTTAAAGTTTGCATTTTGACGAAATTTCTTATTTTTACATTAAATTACACACTTAAACGCACGTAAAAAAATAATCGGTGCTTCCCAAGTTGATAAAAACACTATGCAACAGCTTTACCGCGGCAGTTCCCGAGTGTCATGCGTATTTTTTTCTGTTCTTTTTTTTTCCCCCGACGACAATATTAACGATCCGTTCGTGTCTCGTTGCAGTTGGCGCAGGGCGTGACGGGCGCGGGCGGCGGCGGAGGCGGAGGCCCCAGCGACATCTGGCCGCTGGAACGGCCCGACGGCATGCCGGTGATCCAGTCGCTGGAGGTGATGTGCGGCAAGGACCACATGGACGTGCACCTGCAGTTCACGCAGCCGTTCGAGGGCATCGTGTCGTCCAAGGGCCAGTACGCGGACCCGCGGTGCGTGTACGTGCCGCCGTCCACCGGCAAGACGTTCTTCACGTTCCGCATCGCGTACGCGCGGTGCGGCACCAAGCCCGACCTCAACGGCCAGTTCTACGAGAACACGGTGGTCGTGCAGTACGACAAGGACCTGCTGGAGGTGTGGGACGAGGCCAAGCGGCTGCGGTGCGAGTGGTACAACGACTACGAGAAGACCGCGTCCAAGCCGCCCATGGTCATCGCCGACCTGGACGTGATACAGTTGGACTTTAGAGGTGAGACGATAACGACCGGAGGCGGGCCCTCGACGAAATACGTTTTACGATTTCAGAGGGCAAGGTTTTTCCCGAATTCAATAGTTACCGCGTTCGACGAATATTCCCGCAGCCGAAATAACCTCTGGTGGTCGTGGCGCCCAAAATCCTCCCCCCACCCCTTTATAACCACTTGTCCTACACATTTATATTATTTATACCAGTGGTCTTCAACCTTTTTGGACTCGCGACCCAATTTTTTAGGCCTACATTTTTCGTGGCCCACGTAAGCTTTATAAAAAATCTAAAATTGCTTAATACTTTGCAGTAGTACTATTATAACTGGATAGATATAAATTGCATTGTTATAGTTAGAATATTTAATTATTATTAATTGAAAATGTATAGGATTCATATGAAAATATAAAATAAAATGAAAAATATTTTTGTGCTTTTTATAATTTTATAAATTTATTTTTAATTTTAAAAAGGAGACTTATCGCGACCCAATTTTAAAGCTTACGCGATCCAAAAATGGTTCGCGACCCACCGGTTGAAGACCACTGATTTATACGACGACGTCTGGAATGAAAACGCACAAAATAAACACAAGTTAAAGTTCAAAATATTTCACTAATTGTCATAATATGAAACAACTTAAAATGAAAAACATACCGGTACTCGATTTATATCGAGATAAAAAAAAATGATAACACATTTGTGTTGAAATTCCTAAATTTTTGTTATTTCTACAATCGAAACTGTAACCACGGTACGTGAAACTTGAGGGCACACATTTTTAGTTCGGGGGACACACTTTAATTTTCAGACAACACGGTATTTTAGGCCGTGATCGAAGGTTCCAGCGCGAGAACCGGCCGTCTCCGTTTTTTTTTCGAAACGCGTGTTTTTACGTTTCCCGATAAAGAACAGTTTCGTCTACGTTTTGGTGTGATAGCCGGACATGTCCATCCTTTAGATGAGTCAATATCATACAATATGATAATAGGTTACCTCCGATTTTTTTTTATTATATGTATTATTATAATAATATAATACTCTACGTTTTTAATCATTTGTGTTTAAATTTTCACCTTAAATCGTTATTTAGTCTAAATATATGAAACATAATAATAATAATAATAATAACAACAATTTGGTGCAATGACCTGATATTTCCGTGTTTTTTAACTTATATTAATACAATAACGTACTTACAATAATATAAAATGTAAATATTTATAAACGTAAGTTAGCTCTTCATGTGAAGAATTCATATAATACGAATTATGTCTATACTATACTCATACCTCCATCAGAAACTAAATTATTTGGTTATTTGTTTCTGCTGAACGATTTCAAAAAATGGAGATGGCCTGTTCTTGCACTTGATTATTATTATTATAAGACCTTTGGCCCCCTCCCGCCAGCAGTAGTAACTACCCGTCTGCGGTTGAACGCGTGAAAACCTAACCTAACCTAACCGCGAGTACGTGCCGCCGTCGTCGCGAGGTTTTCGACGATCGCGGCGAACGGTGCTGTCGTGCACACGAACTGTTTCAATGGGAATCCTTAGCGTTGGTTAACCGAAAAAAAAAAATGAAAAAATCTTAAAATCCTGAAATCTTTTGACGGCCGGAACAAATCCGTTTGACTCACCTCATTTTTAAATTTAAATTTACAAATGTGTATGTGTACACTGTACAGTTTACCGAGAGAAATATCATTCGAACAGGCTAATGATTTGTTCATTTGACATTTCACTGCAGGTAAAACTGTATATGCTTGTAAAGAAAATCCATTTCATAAGGAAAAAAATTTAATAAATTTAAAAAAAAACACTAATCATTTTTTATTTGAAATTTCAGGTGACAATGTTGATTGTTGGATGGAAATTCAACATGGAAAAGGTCCATGGGCTCCACCGGTCAGTGGTATAGTGCCTTTGGGTTCGACACTAACATTAGTCGTAGCCATCAATGATTATAGAGGTAATAACATAACATCTACGTTACAGTAAACTCTTAAGATGATATTTTCAACAATGTAACGGTACTCAAAATCGCACATGGCTGTATTGAGAAAAAAACGAAAGGTTCATTTAATGTCCTGTCAGTTTTTACTTTTCTGAACAGCGATAAAAATGTGTTTAAAACACTATTCAAATTGAGCATGATACCGTATGAAGATTATACGTTTAAATCTAATTTCAAAAAGAACTAATTGATTTTTTTAATACTGAAATGTAAGTAGAACTTATCTACGTTATTTTGAATAAATATATTGTAGTGGTGTAGTTCCATTTCCATAAGACAACTAACTTACTGATTTTTGCTAATTTGAAATTGATTAAACATTTCGTTATTCGAATTAGATTTATGTCATGTCTCGTGCAGAACTCAAGTGAATAAGTTTAAACGCATTTTTATTTTAATATTTCGACGGCACAGAGGTACAGATGACGACACAAGGGTTCTTGTTATACATTGAGCATAAAGTTTTACTAAATTATCCATATTTTGTGTACAGTCTCAATAAAAAAATGTTTACCACGTTTTTAGAGAGACAAAATGATTATATCATTATTATTATATCGTCACGTACACTGTCGATCGAATCGTTTGATAAAACATCTATGTGGATGTGGGTAGGATCGTAACATATACTGTCCCGTGCGGCACGGGTACGCTCACAGTTGCACGACGACTATGAGGCTTCGTAGGTTTTTGTAAACGACGAGACATCGCGTTCCGGTTGTAGACGAGTTCCAATTACCATCGGCCGTGAGAGACTGGACACGTATAATATACCCGACGCGTAATGATAGGGATAGATCAAGTGAGGCTTGCGCACAGAAACATAAAAACCTACGCGTACGGACAAGGATTTTTACAGTTGTTTCTGGGAAATCGATGGACGGCCATTACGGGATATTAATACATTTTATTGTGAACCGAACGCATCGAGAGGTGTCGTACGCGTGCTGTGCGTCGACTAAGACGGATCGTCGAGTCCGGACCGTACCGTGTCCTTATACGCGACGTAGCGTATACGCTATACACGTCCTACACCAGTGGTTCCCAACTTGGGGGTCGCCCTCTCAACCTAGAAAGACGTCAACGAATTTCCGAGGAGGCACAAGCAGTCATAACGGAGTAGATTTTAGATTCTGAGTGAAGCGAAGGATCTTCTGGTTTTACAATGATGTTTATTTATTTAATTTTTTTTTTTTTTTCTGTAAACACTTTTTCGTATAGAAATCCTTGTCCAAAAGTTTCGTCCAGTCACTTTTTAGATTCGAAATTGAACTGAGATGGTACTTTAGAGAGGTCATTTTTCCAAAATCTCCATAGTTTTTCCAGTAATCAAGAATAACGATCGAAAAACTGAGTAAAAACGGTAAAATCGGTAAAAATCCGCCGTAAACGAGATTTTCACTGTTCAGATTTTAGGTATTTAGTCATAAATCGAAAAGTATTGAAGCTAGAAACTTGAAAATTTTATCCAATATCAAATACATACTTTTTTATATTGGACAACATTTTCAGAACAATTATAGCACTTTTGACTTAAATATAGAACTTTTAATTTACCAAATTGTTTGAAAGTTTTTATGTAATATAATTTTAAATATTTGACAAAAAGTTCTGAAAATGTAATATGACCTTACTCATATACCTACCTAATTATCCTAACAAAAATTCAAAAACCGTTAGTCAGGATTTTTTTTTATACACACTTTAATAAATTATTATAACTCACCAAAAATTATGCAAATAACCGTAAAATACGTAAACAGTATTTAAATAATAATATATTATATTACACTGAAGCTTTGCTCAGAATCGTTTTATACTAAAGAAATGAGTCATCATTTCTTTAAAACTTAATACATTCATCACCAATATCTTGTCCGAGGACCGAAGGGACGATGGACGAACTTGTACCACCATCATCTCACTTACCAGCTTTTTTTTTTTTTTTAATTTGATTTCACACGTGGGAGGGGGCGGGGAAATGGAAAATTAATAATGACCCCTTTCTGTATATTAGGAATTGTTTAAACCAACCGCTGAAGCTCTTTGAATGAGTCCGATAAAATACCGACCCGTTTATTCGAAGATTTCAAAGTTCTTTCACGATTTTTACGAATGAATAAATTATATTATTTAATTGTATACTCAAAATGTCTATATATTTTTAAAAAAAAAGAAAGGTCGACTCTCACATTTTATTTCAAATTTAAATTAACCGGGACTTTTGAAAGTCTACAAACGGGACCGACTGCGTCAACGCCAGCACGTGCTGATACGGTGTACAATAATGTGTCATAACGGTTGCAATTGTCTTGTGTTGCGCGCAGGCGAGTTCGACATGAGGGTGAAGTCTTGCGCCGCGTCCGACGGCGGCGGCCACGTCATCCAGCTGACGGACGACCAGGGGTGCGTGCTGCGGCCGAAAATGATCAGCGGGTTCCTGAAGGCGCGCACCTCGGACGAACGGGCGTCCGTGATCACGTACGCGTTCTTCCACGCGTTCAAGTTCCCGGACGCGCTGAGCGTACACATCCGGTGCAAGGTGGAGATTTGCCGACACGGGTGTCTGGACCACTGTCAGACGGACGATCGCGCGCTGGCCGGTCACCTGCAGCCGCAGCAGCAGCTACAGCACCAGCAGCAACAGCATCTGCCGTACGGGCCGGTGGACCGGAAGGACCAGCAGACCGACCGTTTGGACTACGTGCAGTCGGTCGCGGTCAACACGGACCAGCCGAGCGCCCAGGCCCAGTTGGCGATACACTCGCCGTTCGCCGGCCACCACAACAAGCAGCAGCCGCCGCAAAAGGTGAATACGACACGAGTGAAATTTATCGTTAAAAAACACTTCTCTGCGCTTCGGCGATTCCGCCAGACGTGACTGAACTATCGGCGATTTTCCACGGGTATCGGGCGCCAAAATATCACTCCCGAGGCAGCTTTTGCGCTCGACGTCGCGACGCGATCGCGATGTGGATGGCTGGGGGTGATACGTGAATTCGATGTTTAATCGCATTACGTCTCTGCTAAAACCACTAGAGAATTATTAAGACGTGAGAAAAAAGTATAGACAAACGCCGTGAAATCAACGTATAGGCAACACGCGCGACCGGTTGGCGTATATCTAGTACCAGCTGTATGCTTTTATTCGAAAATACATTTGATTTAATATCTATTATGGCCCTAATAATCGTACGATAATGGTTTCGAAATTATCACGTGCAATAATATGCAATATAGAATTGAAAAATAAAGCTTTTTTTATTTGAATTTTATTTAGAAATTTAATTAGTTTACTTTTACTTCTGTAATTAATGCTACTAGAGTTCCCCAATAAAAATAAACGTTTAAATAATATTTTTGATTTCACGCGAAAGAAGAAAATGTAAGCAATTATCTTAATTTTAATGATTTCGGTTTCGTAGTTATTGTTTTATTTGCATTGAACAGTTTCTATTGATTTAATGCAAGTACAAACTTTGACCCGAAAATTTATCATAATATCGAGTCAATGGCATCGACAGCAACTATTAGCCGTAAAACTTAATTCCAAAGCGATCTAAGTCACCTTTACTAAATTCCCACTGGGTGGCAGCACCTAATCCGTTATTGCCATTTTAATGATCTGAATAATTTCGATTGCAAGAATGGACTATTCCTCGATATCGTTAATTAGCCGCGGACGTACACGAGCGACGCCGGCAAGCCGGACGATCGGTCGCGGGTCGTCTAAGGACGACCACCAGCCCCGGCCGAAGCCGTACAATTTCCGAGGGCGGTGAGACCGAAGCCTCTTCGGGACCACCCCTGAAACTAGGTGCAGGTGTTTAGAGTCCACTAAGACGTAACAGAGTTCTTCCTCTTACTCTAAATGGCACATTTATCCCTCTCCATTCTTCGACAAAGTACCTGGGCATAACTTTAGACAAAAGATTGGCATGGCCACACCACACAAAATCTAAACGTAAACAAGCGACATCCGACTACATTTACTACGTCCCATCCTCAAAATCAGCCTAGCAAATAAAATATGCTCATAATATACAAAAGTTTAATCAGACCAGTTTGGTCGTACGGGATATAAATATGGGGACCTTCCAAACCATCTAACATAAGACCATTACAATCCTTTCAATCAATAGCTCTAAGAATCATCACAAATGCTCCTTGATACTCAACAAATCAAAATCTTCATAAAGACCTTCAACTACCAACTGTCAAAGATTTAGCGACTAACCATTGAATAAAATTCCACAACAAACTAAAAGATCACCCTAATCCACTAACTCATCGAAACATGTCCACCACAAAAATTCCAAAAAATATCACCCGCCGCCATAACAGGGACTGACCTACTCGATCCTGTGTTATTGTAATATGGATGTAAAAAAAAAATAAACTGTAAAAAACAAATATTAAATAATATTGTAGGTGTGGCCAGTGGGCTACTTCCTATTCAAGTTTTAACGTCACTGTTGTACTTGTATTATCAAAAATTCTTATAGCGTTACGTTTCACCGGTTGGAATTTTCTAAATCAATAAATAAAAAAAAATAAAAAAAATTAAAAAAAAAAACTCGGACGTGCGTAGGACTCACCGTTGTTCTCGTTGCAGGAAACGCCGCTGAACCGGGACGGGTTCCCGCACGGACCGCGCAACCTGGACGAGCCCGTGGCCGCCGTGGCCACCTCGGCCACCACGGCCACCACGGATGACGACAAGGCGCGGGCGACGGACGCGCCGGCCGGCAACAACGACGCCGACGACGGCAGCAAGGGCGACAAGAACGGCGGCAACGCCGACGGCAGCAAGGGCGACAAGAACGGCGGCCCCGCCGACGGCAAGCACGACGGCGACGACGGGAACGGCAAGAACAACAGCGACGACGGGAACGGCAGGCGCCGGCGCCGGCGGCGGTCCGTGAACGTGTCGGACGCCGGGAACGCGGACGTGGGCGTCAGCGGGCTGTACGACGTCATCTCGCAGTCCGACCTGGCGTTCACGCCGGACGCGCGGACCGACGGCGAGGCGGTCACCATATTCCAGGGCCGGATCCGCGAGGACGTGGTGTACGGCATATGCATGCCGGTGCACGGGTTCGGCGCGCTGTTCGTCATGTTCGCCGGGTCCGCGATCGTGTCCGTCGTCGTGGCCGGGTTCCAGTTGCACAAGTACCAGGTGCGCCGCGAGACGCAGAAGATCATGGCCGTGCGCGCGCAGCACCAGCACGTCATGCGGCAACAGCGGCCGCACGCGCAGGCCCAGGCCCAGGCGGCTGCGGCCGCGGCCGCGGCCGCGACGGCCGGCGGCGGCGGGTACATGCAGAACCCGCTGGCCGGCATCATGGCGCTGAACAAGCTGCTCGCGTCCAAGACGGTGTCGGCGGGCGGCCCGCAGGCCAGGCGAAACAGCTAATCGATGCCCGCGGCCTGTAGGCTCGATGGCACACGCGCGCGCGCACACACACACCACACACCACACACGCGATAACAATACATTTCGAATAATATTATTTTATTTACAGTGTATCGTCGTCAAAATGATGATTATTATTATTATTTAATACTCGATATACCTATTCACGTGATTATTATAGTACTTTATTATTATTATTAATATTATTATCGTTGGTGCGCGTTCATAACGTTATTATTATTATTATTGTCTCGTCATTATTTCTATCGTTTACACGTTCCAAAACGCTCACGAGACTTTTCATCGGTGTACATAATATATATATACGTATTATTAACATGGCTCATAACGTTCGTAACTCGATTGTTGGCACAAGTCTTTAAAAAAAACAAAAAAACAAAAAACAAACGAGATTTCTCCGTCCGTCGACGGACGGTGTAAAACGTTTGAACGAAAAAATGAAAAGGAAAAAAAAAATTGTAAAACCTTAAACCGTGGGTTGTTTTACTTCTTTTAAACTCAACAAAGTCGAATAGCGCGAATAAGCCGGATTTCGTGTGAAACACTCGCACGAAGGTATGCAATTTTCGAGTATAAGTTCATAATTTATGGCCTATTATTATTATCATTATTATTTAATTTTCATATTTTACATGTAGGTTTAATTATCGCGCACAGTATTATTGTATAGCATTCAAAGTAAAAATTATTTGAAAATTGGTGCTCAATATTTGACGGGATGATTACGTATTCGCCGTCCACTGTCTAATCTTAAATTAATTTATTGATTCCACTAGAATAGATATAATTATGTATACATCTTTGTTATGTGTTATTTATATATATTATTTATTAGTGATTTATATGAGGTTAAATAAATTCGTTAGATTACCTTTATTTATAATGTTGTATAAACAAAAAAATATTAGACAATTTATTTATTTATACTTATAGACCATATTGTAGTTTATTTATTTATTTATTATTATTTTATTTGTAAATATCTTAATACTGAATATGATAACAATCAAAACTAGATAATTTTGTTATTATTTAATATAATATATTTTATAATCTTATTTACTATTATATAGTCATTAAATAGGCCAGTTCTTCATATTAACAACTGACTTTTTTATTGTTTAGAAGTATAACAAATTTGACTATCTAGTTAAACCAAAATTTATTGTTCATAACATTTAAATGAAATCTTCAGTTCGTTCAAATTATGTTTGATCACGCGGCGTTTTGTGTAGGCAAAACATGTACATCTATGTTAACGATCAATTTTAAATGAATAATATTATTATACTTGTCTGGTTTACGATATCCATATTCCGTTGGCATTTTAACTTAACATAATTTTTGTACATAGTTTATTATTATTGTTTATTTATTATTTATTAATTATTATACTTAACATAAAACGGTTTTGCTCAGCATTTTGAGGGGTGGACAGAATAAAAATGGAATATTACATCTTCTTTTTTTGTTTTTTATTTTCTTATTGAATTTTAACAATCAAATATAACCATTTTACGTCATTTAACATGACAAAATAATGATAGATAAATTATTTGCAAATAATCAGATATTAAGTATTTAGTCGAATAAAAAATTATCTCAAATATATTTTTAAAAGTAAACATTAAATATTTTTTAGTAAATCGAGTTTATATTCTAAATTAAAACAATATTTTATTTAATAATAATATTCAGTTAATAACAATTATGAAATATTTAAAAAAAATATATATTCAATATTTATTATTTTTTTAATTTAAACCGTATAATTATCTTATCCATTTTTACTCTGAGCCTCACATATTGTAATCTAATAATTTATAGTATAATTTTTAATACGTTATTCTTTTTTTTTTTTTACATATTTTGTTATCATCATAAAATTAATAACTGTTTGTATTTTGTAAATAAATTTTAAACAGTTTTATTATTGTACTTTATTTATTATTATATTATTTTTAACTAGAAATAACTTCTAACCCACATCAATTTCACTGTGTAGTCAACAGTGTTAATAAATCAGTAAAAATAGCTTCAACATATAAAAATTAAGAAAAAAATATTAATATCTTATTATGTATAGTTCAACTGTTTATACTTGAACAGTTATAAAACGACAAGTTTTATAAATGATATGAAATATCAAAAAATTCCATATTTCTCCTATTCATCTTCAAAAAAATATTATTAAGACCATAGATATTTATATTTATATATATAACACAATAAATGACTGTTCATTGATTATTTGCAATAACAAAAGGTAATAATAAAAGAATTATCACAGAAAAATTTTGATATCACACAAATTTTCAGTGATCCGATTTTACATATCTATTACCTGCCTATATAAAACGTAGGTGTATACAAATATATATTATATACACATGTAAAAACTTTAAATAAAAAATAGTTCTTCACTTAAGATTCATACAATTACTCTTTTAAATATACAAAACAAAATAAGAAAAAGTATAATGGTAGTATATATTTGATGTGATATGATTATGAAAAAAGTTACTGGAGCAAATTTGCATCATCTACTCTAAAAAATGTCAGAGAAACAATTCATTTTAGCCAATTTTTCAAAATTCAAATATAAAAATATAAGTTGGAACTGGTAAAGTATACCTATTGTCTAACAAAAAACACCACTATTTTAATCCACATATTAATATTCCTAAATTATATTGTACTTTATCTAGAACACCTACCAACAATTTTATAATTCTTTTGTGTGAAAGCAGTAATTATCAACTGATATGTTGAGATTAATAAGTTAGCAGAAGTTCCATGTTTTATGAATTTAAGTATAAATTGCATATATTATACTTATATGAATTTTAAAAAATAAGAATTTACATCATGTATAAACATTAAAATTCAATGATTATTTATTTAAGTGCCAATCATTTGCACCAATAAAATACAAATAAGGGCTCATTATACATACCCATTATAAGGTGATATACATATGTAATGTATAAAAACATTAATTGAAGTTTAGCAAAACAAAAAACAAGGTTAAACCACAATAATAAAATCATTGATCAATCATGTATACTAGTTTATATATTTTTTATAATAACATATCCCAAGCTTTTACTATCTAAATCTATAGATGGTGAACATAAATAATATATAAATAATAACATAATACATTATCAATAAATAATATTGTACATTATTTATTTGCATATATAAATTTTACACATTTCATTCTTTTTTGTATATGGTATACATTGTATGATAAATTAATTTATAACTAATATAGAATGGTTATAATATAATAAGTTTTAAATTTTTATATTTAAAAAAAAAAACTACGTATATTTATAGCATTATGTTAAATCAGTCGATTCCTTTATAAAACTAAATATAATACAATAAACAACAATAAGTTTTCTTAAAATAATGAAAGTAACTTCAATTGAACACCATTTAATAAAATTTCAAATTTGTGCGATAGTTTGATTAATAAAAAAAAATTAAATAGAGATACTAATGGTATGGCTCAAGCATCGTTGTACGTAAAAGTATTAAAAAATATTTTCCCATCTGAAGATTACATATCAAACAAAAATATGTTTAAAAGACTAATTAGAATTAGAATTATGCACATCATGAGTAAATAATACAATAAATTTATCACATAGAAATATAATATAATTTAAGATGATACGGTGATTCACTATAAACTAAAATGTATATAAATTATAAATGTACTTAAAAAATTAGTCTTTGAAAATATTATAGGCAACTAGGATAATAGCAAAATATAATTTTACATCAGATCAGTTTGTAATAGCTTAACTCTTAATTTAAAATTAAAAGCAAGTTGAAATCATTACTCATAGTTTAAATTGACTCTAATGACCATTTAAGAAATTATTGAATAATGTATACCTTTTTTTTACTAATTGAGAACAACAAATATTACATTTTTTTTTTATTATATAAAACAAACTTTGGTCTAGTGACTAGACACTTCTATAATTTGCATAACAAACATGAACACTTTGTTAAAATTAATGAATAATTTGATATTTACAAAACAAAAAATAATTCTACAGAAATTAATATTTAGATGTTTTTATTGAACAAGATATAATAGTGTTTTGTACGTTAACTATACAGACTATTTTTTATTAAATTATCTTACTAATTTCACAACAATTAAAGGCTAATATAAATTATATAAATAAGTTTATTAATGTAATAAGATCATATTTGTGCATATACTTATGAGAATACATTCTAAACGTCTATGTACTCAGAATTAATGCGGCTTCATTTAACACATAAATAAGTGCAATATAATACTAAACATATAATATATAATACGTATTAAATATCTAAAGATTATTAATACTGCTTTGTAGTTTTCTGCCATCGAATACTACAATACATATGCTCAGGTAAAAGTATATTTGATAGTCGATACTTTTTATGGTAATCATATGTGCTGTGAATACTAAACATTGAAAAACTAATAAATTTAAATTCAATTTACAATCAAATCACACAGATTTTTAATCAATTACCAAAATAGAACTTGAATATAAACTCCGTACCCTGCAAATATATGCCACCAGCCGTGCATTTGAGTGAACGGCTGTAAGACCACTGGAATCTGTTCTCTTAGATTCCTGTCCAATAAAATACAAATATTTAACTTTTTCATATATATTATAAACAGTTAAATAAATATATCTGACAGAAGTATAACAAAACATTATTAATATTACAATCTAACTGAAATAAGCATTCATACTTAAAATTAAATGAAAACACTCACGTTAGATTTTCGCAAAATATATTATCTATATTCCACAAAAAAAATCCAAAAACGTATAATAGCAGTGCGACAATAAACATATGTTTACAAATACCACATTTGAATTCTAAAATTAATTTGATTTCTTGTACTAAAGATATAGCCACTAGTATACCATAACAAAAATGTTGCAATAACGGCTGTGGCCAAGCAAGATAAATAACTGCAAATGCAATGCTTATGGTTATCAATACCGATAATAATAATTTATTTGGGATAATTTTTGATTTCATATCATGTTTTACTATTGATCTGTGAAAAAAATTAAAAATAATAATTTGTCACTTGTTTTTTATTTTGAAAAATAAATTCTTATAAACTTACAAACAATAAACACAATAGCATGTTCCCCAAACCATTGGTAATTCATCAAATAACTGCATTTCATACAAAAGAGTCATATGAAATGCCCAACTGCCAAAACCAACCACTAAATAAATTCATAAATAAACTCAATAAACTATTTACTATTTTCAATCACATTATGTATTTTGTAAACTATTTAATTATTTCTCAGTATTATTACATACCCATGATGAACAAATAACAAAAAAAAAACCTTTGAGCAAATTTTTGTTTTTTCATATCCCAAATACCCCACATAGGAAGTAATATCATCATCAAATTACTGACGGTATTCCCTGAAATAAATTTCAATTTAATTTAAATTAGGAATACAATATTTATTTTCTTTGAAAATTATAATCACTCACACATTTCAGCAACATAGTGGCTCACTTCATAGTTTTTTTCACACCAATCAATAGTGGCTGTGGGTTTGCCCCAATAACCTGTGTTATTAGATTCTTGAAAAGCCATTGATTTACTAAAAATACAAGAAAAATTATTATACAAATGATGTAGGTACATAAATAAAAATGTAAAATGTACACTTTAAATACAATTTTCTCGGCTCATAATAAATTCACTGTTTTTGCATAATTATACTAATTTAACATACTAATTGACTAATCCTACACTTGTGAACAACAAAATGAATATTTCATCATACTTTTCTAGCTATTGCAAATTCTACGAGCTTTTTGAAAATTAGTTAATATGAAATATAAATACTTGTATAGGTATTTTGATAAAATATAAATTAAAATATTTTGGGGACAAGTAATTTATATAAACAGTTTATACGATGTTAATAATTTAAAGAAACTAGACAGTAAAATGTATAACTGTCAAATAATTGCAACACTTATAACTAATCATGTATTATGGTTAGTAAAACTAAATTTTAATATCTTAAAAGTAATAATTATAATTTATGCTAATTGAATAAATAATTATAAATGGATAGTAGATCAAGAAGGTATTACTTATTAAATAGTAAGTACATATATATATATAAACTAAGACCATTGATAATAGAATATTCTATATCTATTGAAATTATATTCTATGATCAACGCTGACACACAAATTTAGTTAGATATTTCTTTTATAACAGTTGATGCGTTGAAGGTGGTCTGTAAATCAAATATATATTTGTATTGTATTAGATAACAAAATACACAATAATGCCTAGGTTGTAAAACAAAAAAATCACTAATTTATATAGATTTTAGTTTCAAAACAACAAACAATTCTTTTTTACTTCCAATTATGAAACATTCAGTTTAAAAGAATTAAGAGTTTTGTACATTTATTAATAACACAGAAATATATTGAAAAAAATTAGATTCATTTGAGAAACATCACAACGTACTCACAGAAAGTTTCAGAATTGAAAAAAATAATTGCGGTAAAGTAAAATTTACACAAATGTACGTACAAAATATTGAGTGAAGAGATAAAAAAAAAAAAAAAAATAGAGAACAAAAAAAATTACTGCAAATACTCACATGAATTTATGAATTGTTTTGTACTATGTGGGAATCACAATGTTTGTACAACAGGTATACAAATCAACGTGCATAATAATAAATAATATTCATTCGTGTGGGTTCATCGAAAATTGAGAAAAAATTGTTAATTTCTGTGGTTTCATAAAAAATACGCCGTAAAATTATAGCTCGAAACGAATCAAACATCGATAATTATTAAAATAAACGGGTGAAATCGTCTGAAAACCCGGAGAATTAGATTTTGATTGAAAATTCAAGTGGCACATAATACCGGCGAATGACCGGGCGAACAGAGGTTTAAAATGGTTAAAAGCCGACACTCCACTTCGGACCCTAGAACCGGGCGATCGCAGAACCGTGCCCCCGGACGGTTCGACGTTCGACTCCGGTCCCCGCCGGCACTACTCGTACTCGGCGTACTCGGTGTCGCCCGAGCTGCTGACGACCATAGGACACGGGACAACAAATTATTATCATAATCATTATTATTATTATTATTGTTATTATTATTATTATTATTGTTGTTCTGAGCGTCGGCACGGTGGCTCCTAGTCTCTCCCGTCGCGGATGTCATTGACTCGCTACAGTGTCGCCAATAACCGCGACGTCGACCGAGATTCCGTGTCGTCGTGGTTTCACACGTTCGACGACGACGACGGTCGACCGAAATTCAAACGGTCCGCGAAATCGTCGCACGGAAGTCGTGGACCGTACGGCGTAGGCTACGGTTACTATGGATGCGAGTTCTGACGAAAATATGTTCTGACGAATTCGTTCAAACAAACAAACACATCTATTTTAATGAGAGTGTTTACACTGAAAGTGACAAACACGTCAGAACATGCACGAAGTCGTCAGAAACAGTCGAGCGTTCAAACAAGTTTGATTTTTTCGTCAGAACTCGCATACATAGTAACCGTAGCCGTAGTACGCACTACGCGTGTGGTTGTACGCGCGTATCGCGTTCAAATAACAATAACGTCGACACGTCGCGGCGATGATAACGATAATAACGATAACAATAAAGATAACGATAAAGATAATGATAATAGAGAAATAAAATAAAGACGACGCGGCGGCCGGAGACCGGAGACGAGCGAGCGGAGGTCGCGGCCGAGAACGTACGTGGTCGGCCGCTCGTCGATTTTCGTTCGCGGCGAGCGCGGGAGGGGAAGAAACGAACGCCGCGGCCGACCCGGTGGTCGGAAGGGGAACGGGTTGGCGCGGGCAGCGCGCTCTCGCGGCCGAACCGACGCGCCTCTCCGGGCCCGACGACGCCAGTGCCTATGCCCCGAAAACGGAACGCAATCGTAAAAGTCGGCCGCTGGACGTCGGTACGCGCTCACGCACTCTGTTCTTCTCCGCGAATACGCGCACCGCCGCCGCCGCTGTTCCTCTGTTCTGTACTGCCGATTCCCCGCACGACCGTCAAAAATGGCCGCCGCCGTCCACGTATGACGTCGACGGTCTGCCAGCCGCCCATCTTAGTCGTCGTCGTCCCCGTCCACGCGCGGTGTCACGACGTTCGATCGCCGTTTTCCGACGCGACCCGTCGTCGTCGTCGTCGTCGTCTGCTCGCTCCCAGCCGAACGTGTCACGCGCCCGCCCGCAGGCATGACCATCATTGTGTTCCTCATCGACACCTCGGCGTCCATGTGCCAGAGGACCTACATGGGAGGAAGGCCGACCCTCTTGGACATAGCCAAAGGGGCCGTCGAGTCCTTCGTCAA
This sequence comes from Therioaphis trifolii, assembly GCA_027580255.1. Lineage (NCBI taxonomy): Eukaryota > Metazoa > Arthropoda > Insecta > Hemiptera > Aphididae > Therioaphis > Therioaphis trifolii. Next base: position 35,804,668 of record CM050410.1, on the reverse strand, counting down.
GGTTCGCTCCGTCGCGTACTTACGTGTTATTTAGCACCTCCCCTCCACCCGCTCGTTCCTCCCTCCGCGATCCCGGTCCCCGACGACTCGGCCGGCCGCCGAGCCGCGGTCTCCCGTCGCTTTTTCGTCGTTGGTCGAATTTTTTTAATTTTTTCTTTTTTTTTTTTTTTTTCACCCGTCTGTTTAGGTGAGACAGCGATCTTCGGAAAGCCGAGGCGATAGATACATGCTGTTGACGTTCGAAGAACCGCCGGCCAACATTAAGGTATTTACTGAATGTTGATTTTTTTTTTTTTTCATCTACCTATTAGAAAATACGATTGTTTTCAGTCCCGCGCGAATTTTTCGGCTTAAATTCGAAATGACCGTTTTTATCCTCGAATCACGAATAACACTAAACAATTGATTAAATACCATTATAACATTATTTCATAGATATTAGATTATTCATTAATTCTAATTTAATCAAGTCTAAATTAGGTTTTTTTTTTTTTAATGTTGATGTTAATTACCTATTTTTGTTTTTATGAACAAGATAATTTTTGATTCCTAGTTTTTATCTATTTTGAGTTGCGATACTTATTTTCAATTTTTTATTGATTTATTTTTCAGGCTGGCTGGAAAGAAAACATTGGTGCATTCATGAACCAATTGAAGAATTTACGCTGTGCTGAAATGACTACTTTGGGCCTAGCTCTTAAAAATGTATTTGATATACTAAATATAAATCGTATGCAAAGTGGTATAGACACTTATGGTCAGGGTCGCTCACCATTTTTTTTGGAACCATGTATCATTGTAGTAATAACAGATGGTGGGCGTTTATCTAATGCATCTAATGTAGTAGATGAATTTAACCTACCCATGACAAACCCCATACCTGGATGGGAGATGACTAGAGAACCATTTCGTTGGGATCAAAGATTATTTTCTTTAGTATTACGTATGTCTGGGACTCCAACTGTAGATCGTGATACTGGATTAGTTGCCAATGATACATCTCCTATTGATGCTATGTGTGAAGTCACTGGAGGTATCGATTATTTTTTTAAATTTCCTATTAATTTTTATACTAAAATCTCAAAAACCTAAACTATATGTACAAGAATCATTTTTACAAATTTGCGTATATACTTAATAATGAATAAATTACTTCTATTATTCTTAAGTAAAATATGCATTGTGATTATCAATCTTTATATAGCAGTTAAATTATGTACCTACTGCCTAGTATGGTCATATGTTTTTGTTACACTAAAAACTACATCAATATTTAATATATAAATATTTATTTTAATTTTTATATTAGGTAGATCATATTGTATAACTTCACAAAGAGTATTAATGCAATGCATTGACAGTTTAGTGCAAAAAATTCAAAGTGGCGTTGTAATAAATTTTGAAAAAATTGGTCCTGAACCAGTACCAATAACTGACAAAGAAAATAGCATGGATGTAGATATGGGTTATGAAGAATTTGGAAAAATAGGTTTTGTGAATACGGATCATATGAATCATCAGAATGGTGTAAGATTTAATAACTTCACGGGTTTCATTTTTAGTTAAAATGTCATCCTATTTATTAAAATTATTTTATAGAATAAAACAAATGGCATTCCTAATATCATCCAGCCACCATCTAATGCCTGGCATAATTGTCGTAAATTAATTCATGTTCCGAAATCTGCTCAAAAAGGATTTCCTATGGGTTTCTGGCCTATACCTGAATCATATTGGCCTGAAAACACAATGAATTCTTTGGTAAATTTTATTTACATTGCTTAATACGTTTTATATTACTATGATAATGATCAATTATACTATTGACTTTAATAGCCACCTAGATGTGCTCACCCAACTGTTAAATTTTCTTGTGTCAACCAAGAACCGATGGTGATTGAAAGTTTGCCTTTTGACAAATACGAATTAGAACCATGTCCACTTACTCAATTTATCTTATCCAGGAAACAACCAACTCTTTGTTGGCAGGTAATCATAATTAACTAATATTAATATTAATTAAACTTCATGACCGTTCTAATGTTTTAGGTTTTTGTTGCTAACAGCTTTAAAACTCCAGAAGTCATGCATCCGTTTGGTTACTTAAAAGCTAGTACTTCACTATCCTGTGTTAATTTATTTGTATTACCTTATAATTATCCATTACTTTTACCTATTCTTGATGAATTGATCAAAGTTCATAGACTTAAACAAACTCCAGAGTGGCGAACCCAATTTCAAGCTTACTTACGAAGCACACCTGGATATTACAATGCTGTAAATCAATTTTATCAATTCTTTTTCTAAAATTAAAATAATTTAAAATAAACAACATTTTCAGCCTTTAAGAAGAGCTTTAACAAGGATGGGTGTGCCTAGCACTGTAGTTACGTCTTTAGTTCCAGACACTGCAGACAATGCTTCATTAAGTTACTCTGTGTTAAGTTATTTAAAACGTCTTAAAACTCAAGCTAAAACTGAATATGACAGGTATTTAGGAAAAATTTTTTTTTTTTTTTAATTTTTTTACTTATATATTATTTTATTTAATAGATTATGCACTGAAGTAACAAACAAACAAACAGCAAAAACAAATTTAAATCTGGCTGACTATGTTCGCATAAATAACATATCATCGCTCAAAAAAGATATGGCCACTAATCCTCAACTACAAAGTAATATAATTAAAATATTTTATCTTAAATTTTAAAAATATTTTTTATTTTTATTTATTACAGATAAATTTCTTCATCTACGTGAACAATTGAATGATTTTAACAACTATGTAGTTGGAACGGCCAAACGGAAAAATGTTGAATGTAACAAAACTGGTGGTTCTGGTTTTCGTAATCCTTTTGACATATCAAGAAGTAAACTTTTAGAAGTAGTCAAAAACATGCAAAACAATTTTTCTCAGTTGTCTCAAAGTAGATTTTTTGAAGATGGTAAGTTGTATTAAGTTTCAAATAAAATATAATATATTTTTTTATTAATTATATTTATAATCAATTAGATCTAGTGCATTCAATGCCAGTAAGTCAAATGGGTAACTATCAAGAATATTTAAAACGAATGACATCACCACTTCGTGAAGTTGAATCTATGCCTGTTAGACAACACATGTTTGGAAATCCATTTAAAATTGATAAAGTACGTATTAAATTTATCAGTAGTTATTTTTAAATAAAAATTATGTATTTTTTCAACAGAGAATGATGGTAGATGAAGCCGATGTTGATATGGTTGGAGCAGGTAGTGGATCTTCTAGTCCAAGAGCTGGATCAAAAAGAGCATTAGATAGTGGCCCCACAAGAAGAAAACCTGGACCTCTGCCACGACATGTATGTGCATCACCTCGTCCAAGATCACCATCGCCTGCTCCATTACCATTTAGTCCTATAAATTCTATTGTGGAAGCGCCGCCTGTACTTTTACCTAATGGAGGAGAAACAGGTTTGAAATTAATATCAGAATTTTATTTTATTTTTAACCTTTATTATTACAATTCATCAATGATATTTTTTATATTTATAAAAATTAAATAGATCAGCAAACAATATTTCAGTAGAATTTTTATATCCAGAAAATGTTAGTCAAAACTATTACAATTTAAATATTGTATCTGATGTTAAGTTTGTTTCAAAGCAATTTTGTATTTTTTAACTTGTGAAACATACTGTATTTAAGAATTTATTTTTTAAATATGATAATTTTGTACATAATTTATTCATAAGATATTTGAATAATTATTTTAATACTATCCTTAGATGAAGAAGTTCCACTTCCAGTAAATGGTGAATGTTACCCTAGGACTATGTGCCCATCACCTCCTCCGCCAATTCTTGAACCATACGAAAATCATTTTAGCGATGAAACTGATGACGATGAGATTATGCCAAATGATATACCTAACCATATTCCAATAATTCCAGAAGCAAGTACTGTTCGTCAACACTTGTTAACAGTTACCACTAGTGTCAATCGAGATATTGATGAATTATCCAAACAAGAATTGTTAGACATTAAGGAACATAACGCAAAAGTTAGAAAACTTTTATTCATTGAAGTTAAACGTCCTGGTCAAAGTAAGTGTACTTCATATTTTAATGGGGCGTCATTCGCCTTCTGAAAAATTGTGAGTAAATTTCAATGTATAATATAAACAATATCAATTGCTTTTTACTAATAGAACAATGTTTTTGGTTTTTTGAAATTTTTTTTTTCAGATTATACAGCACTATTCCAAAATTTGGGTACATTAAAAGGTCCAGCATCTATCCAATTGACTTATGTCAATGACATTATTGCGGAAGCGCTTAGGTTTAAGAGAAAAAAATTAGCTAACAAATTGGAAGAGTTTAGAAAATCATATATGCGTATTCCAACCGCAGCCAGATGATAAAAATAATAATAATTATAATAAGAAAATGGTGGGCCTTATTCTTTTTATTTTGTTCTTATCGTTTATGTCTTAACAGAACCTCGATCCAATGTACGAAAATAAATCATACTTTTGTAAAGTACTATATACTTGCAAACAAACTTAACATCAATTTTTGTAATGAAGAAAAACGTTAGGAATGTTTTATTTGATGAAATAGGATAAAAATTATTTAGTTCCTTTTCTTTTAAAAGTTAAATACCATGTCTTCTATTTTTCATAATGTTGTCGTTAATTTATAAAATGGTACATAATTCAAAAAATTTACTTTTATTTCAATAATTTATTATTATTATAATTTTTATTTATTTTTTTTCTTATCTATTAAAGCAATTTTCTAATTTGATACTTGATTTAAAAAAAAAAAAAAAAAAAATGAATGCATTTTTATTTTTTTAATTAAAATTTAAATGGCAACTCAGATCAGTACAATAAATATTTTTTTATTTAAAGTGGTACTGCAGTTAAATTTTAGGTGAAATGACTGATTCTCTGGAGTTAATGTTTTCTAATAAATATATGAATATAAATTACTTATGTTTTCTAACATTTTTACAAAATACCACATTGACTGTAAAATTTACCAATTCACCCTATGTGAATTCAATTGATAGTAAATGCTTCCAAGTATTATAATACATCATTTATTTATTTCTGTTAATTAATTATAAATCATGTGATATTCAGCTCTAATATTATTGAATACTTAAAAAAAATAGTCTAAAGCATGGGTCGGCAATAGGTGGCCCCCGGGCCAAACCCGGCACGCGGAGAGGAAATAACGACCGCCGAAAATATTTTTCTTAGACGTCGGTTTTCCGCACATTTTAGAATTCCGTATAGAATTTAGATATTTGATCTGTTTGTTATGACGTAATTGTGGATTACGATAGCGAATACATTAATTATCTTAAATTGTGATTTAATACGAAAATAAATACATTGATTAGTATCTAATATTTATGTTTTTTCGGGCCCCCGAAAATTTGTTTTCGAATTATCTGGACCGTCGTAGAAATTAATTGCCGACCCCTGGTCTAAAGCATATGAAATGATGACAAAAGCAACTAGGGAAGTATTCATTGAATAATTCAAATTTCATATTCATTTCATTTTAATTGTACTTTGATACCTTCAAAATTTATCTGTTTTTTGCTGTGTATAAAATTGATGATACATTTGTATTATAAAAGAAATTTAATTTTTAAGTATCTAAATAACCAGTATTATACTTGATGAAGGTATTAAGCATATATCTTACTAAACAATTTACCATTTCTTTTTTAAATCTAAGTTATTTAACTTACTAGCAGGGCTTGCATTTGAAAAAAAAAATCTGTTTTATGTTATTTACAATTAAAATGTTTTACAGTTTTTGCGTTTATCATTATTCAGAATTAAAACATTATGTCACCTAAAATAGAAAAATGATCTAATAATCAGTTAATAGTTGAAAACTTGATTTTTATACCATCATTTAATGATAATTATTTGTGTATTTGTGATTTCTAAGATAAAAATAAATCACGTGGAAAAATACATTAATAGTTCTATGAAACTAAAATTATAACTTAATTAATTCTTATAAATAAATGGATTTTAAATTATTTCGTTTTGCCTTATTTTTCGTTTAATGATATTCTATATATTTTTACGTTTGACGTTATGTTTTGTATAAGGATATATTAAATATTTTGTTAACTGTTAGGTTTTGTTTTATGGTATTTTATCTTTTTTGTTTATTGCTTTTCGTTTTAATTACGTAACAAATTTCAATCGTTTTTTGTTGTGCATAACGTTATAATTATAATTTATAACGTTTGCAAGCCCTGCTCACTAGACAACTAAAGACTAATTGAAAACAAGCTAATTATTTTATGAAAATTTAATAATAAAATATTCATCGATTATTGAACTGAAAGTAAAGAGCTTATTTTGTTAATTGTTGAAGGAACTAATATTAGTAAACGTTTTTATTGCATCCAAAACATTTATTTAAAAATTAATTATATTTATGAATATAAAAACGTCTTACTGATTTAATGAAACAATTGCCCTTTGCTTTTTTTTTTCAGTGATAGATTAATCAATTAAATTTATATTTACTTTGAATATTTGAGTTTAATGTCTTGCATAATATGATAATATGTTACCTACAAACTAAAAATGAATATTATTAGTTAATTATTAATTTTCATCACAGTCATGTCCGATAGTAAGAGATTTTCCTAAATACATGTCAATATAACTTGATGTAAGACTAGAAATGTGGTTATACTTTAAATGAGAACTCGAACTTTTTTTTTAGTGAGGTAAAACACATGATGATAAATAACAATTTGAGAAAGGAAAACTGATGAATTCCATTACAATCAAGTTTATATAAATAATTTAAAAAATGAATTTCAATTTATTAGGTTTTTTTTAGCATAACATATAACCACTTTAATCTGCAAAAACAAATGAATATCTAATTTTACTTCATAATTGAACCAACAATGAGCATTAAGCAATAATTATTGATAGGGGATTTTTCATTTTAATGTGTGAAGCAAATATTTGGATTATGTTAATGTCAATTCTTACTAGCCTTTCTATCCCAAGTACAGCGGGCGCCTGTGTTATCTCGATTGGCTAATGATACCATGAATATTCAATAGGGCAATATTATTAAGGACGAATAAGAAATCATGATTTATGACCGGGACAAGGCTGGCCGTTGAAATATTTTTCGGCCTGGTTTTGAAAAAAAGCCGCAAAAGTCGCGCTTTTCAAAACGACTAATTTAGGACGGAACCGAGCTTTTTTAAAACGCATATTAGTATTTATTTTGAAAGATCTTCGTAGCCGAAGCAATAAAAACAGGCCACGATTTGCATATCATGAAATATATCTTCTTGGTTTACTTGTATGATTTTTCAATCGTAAACGATTCAATAAAAGTACGCAAGTTGTAACAGGCACGGCGTGTCCCAAATTAGACCACAAACACAGTGACGTAAAAATCATAGGTGCAGGCGGTGCATGGCACTGGGGCCCTCCGGATCTAAGGATCCATCGGCCATCACCGTCAACTACAGTTTTTTTTTTCATTCGCACATTAATTTGATTCGTTATCATTTTATTTCATGTTATGCAATAAATAAAAATAATCAATTTCAACCATAAAGAGATAAAAACAATTAATACAGTAGTTCTTTCAAATAACAAATTTAATATATATTATTCTAGAAATTTGGATTCTTTTTAAAATATAAGCATTAAATGTTTACCAATTTATCATTATAGTGTAATTTACATAATATACAAAATGTTTCAACAAATTTGACCTCTTTTGGGCTAATTATTGAATTTTAATATTTTATTATTTGTAATTCATTTTTTGAGAGTTTTTTCTATTAAAACTTTTATTCTTGTAAAATTATAACTCCATTACTTTGAACATAATTTCATAGATTTAGATTACATAGATGCAGTATTGAGACATAAAAAAACCTTTCCTGAACATTTTAAATTAGAATTTTGATAAACTATTTATTTTGTTGCGAAATAATGATCTAATTTAGACATTTGTTTTACATTGTATTGTGAAAAAATACTCAATAGTCAATACATTATATTTATATATATGAAAACCTCAATATGAGCTTGTAAATTATATTGAAACTCCACTTAAAATGGTTGTATTGAAAAAATTATAAATCAGTAGTTTTAAACTCAATACATTCACCATGAATATCCTTTATGACAAATGAAGAATACCCATGGCGATAGCCCTTTTTTATGTATTAAAATTTATGATACTCAATAAGTAGAAGGGCCCCACACACATGAGTTTGCACCGAGGCCTTTGACTCTCAAGCTACGGCACTGCACAAACAGTTTAAAATTATCAAGATAGGTGATCGAAAATGATAAGAACATGACGGTTTTTTTTCATTCAATTTTCAACGACGGTTTTATGGGAATGGAGTCGAACGTTCTCCTTATAGGTATAGATGATTTTAATGCGTGGGACGTGTGCAGTCGAATTAATTGCGATAAGTAATTTCATTACGATATTTCCTAGCACACGTATGACGTATCCGTTTGTACACTCGAGTCATGTCTATTTTAGCGTCTCTTGATACACGTTGGGTGTACGTGTTCGTTTCAAGTGTTTACTTTGGAGAGCGTTTGATAATTTACGGTAAATGCATTTACCCCGCCGAGACACGGAGGTGACCGGACGCCGCGCCCCAAGACGCGGATACGAAATCCGCCTCCGCTGTTCTTAGTTCCTACTTCATATCGTACCAATGAAACACCTTACCTACCCATTGCCTACGCGTTAACATGCAAACGCCGAGTTTTTATAACACTGTGATGAGTTTTCACGTCTCTAACACGACAATCGGTGGTGGTCATAAAAACCGGTCTGGGGTTGACGTGATCCTCGCTCACAAAAGGCATAATTTTGTCACTTAAACTTCGGATCGTTGTTACGGACGAGTGTTTTTATATTGTTTGGGTAAAATACTTGATTTACACACGGACAACTCGGGTTTCCTTATCGGAAAGGCCATTGCGTTTATAGTTTTTTTTAAACATATTTTTAGTGATTGAGATGATAATTGCCTTTTTAAAATGGTGTTTCACAGCTATTGGAACACTAATGGTTCGGGGGAGTTCAGATGACTCGTTGTGAATCAAATTTGTACCTACCATTAATGTTATTTTTTCATCACCCTCGCAGCCCTAGTTATTTGAATACAGTTTACATTATTATTTACCAACACGTGAACAATAACAGAAAATATGGTCCCTTTAGGAGCCATACCTATTAAGTTATTTTTCACAAAAATAGATAAATTTAAAATATTAACCAAATGTTTTAATTATTTCTTTAGGTAGGTACCCCTCTAACTGTAATACCTAAATTGTTTATGTTTACTTTGCAGCTCATCAATTATTATAGAGATAACTACTAAACAATTTTTTTTGAATAATGTTTCTATTTCATAATTAGTGAACATACACCCTATATCCTTTAAACATCAGATGAATTTTAACTGCATACGTCTCTATGTGGTTTAAAAGAAATGATACTCAGTAACAATTGAATACACTGGGACATTTTAATCTTGTATCTGTTTATTATATTTAATAATTATTTATCACACTAAGGCCGGTTCTTGTGCCCGTTAACGGTTAACCGGCACTTTACCGGCAGAATTCCGCAGGTTAAGTGTCCGTTAACATTAACCGGACATTGTAAGAACCGGCCTAAAACTAATAGCAATGTAGAGCTCAATGTTCATTCATTGAGGTTTTTTTAACAATACTTATTTAATTATACAATTGAATGACTAATCTTAATCTACAAAATAATAAGGATTTTCAGTCATAATTCGCAACAATAAAATGTCAATTTTTGGCGCTTAAAATTAAATGAAAAAATAAAAACAATTTAAAATAAATAGTATTCATTTTTCACATGGAATTTTTTCTATCTAATAATCATTTAAAATTATAACGAATACAAAATTAAATAGTTTTGTGTACATGCTAGATACAAGGAATATATTTTCTAAATATTAATTTCTTTTTTTTCGAGTATATCATTCATAGAATATCATTCTATGGCAAAGAATACATTTAAGTAAATTGCTTAAGTATTATTCAATTATTATTATTTTTTTTTTTATAAAGTATATGAGCCATTAAAGCCAAATAAGTTTTAGTTTTTATCCCTGAATATATATATACATATACATATACTTTTAACTTAATTTATTTTTTAAATACATTAAAATTTACTTGCAGTTAATTTAATATTAGTTCCATAAAAAGAAAGTAAGAACATTGTATTTATTTTCAAGATTGATTTGTTGTATATGTATATTCATATAAAAATATGTGTGAGAATTGAATACAATTAGAAAAATTATATTTGACCATGTAAAATTTGAGAAAGAAATTTATAAATAGTTTAAGTCGTTCATTAACAGTCAAACATCAATGGTTATTAAATGGTATTAAATTTATAACTTAAAAAAATAAAACTATCAACATATTTTGAATTATGAATACAATTAGTAGAGAGATGAGTGTCCAATTCTAGATAATTGCTTTAAATTTCACTAACCTATTATTTAGTCAACTGAGTCTTAAACACCTGAATGAAATAAGGACGGTATCTTATGAATGATAATCATTATATAAGGGGATTCATTCAATATAAGATAAGAATTTTAAATCACATATAATTATTCAGTATTTATCCATCAATTGTATGAATACATATTCATAAATCTAAATCTAAATAAATAATACCAAATTGAACATAAGACAAAGTGAAATTAAAAAACATAAAAACATTTCTTAAACTTTAAAAATAATGAAAAATGTACTGCTAATAACATTTATAATAACTAATATAATACAACTTAAATAAGATAGTTAGATAACAAGATAATAATTTAGTAATAATTGGTATTTGACTATAATTTATTAAATTATAGTTAATAATAGGAAAAATAAGAATGTAGAACTAATAATTAACCCAATGATGTATGCACAACATACATATTGTTTAAATAATAATTGATTTTAGCAATACAATGTATTTGTATTTAAATGTAAAACATTCAATTTTCTTAATATAGAATAAATATGAAATAATTAAATAACAATTATATCACAAATCAAACTTTAAAATACTAAATTACTTAATTTTGATGATACATAAATAAATTATACATTATAAATGCCATTTAATTCAAGTCCAATAAAAAAAAAGTATTAAATGTATTTTCAAAACACATGTATTAAATATATTGAATATTAAAACTTGACCTCTTTTTTAAATAAATATTTTTAAGATATAAATTGACTCTACTATATATATATATATTACTTTTGATTTGAAAAATAATTTAGGTTACTTAAAATGTCTTTGGAAGGAAAAGAAATCTAAAATGTATAGTTAAGAAAATAAAGAATTTTTTTTCAATATTTTCTTAACTCTTGGTATAAATGAATCTAATAATAAATAAAATTATAATTAATTTTATAATATTAACAAATTTATTATTTAAATCATTTAAGATATTATATATACATTTATAAATACTCAATAATTTAAAAAATTATATACATTGAGTTTTTAACTTGTTTCCTTGAATTTTGAATTATTGAGAATCTAGTGTATAATATAATATAAGTTTATATGTATCTTACAAATTTTAATAACATTTATTTCAAAAGCGATATGATTAAAATGATCGAGGCAAATAATTTTGAGAATACATTTCACTACTTTAATGGTTAATACTAAATGGTAAAATTATATTTTTTAAAGTTTAAAAATGGCATCAAATGAATTAGCAAATTTATCAAAATTGAATAAGTTTCATAATATTAAAAACAATTAACCAAAGAAAAAAGAATAAGAAGATAATATAAATGATAAAATCATGATGAATATACTTATTTAATGCTTGGCTTTGAAATATATTGTTAGATCTGCAGAAGATTTCCAAATGAAATGTTTTACTGTTCTTAAATCCATTCCAGGTGAAAGTATCTGATCATTACAACTTAATTCAAAATTTTTCTCTGGTGTATTTCCTTGTAAATGATTGCTTATACAGTCTGAAGTTTTGTTATATGGACCACTTCCATCATTTTCTGATAACTTTTCATGAATATACTCAGCAATTTTTTGTACTTGAATGAAATCATTGGCTACTAAACGATCTCGATTTTGACGAAGAGTGCCACTGTAAAAAGTAAAAGTTGCTCAGTGAAAAAACAAACAAATAAATAAATAAATTTAAACATACTTTTTCACGGGCCTAATACATGTGTTTGTTATTGGTACAAGATAAAATGATATCTTTAGTGCTTTAGGTATACTCTTTTCAACAATAACGTTCATAACCCATGAAGGTATAGTTTCATTTAAAATAGATACATCATTTTCATCCCCAGCCTGGCTGACTAACATTCTATATAGACATCGACCACCGACCTCACTTATCATGAGTGGCGTATGCTTTGGAATTTTACAACATTGAGAATCAAGTTTTGTCTGTGCATTGAGCTCAGTAGACTGAACTGCTTCAGAAGATCCATGATCAGCTTGAATGCGATTGAGCCAATTCTCTAACAGTGACCGTAACATCCGATTACCATAGTTTACTGATAAATAAAAACAAATTATTTTTCAGAATCACAGAAAATTAAAAAAAATAATTACCTCTTAAATTGTCATCAGTGACATTAATTCCAGCTTCCTTGGCAGAAACCCAAGCAGCAAAACAATCATTTTCATCTTGTCCCAAGTGAATTGTTAACATCTAATAAAAATTAAACATAAAATTTTATGTATTGTATAAAATCTATTAGATCTAATAAATTTGACCATAAAATGATAAAACATACCCCTGTTTTTAAATCAACACTAAACCAATTCGGTATATATATTACACGATGTCTTTTTTTTATTTCTTCATCAAAATCAACTTGACCTAAATCTTGGAGTTTAGAAGCCTAAAAAAAATGATTGGAAATATTTATTAAAAATTTATGTGGAAAAAATAAATTAAATATAGTATCAATATCAACCTTAAGGACATCATAAACAGCCACATTTTTTTCTGTGTCCTGTGTTAGAATAGTTCTTTTATCGTTTAATACATGATATTTTCTAATAGCAGCAGCTCCTTTAAGTGTTCGAAAAGGTTCTTGATTAAAAGGTACAGTTAGCATATCTTCAAAATCTGCGGTCTCATCACTTTTTCGTAGTTTCTAAATTATAAATGATCAATTATTTTTATATGAATTGAGAACAAATAAATATATACATCAATTTATCAGAAATCTACTTAATAAGCATTTTTTTAATACAAGATCATTCATATTATTTCCATGTTATTAAAAAATCTTAATAATTCATTTTTACTAAGAAGTAAAATCAATGATTATTTATCACGCAAATAGATGACATGAAAGGATTATCAGGCAAACAATTAATTATATTCAGAAAATTTTGTCTATCTGAAGAAAAAATCTCAAGAAAAGTTCTCTCCTTTTACACTATATTTTATAGCTCTCAAAAGTCTCAATACTAGTGCTGTCTAAGAGAATTGAAAACAGTTATTGGTTGCCAGTAATATTTCTATTGTGGCATGGAGTGGCGGAGTGGTTGGCCACAGTCACGTCAATGTGACTGAGGTTAATCCCCGTCCAACATTGCTAACAATCGGATGGGTGACCACCCGATCCTCTAGCAGCATACCATGCCAACACATACGTGTACCAATACTGTACCCACCAAACTACTAACAAAAAATACTACATTCAATGGCCATATTAGTTAATTAAAAAAAAATTAAAATATATTCCTATTGCATTACCTATATATGTATTACATAATTCATGATATAAGTTAAGGGAAAAGAATAAAACAACAAGCAACTTGATATCTGAACATGTACACAATAAATTGAAATTAAAATTTTTGAATCTACATAAAAAAGCTAAGCGGAAATCAAACCGTTTGATTACATAATTAAAATTATGTCATATATCATGGTTTTTCAAAAGGAAAAATATTTAAATAGTTATTTTCAATTTCCAACACTCGGGGGGAGGGAGTATAACTACATTATATTTCAAGAATTAAAAATTATAGAAGACAATTAACTAATTGATATACTTACCCAACAATTAATTGAAGATTCTGAAGTAGCTACCCAAATAGCACTCATATCAGGTGTTGTGACCATTTTTACAACTGGAGCAGACTCATTGCATATTAGTTGAACTTTACTAGGGTTTTTTAAATCTGTCATATAAATTTTTTTATCGCGGCCACCAGATACAACATGTGAAAAATTTTCAGTAGCCTGAATACAAAAAAAATAAAATACACAACATTATATCAGTTTATATAAAAGTGATATAATTCAAATTTTATGAAATATTTAAAAAATACCGCTAAAGCCCAAACTCCTTCTTTGTGTATCCTGAGAGTTTGTATGCATTGCTGCTGTCCTAGTGACCATAATTTGATGGTGCCGTCTGAGCTACCAGACAGGCATTGTGTACCTTCACGATTAACAACCAAAGCTTTAACATTATCCGTATGACCAATCAGTTTCATCATACAGTCACTCGATCTTGTGTCCCACACTCGTAAAACTTTTTCTGTGCTTCCGCTAATTAATACTGTTCCATTACTATTCATTCCTAAACTGTAAATAGAGTTTTTGCTACCTGGCAAAGAAGCCGCTAAACAAATACAAAACATAATTAATCGTAAATAACATTCAATTTAAATTTGTATTTCACAACGTACTTGTTACAGTATTATTTGTAGTAGTCAAAGTAGTCAACATATGAACATCCCACAAGAAAATTGTTTTGTCTAATCCGGCCGAAGCAACTACTTCTTTATCACGTGCATATGCTAGAGCTCGGACGTAATCTTTATGAGTTCGTAATGTTGACAAACAAGTGTTTTCTTTTCGCAGCCCCCATAACTTAACTGTAGTGTCTGAACTTGCTGAAATTACTGTAAATCACAGATAAAAAATAAGTTCAATATGAAATACAGATGAAAATATAAGAAATATTGAAAGGAAATTTAAAAATAACAAAGTATGATTTTCAAATAAATTATTGTTTGAGCTATTATCATTTATAAAAATTAACAAGTTATTTTGATGTCTACACTTTACACAACTTTAGACAAAATATTTTTTTCTAAAAATATGATTTCCTAAGTATTTTTTCCATTAAACAATTTAATGAATATTTAAATGAATAATCATCAAAATATTAACTTACGATAATTTCCACCACAACATAATACAATATCATTAACCCAATCAGTATGATGTTCTAATGATCGTAAATATGAATCATCAACATTATCTCGAACATCCCATTGCCGTATAATACCGTCTCGACCGGCAGAATACAATATTCCTTGTTTGGCATCAAGTTGTAAAGAATTTACACCAGCCCGATGTCTACGTTCTACTTCATCACGAATGACAAATGATATCTATAATGAAAATTAAATATTCAATTACGAGTGCACCATTGGTAAATAATGGAGACGTTGAATAAATCAAGGATTCGGTCAAAAATAAAGACATTACTTGAACTTTTTTTCGCCCCGGTTGTGCAAGACAATTTTTATGCAAAGTACTCATTTTATGTTTTTGTCTTATAACTATGTAAGATATTTGAATAACAGATACATTTTTTACCGATATGACATCAAAATTAAGATGAAAGTATTTACTACACCTCAATACGCTCCAATTTACTTTTAAAAAATAACTTCAAAGTTGATCGAAAACGGTATACGAGTAATACAATTTTATTTATAAAATAAATTAATAATCTTATCATATATAATGTAAAT
The DNA here is from genome assembly GCA_027580255.1 of Therioaphis trifolii. NCBI lineage: Eukaryota > Metazoa > Arthropoda > Insecta > Hemiptera > Aphididae > Therioaphis > Therioaphis trifolii. The sequence goes on along the minus strand of CM050410.1, from coordinate 35,788,805 downwards.
ATAAATAAAAGATAAGATGATAAAATATCATGGGTTAAAAACTATTTGTTATCACTATAGTTCACGTGTGATTGAGTCCATGATTAGGTACGAAATTGTTTCATTAATTTTTTTTCTATTGAAATGTACATCTAAAATTATGGATTATATACAGTTAAATTATTATCATTAATTTTAACTTTTATTATATAAATGCTTTTTTTTTATTTTTTTTATTTAAGAAGAAATATACAATCTATATCGGTTGACATAATGAGTATAATATGTGAGAGTTTACATGATGAAGTGAATAAAGCCACCAAGCGATGACACTTAGTGATGAATTTATTGATAGATTAATAGATTATTTGTTTTTTTTTAATTAAATTATTATTGCAAAAGATCCCCGCACCAGCTGCATTTAATCGTCTTGGTGGACTACCAGGAATTGAAAGAGATGAGAGGTTTCTTATTAGAGGATTTGAGTGAGAGGAAAGACGTTTGTAAAAACTTTTATAAAAGTATTTAGATTCTTCATGTATTGATTTTAAGTTCATATCTGAATGGAGTGAATGGTTCGATACATATGGGGGAGCATTAATTAATTTTCTTAGAGCAATATTTTGGAAGGATTGAATTTTATTTAAGTTGGATTTTGTCATATAGTTATCATTTAATAAATCAATAACATAAGCTGAAGAATACACTAAGATAATGTCAATAAATTCATAACTTAAATCTTCATTCTATAATATAAGGAAAAGAGGATAGATGTATGGAATAGGTAATCATTATAAAAATGAATTAAAATAAAAACATATCATCAAATACAACAACTTCAAACAATTTTTGTAAAAGATTTATTGAATTAAACCATTTTCCTCAATAATTTGTTTATGGTGTCTTCACGGTTTCCAAAATCACCACCTTCAACGTAGTGATTGGTCTTCTTACGCCAGCCTCCAGTTGGAGTGTTTAACTAAAAAATAATAATTAGATTAAATTATTACAAATTTAAATGGTTATTTAACTGATTTATATAATAATAAATTGTACAAAATATCATTCTGACAATCTATCAGTAGTAAACTAGTTTAAAGCAATTTACACAGGATCATTTGAGATAGTATGTAGTAAAAATATTTGATAGAAATGTATTATTTCTTAGGTAAACTTATTTTTAATAATTAAATTAATGTTTTTATAACAATATTACATTTTAAATTAGAAAATGTAACATAAAAATGATATTTTATGACTTATATAACATAATATCATATGCTCATAGTGGTATTTAATACTGATTATGTTTAAGTAAAATTCGTTGAGGGAACTTTTCAAACAGTGCATGGCAGGATCAAAAAAAAAAAAAAAAAATCAATAATAATAAATAAATAAATAATAAAACAAAACCAGTAACCAGTCCATACTATAAGACATGAAGAACATTTATTGTTATTAAATTCATAGACTGAAAAAAGTTTTCCTTGCAGCATATTTCATAATAAATGTTTTTTTTTTAATTTTTGTAATACTTCCAAGTCATTATTCAAGGTTAATTAGAACTTAAAGATATTCTTTTCAGTGATATTATAGTTTGAAAATATATTTAAATTAGTCCATTTATACTTGAACCAGTTTCTATATATAATAGCATTATTTAACATTTAGATGGTTTCAAAAATGTTGAAAGTAAATTAAATAACATTAATCTCAAATTGTTTTCTCTATATTAATATTTTTAATTCATATGCTTTAATATTAACCAAAATATATGAAAGTTTACATTAGTGGGTACTTTATACCATTGACGTGAGTAATCAGTGTACTTATTTTTCAAATCACAGTAACTGATTAATATCTTTTTTGATATAAAAAAAATAAATAAATAAAAATGTATTTAACATTAGATACTATATTCTAATAAAATATTTTTATTCAACATTTAAAATATACATGTATAAGAAGCAATTGTTATTTAAATATATTAGTATATTGAAATACAAGTAAACTGCTTCAAATGTTACTATATGACGACTTGGAAGGTAAAACAACTAGACTGATGTTAAACCATGGATGCGTCAATTAAATAATATGAAATTTAAATGTTCTACTTACTTTGAATGGCCAAAGGAAGTTCATTGCATACTTGAACCGACGGTCGGCTCTATATAAACAATGGACTAAATCTTCTGTGCAAATGATACCGTATTTTCCCAATTTCTTTTCAATCATTTCATTGTTGGTGATTGGAATACGTTGCCCATTAATTTTTGCAAATCCTCTCTTGTACACTAACTCTCTTACACTCTTCAAGTTAGGATATCCCCATGTTACGTATGGTTCGCAAATTCTCAACATATTCAATGTAGCCTAAAGATTTAATATAAGAATAATTGAATAAAATTATTGTTGTTGATAATACCATACATATTTATGAACAGATACATATATAATTCAGTCTTACTTTGTTCAGTTTAAGGAATATACCATTGTTGATTTGACGTAATCTGAACAACTGCAATACTTTCTTGACTTTAGGAGCAACTTGGTTCACACTATAAAATTAAGAATAAGAAAATATTAAAAATAAACAATAAAATATAATTCATTATAATAATAACATACCCACGAATACGTATGATGAATGCCAATTTAGGTTCAGGTGGGATATAAAAATCTCCTGCTTTCTTGGCATTCCTGGCTAAACGTATTTCATCTCTTTCCTTCATTCTAAATTCCTTAACATAAGCTTCAGCACGTTTAAAGTACTTTTTAGTTTTCTTGACGCGCTCTTTACGTTCCTAATTAACAAAAATCATAATACTATAATCATTGACACCTAAATGCTTCGAATTAAAAGAATAGCATATTGTAAAATACATAAATTTAAAAAAAAATTTTATTTCATTAAAACAAAGTGACTGAAATGAATATAAGATAAAGATTAACTTTAACCAAAGCTCTACTACTGTAAGTTTGTTAATAAAATGATATGTAGAATTAAAATATTTTAGATAAACCAAACGGAAATAAGCATAAAAAATACTTTGATTTTCATCAAAAACAAAAGCTCATAAAATTGGCATTCATGATAATTTTAAAAAAAACTAGAGTACACAGATCAATAGTTGTAACTGATAGGTAATGTAATGAACGATGAAATTAAATTGGGAACATTAAATAATTTGTCAAGTGAAATCGAATAATTTTAGTACATACCTCAATAGCCTTCTTCAACTGCTTAAGTTTGAAGGCTGAACGTGCCTTACGTCTTTTGAGTACAGACTCCGGCACTGCCGGAAGTCTTTTAGGAGCACTGTAAATAAATATCGAAGTGAAAACAACATTTCAATAACATACAAAATAAAGGCACACTGAATAGTCATACACAAGGTACTAATTTCGACTATAATTATTAAAATTATTAAGTTCGAATAATATTCATCCATAATTTGCAAGCATATTTAAAATGAAACTAATTGTTGGATGGATTAATCTGGATAAATATTACAACTTACTTGTCTACATCAGCCATTTTTGTAGATCAGATGGAAAGAAGCGGACCACTAGTAAACACTATAAAACGAAAAAGAACTAAGACGGGTCTTGCCCGTGGAATTAATGTTGTGTACGATTTCAATGTTTTAGGTTAGTTTAGTTAAGTTAAATACAGTGTCGCCACTATTACAATAAAGTACATCTTATTTACGTTATCTACAACTATGGTTATCTAACAACTATTTTAATTTATTTGAACATTATAAATTTAAAGTTCATGATAAATTATTGTTTTTGGAATTTTTATTTTTTTACGGATTTTTAGGTTGGCTTTTCGTTTCTTTGAGATCTCGACAACTATATAGTTGTCCATGTAAATGTTTTTAGTGTCTATATTTTTGATAATGACAATAGTTTATCACAGAAAGTGATATAGGACCAAGAATACCATAGGGCATAGAGTAATTACTCTATGAAGAATACCCACATGGCCTAGAGAGGCTAGAGTACTTATGTGGTAGAAAATTGATAATATAAATGTGAAATGATACAACGGCCAACGGTCTTGGAAGACCGCGCGACGGCCTATTAATTTATATATATTTTAAATTTTAACTGATAAACAAACATAGAGAACCATACATTAAATACCTGCATTATTCTGCATTATTCTTACAATTCTTGTCTATGTTCTGTACTAGTTTGTCAAACAATTTACCGAAAACGTATCATGCATAGTACGTACAAATACATTAGAGATCAAAGCCCGTAGATATTCGGAACATGTCGTATAATAAAGTAATTAAAGAAAATGGGAAAATATTATTCATTCGAGAACTCTTGTTTTTATTATTCACTAAGACGTGATCGTAAGCATGAGTATAATGTTTTTCGCCATATTTATGAAATTCGAAAAATATAATCATCAAACTTAATCACCAATCATCAGCAGTAAAAGTCTGAGAACCGTAAAATTAGTTAACACGTTAACCTGAAATCATTGAATGTCTCTGGAATGTTACAAAAGATATTTAGACTTTAGAGTAAATATTAAATTTATCATCTGAGATCTTCAAAATTTAGTTTTTCTTATTGCCGTCGAAATGGCTACAATAATTGATAATAATCATAGAGATAATCGAGTCGTTCGATGGCACAAGTATTAAATCAATAAAATGTAATAAGTTGACTGCTTGTATAATCTATGTTATACAAAGTAACATTAGTATTTAGAGTCAATCTTAGTAGGCTGTAGCAGTGTAGCATAAACTACGAATGAAGTCTTTGTGTCGATGTAGCATTCTATAGATAGAATGGTCATACTCTAAATTCTAATGAAATATTTATTCTTATACGATGATAGTAAATTCAAAGACTCCAATGGGCAGGCCATGCTTGGAGGAGCCAAAATGAATTCATTAAAGCAGTGTTAGAACAAAACCCACGAGGAAAAAGACCGTAGGGAAGACCCAAAACAAGATGGGAACACCTAGTCAAAAAGGATGTGCAATCGCTAAGAGTAGGAACGAATGGTAAAGAAAGAGCAATGGACAGAGAAGAATGGAGGTATGGATGTGAGATGGGATGGTCTTGAATGGCCTATTTAACCAAAAAAGAAGAAGAAGAATAGTTGATTCAAATCGTGGGTTTCATCTCAATATTCTTAACTCTCGAGTGGCGGAAACAAGACATAGCGATACTGCGCTAGCAAGTAGCAACCTTATCAGGTTTATGTATTACCCACGATGTAGAGAAGATATATTCTTTATCTAATAACAATCGCGGTCTTAGATAACACTGATAAATGATAATATCCATCACGTTTTTGATTTCAAATAACAAAATACAAATTACAGTATTTACAATTTACACGTGCGGCGTGCGCTATTTTTTTTTCTGAAACAATTCATGTGAATATTCGTACCTAAATAATGAGTTTTATTCCGTGTGTGAAATGGGTAAAACAAGGAGTGTCGTTACATCAAAGTTCTATCAAATTATCTCAGCAAGAATTACAAGAATTAACAGAAACGAACAAAAAAAAAACCGAGCCTAGCAGGAGTGACAGAAAAGATTACGGCTTAGAAAATTATGACGAAGAGGAAATGGATATGTCAGGGGCTATGTCTATTGGCAATTTGGCTGTGTATAATAATGATATGAATGATTCTGACACTGACAGTGATAAACTTGATGAAATTCTTAAGCCTGATGACAATCTTATTTTAGTTGGTAATGTTAAGAAAAGCGAATGTTTTTTAGAAGTTTATGTGTACAATGGTAATGATAAAGATTTTTATATTCATCATGATATAATTTTGAAAAATCCACCTTTATGTTTGGAATGGTTTGGATCCATGGGTAATTTTTGTGCTTTGGGATCCATGTCTGCCATGATCGATATATGGGATTTGGATTTAATCGGTTGTGTGGAACCCACATACAGGTAAAGAAATTTAAATGGTACTGGTCTAGTAAACGCCCGCCAGGAAAGTAATCTTCTGCCACTATTATATCGTATTAAAACAGTAAATGCTAAATTATGAAAAGTTTTATTTTAATAATACAAAATCAAATACAAAAACAAAAAATACAAACTCAAAAGCAAAATATTGTAAAATATTGATGATTATGCAGGTGGCCAAAATTCTGATATATTATTCACAATTTCACTAAACAGATCACGCCATATATGAATCAAGGAAATTTCTCTGAGTACCTCTTTGTTTCTCATTGCTACATTTACCACTTCCCCACATTTTCTCAATATTTTGTGTGTGAGCTCCACTTTGAGTGGCGGGAGAATACTTTCCTGGCGGTTGTTTACTAGACCAATACCACTTAGATACAATAAAATTATTATGATGATAATACTAAATAAAAAATTCAATTTTGTAATTTATTGATTTGTATTTTGGATTATTTTCTAATAATAAATTTTATTTATATTTTTAGATTAGGTAGAAAAAAGAAAAAGCATCCTGAACGAAATTTTGGCCATACTGATGCCATTTTAGATATATCATGGAATGAACATTTACCTCATATACTTGCCAGTGGATCAGTTGACGAAACTACTTTACTCTGGGATTTAGAAACAAGTGAGCCTCACACTAGAATGGAAAATTTTGGTGATCACGTTCAATCTCTTAAATGGCATCCGTTTGAATCACAGACACTTGCGGTTGGTTCTTCAGATTTTTATGTTTATGATTGTCGCACATATGATACATATAAAAGTTGGAATGTTAGAGGTAAAGTTGAAAAAGTTCTTTGGGATCCATCCAATGGATTTTTGTGTTACATTGGTACTGATAAGGGTCGAGTCATTTGCTATGATTGTCGTACTGATAAACCATTATGGAAATTTAAATGTCACGAGAATGAAGTAACAGGAATCTACGTCTGGGATAAATTTATTGTGAGCTCTTCTACTGATGAAACTTTAAAAGTATGGGATAGAAATGACAAGCACTTGATTAAAATAAGAGAATTTTCTGGTGCATTGCATAGTTTAGATGGATGTTCAGATAATCCACATTTGGTAGCTGTTGGTGGAAGTGGTACATCTAAGTTTCAATTATTTGATATTAATGATTTCAGTTTGAAAACTTGTTGAATTGTAAAATATATTTTTATATTATTGATTTTAAATAAACCAAACATTTTTACATAGTTTTTGTGACTGTTCACTGTAAGATATTATTTAATTGCTAAATAATGGAAATAACCTTGTAGTGTTAAATGGTAAAATTTGAATTTATCAATTTTTTCTTTTTATAATTAATGTATATTAATGCACCTTAATTATGAAGTTAAACCAAAATATCCCTAAGTGTTTTGCCCGTGTGTAAAAATAGCCTTTTACAGCAGTTTTCAAACTTGTTTTTATTCAAGTCTACTAAGAAAGATTAATAAGATTAACTAGCTATCATTTGACGTTTTAAACTTAAATTTTTGTATTCATAAATTTATATGTTTTTGTGCTTTATTTCCCCAGTTTTGAACTTATGACAAGGTGGTTATTGCTATTGAAATATGTCCCCCATATTTTTTTCAATGTATAAATGTATCAAAATTAGGAAACATAGTCGCCACTATTACATGCATTTCATAATGATTGCTTAATTCAACTATACTTTATGATTTCTTTTGGAAAATATTTCATAAAGTGACTTTTATGAGTCCTAAGATATTTTGGAAATATTGCTTTTGAACTCTTTGGAATTTTAAGATAAATGTCTTCAAGGAAAAACTTTATGTGGAAAATTAAAGAACAACAACTATTGTCTAAAAATAATTCCATTCTTTGTTTACTCCACATCTCTTCAGTTAAGTGCTCATGCTTTCCAACAAAGACTGGCTGCCAAATTTGGTAACAGTTGGCATATCAAAATCAGACAATTAACCTAGGATATCCCTTCCATGCTCATAAAGAATATAATATACTTACTTTCACACATTATACATACATTTAAATATTACCTATTACAAATTAGTTACATTGTATACTGTTATTAAAATTAAAATAATATCATTTTAAAATGAGTCCCTAGGACATCAAAATTTTAATTATGGTCCTAAGTTTAATACTATTTAGTAATGTGCATAATTGAAAAAATCACTTGGCAATATTCAGTAAACATCAATAAAACAATCAAACATTTTATATTTTCATAATAGTAATAATATAACAATATAATAAGTGCGACTAGTGCGAGTACTCAATGTAATAAAAGCAAATAGTTATAAGCATATTTCTGTGATTGAATAAATATTAAACACACATGGATATTAAAACCCATAGACACTGCCATGGCAACAATGGCGGTACATATTTTCATGGCGTTGGTTGTAAAATTTTGCATGCATTATTTTATTGCTACCAAAGTAGAGTATATGGATCTCAATTAGGAATAAATAACTAGGAAAATAAAATGTTATGATAAATAGATCAAAATGATATTTATAAGTCCAAAAGTAATGGGGAAGATGCTGTTTGAGTTTGATTTTCAGAATCAATTTCATCTGACTCTAAACATAATTGTGATAGGTCTGATAAAGCTGATACGGAGTCATTTTTTTTTGGAAGTGGCAAATCTCTGTAAACTCTAGGATTGTCAATTTGATGGTGTGCATTTTCCTATAAAATATAAAATTATGATAGATACTTAATTGAATTAACTAGTTTTTTGATAAAATAACAAGTATAAATATCTTTTAAATTTACATCATTTTGATCATCTTGATAATTTTCATTAGCTGGAGGCTGGACTGATTCATATTGAAACGCATTACGAGTTAAATCCATCTCAATCGGAAATAGTGGTGGTTCACTATCATCATCTCCTCCTCCAAGCATCATTCGGCTAATTTCACGGTTGTAACTAGCCATTTGTGAAGCAATAGCATGTAATTGTCCAACGACATCATGAACGTGTTTATTTTCTAATAGCTCAATTTTAGCCAATACATCTTCTCTAAGAGCTGCAAATCGTTTCCTTGCTAACTGGCGGCATCTCAAAACAAGCCTACATAAAATAGCATTAGAGTAATTTAAGTAAAAAATAAATAAGAAACTATTGAATATTATATTTGCAATATTAGGCAAAACATTTGAACTACTAAATACTTTGCCCTCTATCAAATATGTGTAAAAATGGATTCTGGTTAATTATTATAACCTAACCCCATAGGTTTGAAAATTGTATTACTCTGCTATCCATATAATAAATGAATCACATATAATTATCAAGATAAAAACATATACAACAAAATTATCATATTAATCATAAGATTAACATCATGGATCTTGGAAGAATGGGAGATTTAGCCAATGGGGCAACTGAAAACGTAATGGATCAATAAGAATTTTTTAAAGTAAATTTATGTGACAATCGAAATTAGGATAAATCTAATAAAAACCCATTTATTGAAAGACTTAGAACATTTTTGGTCACCATCTTAATTTAATTGTTACTATTATTATCATCCTTTTTTATAATCTATTTAAAATGTATGTTTTACAAAAAAAAAAAAAAAAAAATTAAACTTTTACACATAATTAATACAAAAATGTAAAGTCAAAAGTTTTTATCTTAAAAATTATATAACATCTACAATAAATAATTTGAAGGGAGGAATCAAAAAATATTTAATTAATCCCATAACCCAAAAATAGGTGGTTCAAAGAAAAAACTTTATTATTTATCTTCTTTTGTTTAATCGGACTTTAAAAATATTAAATAATATTAGACGCTTTATGAAATAGTTTTGAAATGTTGAGCTCTATTTTAAATATACTTAAAACAAATTTAATTTCACAATATCATAAGAAAATACACTTTTTGAAAATTAATTTTATTAATAAATTAGGTACCTGTATTCATAATTTCCTGTTTCAATGCGATATAAAGGTTCATCTGCTGAACAATAAGTAATTTCCTCATCATCTAACTCTTTAACTTTTAAACAGTAAGATAAATATTCAAATTTTACGTCCGCATATTTTCGTATTGTTTGCTTGGTGTCTGGAATAGCTTTATTCAGGTATGTACCAAATGATCTAGATATCTAATTCAAAACTTTAAATAATATTTATAAATATGATAGTATAAGAATTTTTTGAACTAACTGGTTTTAGAGCTTTAACGAGCATAAGGCCTTGACGCTCCATTCGTCTATGATACTCAGCAAAACGAACTAAAGCTTCACTGGCTCTTGGTTGTGGTTCTCGAGCACCAATTTCAGCAAAAGTGTCACCAAATTCTGTGAAATATTTGTAGATGTGAAATAAATTATACTATTTTGAAATTAATAACTTGAATATATTAGAAATACCTTTGAAACATTGGGTCAGAGCATAAAATGCACGGAGCACACGTTCAGTATGATCAACTAAATGACGATAAGATTGTTCCATTTCATCCAACTGTTGTAAACGTTTTACAAGACTATCATTAACTAGTATAGCACGAGACATGCCCAAAGAATCAGCAGTAGTTGCTGACATACGTTCAACTAATCTGTGTTTAACTTTTTTCAATACAATATCCAATGTTTTACCTTGACGGGCATCAGCATGTAATTTATTGTACTTCAAAACTACTTTACCCTAAGCATGTATAAACAACCATAAATTACAAATTATTATGATAGTTCCAGTTTATTTTAAAAATGTAACTAATTATTAAACTTACAACACTTGATTGGATCAATTGAGCTACTTGTAATTTAGTACGACCTCGTACACACTCATTATTAATAGCTAAAAGTTCATCACCACTTTCTAATGTTCCATCTAATGCAGCAGGTGAATTGTCAGAGACCTGGGTTAATGTATAACAAATTAATGAGTTTTATTAAATAATACAATAAGTAAAGGTATTTAATAAATTATCGGAGTAATAATGTTTTTACCTGAATAACATATATACAAGGGCAGTGGGGTGGTCCTCCACCAATTGTTATTCCAATAAGATTAGTTGCTGGATCCTTATTGATTGTTACAATCCCTGAAGTTACTTTCATGCCCCTAAAAATAGAAGCATTTTCAAATAAAATCACTTTATCTAATCACATATATATATAATAAGTATTTGACTTACATTTTGTCTTCATCAAAACACATATCACCATATTCATAGTCGTACATCATGAAGAGTAAAATATATATTGTTATAAGTATAATACTAATTGTATTTAATTTTTCTACTTCATTTATTTTTTAGATATATAATCTAAAATAATATACCTACAAGAATGATAAATAAAACACTGGTAATCATTATTGAAATTTATAAATATAAAATGTATACCAACAGCTGGAAATAGGCTGAATATAATTTTAATTTGATACGTACCAGTTATATTCAATAAAAATATATCAATTGAGCTGCATATTTTAGTGAAATTAGACTTCTGCTGGACGCTGATAGAATGAATTATTGATGAAATTCAATAAAAGAATTATTGATTCAATTATATAACATATGAATATAAATATTGAAAAGTTTTAAGTGTTGGAAAATATCAAAAACTTTCATACATTACAATTTTAGTGGTTACAAATAATATAAACGTTTATATTTTGGTGATAATACATTATACAAAGCTCTTATCAATATCATGAGGGAACAAATTTTCAGTTTGTTTTTGGATAAAACGACTAAAGTTCCACCGGTGAATCGTTCCGTTTGAATCACAGGCATATTTAATTCGTCTAGGGTTTTGATTATTGTTTTTGAATTACATTCAAATAACCATAGAAATAAAACATTCCATTTTTTTTTTTTGGCATCGTGTCATTACTCATTATCCAAAGTATCATCTTGATGATTGGATGGCCCAATGATTTTTTGAACTCATCTTAAATTGAAAATTGATGTAAAAAAAGTCAATTCCGTAAAAATCATATAAGAATTTAGCTTAACACTCAGTGGCAGCTCGTGGTATGGTGCACAGGAGGACGTGAACCACCCAAAAAAAATTATAAAACAATTATAAAATCCCTGTAATCACATATTATAATTGATTATTACCTATTCACATGGCCTGTAATAAAAAAAAAATGTAAATTAATAAAAAATAGTTTTGCAGCTTTACATGTCGAGAAGTGTGTCTAAAGCTGATTACACACTATGCGATTCGAACGCACGTCTACGTACGTTTCGAACGTCGCGATTTTAAGACGCGAACGCACACTCCTTACACATTAGACGCGTGTTGACGCGTTTTTCGATGCGTTTCTCAAAAATAAAAAGCGCGGCAAATGTTATTTGTACTTTGTTGTATACTAGTTTAGTACTGCTGTTACCTCCCATCGTGGATGACGTCTGCTGTTCAATTCGTATACTATTTTATTGTACTTCGTTGTATCTCGTTTCGTCTATTTTTTTTTAGAAGCTCTGGCCACCTTGGTCCAACTGACATGTTTGGCAATCTTATCATGGTATAACTTATTTTCTATAAATTGAATATGTAATATTATGATGAATGACGTTTTACGTAGGTATAATATTACACGGTATACATACTCAGAATAACTAAGTTAGTCAAATTCTAAATTCAAATTAATAAATATGATAATGAAAAGAACTTAGCTATATTCCATATAGATTCTTCCTTCGATACCTCATTAATAAATGATTCATTGTCAAACATATTTGACAATTTTCAAATACGTAGCTGGTAACAACTGTATATTACGAACTTCGTAAACTACAAGAATACGACAACTGTCGACTGTCGTAAACAAATTATGAATGAACGTAAATAAACGCAGGGCAATCGCAGCGTTTAAATCGTCCGTGTGTATTGAAACGCCGAAAATGCATTGGAAATACATTGGGAAAATAATGTTTAATTATAGCGGCAAATCGCGACCGAACGCACAAAATTGAACATGAGCGTTTTGGTGCGTTCGAACGCAACCGGACGCAACCGAACGCGCGTTTCATTTACGTGTGTGAATAAACCCATATAAAAGTACATGTTTAATTTTGAGCGATTAATCGCGACGTTCGAAACGCACGTAGACGTGCGTTCGAATCGCATAGTGTGTAATCAGCTTAATAGACACTGTCTATAAACGATTAAATAATTCGAGGAGCACATATTTCTTGTGCTCCGGGCGGCCGTGTAAATATTAGCTACATGTCCAGACACGTCGGTTAGTAATACCACAGAATAAATTAAATCAGAAGCGTCAACTTGGACGCCCGAAATATCGTCCGACATATTGGAAAATGAATCAGTGTGACCACACATTGAATATTAATGTTTTTCATATTTATGTTGCGTTTAAAAACACTGTTCGTAACGGTTTTTTCTCGGCGAGACCATAGAAATCATAGAACACAAAGGTTCTCTGCTTTCGACGCTTGTACGAGTTGGACGTGGATTTTACGCTATGCGTACATTTTTTGAATTTATACTTACCTTATACCTACCACATTTTTATCCTGCATTAATTATTTATGTATATATTTATATAGTTTGTTATTAAATAATATAATATATATATATATATTTCTTCAATATTTGTTTTATTTACGAGACGCCGTGAACCATTTCATTTTTCTTATTATTTTGTTTTTTTGTTTGCGTCAGCAAAATGGAAGAGTTTTATATTCATAAACGTCCTAAACAATACGCAAAATGTTATATAACTAACTGTAAAAGCCACTTAATGGTAGATATTATTATGTAATGGTATTACACTAGACGTTTAAATCAAGATTGTTTAGAAAATTTATGTTGTTATTTCCGCCAACAACATGGTAATAATATAAATCCTACACCAATTGATTTTTCTCGGTCTTTTAAAAAACATTTTTGTGCTAATTATTTCAAGCATTCCTCAGGTGCAAATTGCATTGAAGATTTAGATCAAATTTTAGTTTCACAGTTACCCCAGCCTAAAGAAATTATTAATTTTGATGTATCCGATAAAAATCTTTTTAAATTTAAATGTATAAATATTGATATAGCTGATTACAGACAACTTAACATTCCAGAACGTAATGCATTCACTTACGTTTGTGGCTATTTAATGAAAAAATGTTTAGAAAATCATAATTGTCAGGTTTGTAGTAATTATGCTTACCATCAAAAGCAGTTAGACCATTCAAATCTTTTATGTTACTTTAAAGCTTACCCTACTCGTCAAAATTTAACTTTTGGTAATTTAATGATGCCCCATGACACCTTTTATAATTTCATATATGAATTAGAAAATATTTTCATCCATAACTTCCCTTCCATTTCTTACGTTGGCGCCTAATTGAAGATAGATATTAGTAATGTTCCTTTTAATCATCCTTGCAAATCTTTCAATAAAACTTATTTAATTAATTTATTTATCAGATTTAGAATTTATTCAGCAATAAAATTTTTAAATAGATCTTTAATTTCAGAAAAAAAGTTAAAAAATAGAAAATTAGCCATTCTTACCCACTTGTAAAACATAATTTTTTATGACAAAGTATACTTATGTGTATCCTACTTACTATAAATCTAAATCACTACTAGTATTCTAGTGGTCATGTACCATCATTCATTAGAACATAGACTGATTATAATAATGTAGTTTTTCACATTTGTTTGCTTTTCTGAGTATGTAATGTATATTATTTTATCCAAGTCTACATCTAAATTTTTCTAAAATCCATTTAAAGACTTCTAAAAAAAAAATTAATAAATTAAGAATTAGGGAGTTGGGTACATTTTAAAATAAACCTCTACAATTTTAAATTGTTCACATTGCTAATCGACTATTTCATATTCTATAGATAATTAATCTTCATGTTTATTTAATGTTTATTCTATAATAAAATTTATTTGTATTACATGTACTTAAAGTTTAGTATATATGCATGCATTTTCCTTTTATTTTATTTATTAATGTATATTTATAATTATTAATTATTTTAATTAATGAATTTATTATACTAGTAAAATCTATTTGTATTTGTTTTTCTTTATTTATATTAATTTCCATACCTACAATGGTAACATACAATTAACCATCAAATATTTCTTTTACGGTATTTCATAAAAAAAAAGAACAAGATTATTCCAATGATTTTATTTTATTGAAAAGAAGAAAAAAAAGATATCAACAACAGACATACTACAATTGAAGGGCTCCGTGCAAGAACTAGACAGCTCCACTTTTTAAAAATTTTCAGGAAACTGAAGATTTGATAAAGATGATAGATCAAAAAAATATCATACAAATTACTTTAAAACTGGTTTAAATATTTTGGAAACAAAATAAGTTTGTTTAATGGTTTCCATTCCTAACTTCCTAATTGTTTATAAAACCTTTTAAAACTCAAACTAAAACATTAATTTAGGAAAATAAAAATGAAACCTGAGTGAACTTTCAAATATTTTATTAAGTATCAATAAATATTAAAACAAAACAAATTAGAATTAAAAACAAAAATGTATAATAAAAAACACAGATTTATAGACATTATTTTTCTGTACTAGAATCTAAAATAAAAACAGTTTTTAACAAATATGGAGCTGTCTGGTTCTTGCACAGAGCCCTTCAATTATTTGTTAAATTTTGGATGTCATTGAATACTTGACTGTTATTAATGTTTGATTATGAGAGTATGAACACTTTATAACAAATTTAAAAATAAAGGCTACTTCCGAAGGAACGTCGTTTTTGTAAAAAATATTGCTCAACAGACAAAATTACTGCCTTTTGAAAAATATAGAACTCCGAACATTATAACTTCAATCTTCGACAAATGCATAGAAAAAAAATAAATGCTGGTTGTACGTTCTCTTTAAATTAATTTAAACAACTTTATTAATGAATCATCACAATATAAAATCTAAATTATACAATGAATTTCACAAAGTAGAAATTATTATTTATTATTTAATGTATCTTAATTTAATAATTGATTAGAGTGATATCACATTTCAGCTTGTAAATATGGGGATGGGTACAGTCTTCCCGAATTTGATAAGAGCGAACATAACCTAAAAAAAAAAAAATGTAATTCCAACCATCTCGTACCAATCTTCGAACATGAACGAAAATCCAAAGTCCGTATCGAAATGTAAATGTGGCCAAACTGAGTTTTCCATAAACTTCTATAGAGAAATTTATTTTCTATATCCTAAAACCCTGTTTAGTTAGATTTTAATCGGAGTAGTTAGCATTTCACTGATCACTCACTACACGAGTTTACTTAATTGTTAACGGTTACTTTTTGTAGTTTATACTTCCACGTGTTCGATTTTATATTATTCTTACGATATTATGCTTATTTATTATGTTTATATTCTTTAAAATTAATTAATTTATTTTCTTGTTAAAGATTGTCATGTTATTAAACTAAAATATGTATGGATTTCAAAAATTAATTACAAATGTATCGATATGTACATATGCAAGACTATATTACATTAATACTTGGTAGGTATTATATTTAAATACAAGTTTTATTTTTTAGGAGATGATTTCATAGAAAAATTTAAATTACAGGTACCTACCTGAAAGCACATTGACCTTGCAGAAGATAACGTAAAATCGTGATGGTATTGTGAGAAAGTTTTATGTATTTACTTTACTTTATTGTTGATGGATTTGTTGCTGTCGAGAAGACTTAATGATGACCATGTACAGAATGAAAATGTAAGTGTCTCTTACAGGTTATAGAAGTGCTAACTTAATTAAAAACTATATTAATCTATTTCTTTAATACAGTTATTTTTATAATAGGGATGATCTAAGCATTAAGAAAACGGTTGCATTGAATTATATAAAAGCTACAATAATGATTGAATCTTATAATGAGAGCAAAATGATTAACATGAATTGATGGTAAAATACTTCTTGAATTTATTACTATTATCTGAAATTAATATTAATAACTTTATCTAATACTTATGATAAATTAATTGGGGTGATTATAATTATTTTAGTTAAAATATGTATTTACTATAATGTTTGAGTTATTATAATTAATTACTAATTATGATTAAAAAGGTAGTAATTTTATAATATATTTCATTCATTTTGAGTTACTCAATATGAATATAACAATAAAAATTAAAAACACTCGCAATGGATTAAAATAATCCTGTTATTTTACTTTTTTTTTATACATGTTTAAAGAATAATAATTTTTAATTAAAAATTCATCTGAAAATGTGTCTCCCAGACTTATATTTTAATTTTATTTTATTGAGTTAAGGTATATAATATTAAGTTCACTCTAACAGTTATTAAATAAATAAGTATTATTTCTGTATATGAAATAACTAATATACCAAAAATATGAATAGAAACAAATTAGGAGGAAACCAAATGATATTAATATTAGTTTGGGTCAGTGTTTAGTCTATTAGTTATTATTACACAATTAATTCAGAGTGACTAAGGTTAGGTTATTAAGAGTGAATTACGAGTAATTTTATGTTATAAAACTAATTATTATTAAAAAAAATTCCAAACTATGTATTCAGATTAAACATATGAATGAGAATTTAGTTGTTTTACTTTCTAGAATATTGTAACCTTAAGTGCTTAAATTCTGCTCATTTACTAAAGATCTCATGATGTTTCTTATGTTCTTGGGACTTAAATAAAGAAACTAGTTCATTATCAGTATAGTAAATAATGTAGATATTGATGAGAACTTAACATACCTCTTACTTACATTGTAAATTAACTGAGAGTAAAATATGAATTATGATATTATCTCATTTATTGATTTACATATCATTAATGATAATTGATTAACATTCAAAATAATATAGACTTATAATTTGTAACATTGAAAAACAAGTACTTAGTAATTAATAAAATCAATTTTTCTCAGTAAGTATATTTTTTTCTAATTAAAATACATTTTTACCGTTACTAATTTTTGTACATTGACTGAATTAGTTATGTGTTCAATTTTTTTTAGTATCATACTTTATTGATAAATTGTTTATTCTCTAGTATATATTTTGATTAAAATTGATTGATGTAATATTAATTGCTAAATGATGACATTGCAAATTTATAATTTAAAGATTTTAATTTCTTAGTATTACAATTCAAAATGTTATCATTTTTTAATTTCTAACACATTTAAATAATTCCAAACATTTTAAGTAAAGTCTAATGTCTATATATGAGTGATGTTAATACTAATGTAAAATAAATAATTTTTTAATAATAACTAACATATGTTTAATTAATCTATACAATTAAAATATAAATATTACTTTTTTCAGAAGAACAATTACATTATTATTTGACCAGAACATAAACATAATGATATAGAAATAACTAAAAAACTAAAATTTAACATGCTTATCTAAATATATACACTGTACAGACATATTTATGATATGTAGTTATATTAATTAGTAAATATAGTTAAAATTTTGAAAATGTATATAAAAATCTCAGAAATAACTTGAAACATTCTATAAAGATAATTTTTTACATCTAATAACTAATGTATTTATTTTTTTTTTATTTAAAAAGCCATATGATAGATTCCCAACTCATGTAAGGCTAATAACAACTTAAATCTTTATTTATTATACTTCATTACTTTGCTTTGGATTTTACATTATGCTTGTGAAATAAATACTATGGTAATTGTTGTAATTAATTACTTCATATATTTTATTCATTTCTTATTAATTGACCTTCACTAATGTGTTTTATTTTCTTTCAGGGAGGTTAACTTACATTGAAAATCAGTGTTCAGTAGAGTTCAGTCAAGTGCGGAACAATCTCACGGTTAGTTATTACTTAACTTATTTTTATGAATTAAAATTATAATGTTACGTATTAAATTTTATAGGTTAGAGATGTTACTTCAAGATCTGAACGAGTCAATGCCACCTTTCAAATCGCCCAGAATGTCCAAAGACTTAATGAGCATCAAGACGTCTTGAGGTTTTTGCGCAGTGTTGGTCACTTCAATGATGGATACGTTCAGAAAGAAATCGGAGAATATGGTCAGCATTGAAGACAGCCGTTAAATTATTATTTTATATTCTTTTTTTGTTTTATTTTTTTGTTTGTTGTAAAGATTTATGTTGTGAACGCTAACTTAGGTAAAATAATAAAATTAAATAACCCAATAATTTTTTAAAGTAAAGGTAATAAACACTAATATAACTAACAATAATATTAAACAGCATCTCAGAATTCTATAAATTACTATTAGTGTGACCAATTCTTTTAATACTTCAAAAACACTTCCAATTTTCAAATTATTCTGTTATAAGTATTTTGTAGATATGTAGATTTTCCTAAAAAAAAAAAAAAAACACCTATGAATTCATATTTCTAATGAAATTAATAAAAAAATACAGTTTTCCACAATCCTATTTTATACTCGATATTGGTTCTCATTTTTTAGTAAAATTATTTTCTGTCATGAAATTTTCTTTTTTTTTTGTCATTTTTATTTAATTTGTACAATCTGTAAAAAATATATTTCCAATAAGCACAATGAAGGAATAAATAGATAGGTCATGATTGGCTTGATTGAAGCTGTCACGAAATAAAAAAAAAAATTAATCTACACATGAATACAATATTCTAAGGATAGGACCGTTAATTTTTTTATTTTACCTTTGTATATGTTCACGCTCACAAGCGATTATATTTTAGTAGTTATTATATTATATTATTATTTTAGTAATTGTTGGTTTATCTAGTCGCTAGATCAGTGCCATCGGATATACAATGTTTATTTGCAATGTTCAATATTGTATATTGTGAGTGTGCCAGATCAACTTGTTGTTTTTTTATTGTAATATTAACATTATTATATTATACGGATCTGGGCACCACATGGCATCATAATCATAGTTAAGGTACGTGGTGCATCACATGGTTATTATTATTAAAGTATTATTTGTGGTTATATTATTATATATTGTTATTCATTGTTTATTATTATATATTGTTATGAGAGCCATCTGAGGCATTAAAGATTAATAATAGTATGTGTAAAAACACTATTTAAATTAAAATTCTTTATTATTATGTTAATTGGACTTACAGTCAATATATTTTGTTATTACAATATTTAATATTATTTAACTGTGTGATTTTTTTATTATTATTATTTAACTATACAGTCCACTCAATCACAATTATTTCATGTTTTATTCTTATTGGAGTTACCCTTAATTATATTAATATTATATAATAGGCAACGCCCCATCAGTATATTTATAATTTATTTATGTATATGTAAACTAAACCCACCTTGTAATTAAAATTCTATATATAATTACTAAATAAATTAAATTCTGATATTTAATATATGTACATTGTATGTTTTGTTATCTATTGTCATAATACAAATTTAAAGTTGAATTGCATATCTATTTACTTACTAGTCCCATAGGAATAAATATAATTTCAATTGTATTATTACCAAAACATTTGTATTTGTGTTCATCATAAGGCTTTCTCTTCTAAATTTTAGACTACCATATGAAATCTGATTTTATAAGTATATGTAAGTAGTAAGTACTATATTGAGGAATACTATTTCTATAAGTTTATGTTTTTGTGTTATAAACAATAAATCAAGATGTATTATGTTGAGATAAAGTACATTGTAGACTTGAAGTAAGTCATGAGTTATTTTCTTTATTGAAATGACAAATAGTCAAATAGAAATGACAATAGTGCAATAGTTATTGGAATCAAAATATCTCTGTCATGAACCTTTTAATTCCCTTTTAGATTTACTATTTCTGGAGAAGTGGATAATATTATTGCTACAATGATAGAAGTCCTCTGCCTTACTTATTACCTTTACCTATTACTACCTCAGGTGTTTTCTGTCTTAAAATATTTAATAAATTATTATTTTGTTGTATTATTTATGGAATTTCAACTTCTGAGTTTTTATTTTAAATCTTAATTAAAAAACTTTTGTGGTAATAGTTATTGTTTTGTTTCATATTAGTTAAAATTAATTTTCATTTTAAATCATGAAAATAAAATATGTCTCCATATAATAAAATAAACAATAATTCTAAATCAATTTCTCTATTTTATTGTTTTAAAATTTATTTGAATTGTTTTTAACAAAGTACAATGCGTTTAAAACAAATGTGCTTAATACAGGTTTTAAACATGTTAAAAAAACATTGTTTGAAACAACTTTTTTAAAACATACAGTATAAGACGACATAGCAAAACCCAGTAAGAATTAAAATACTGAAAAAATGTAGGTACATATTATAAATTTAAATTTATTCACAAACTGTATGAATTACCAAATTATAACAAGAGTATCTGAAAAACAGTCATTAGAATGCAGTATCTTGAACAGTTCACTAATAGTATTAAATGCAAAATGTACTATTACTTTTTTTCCTGAATCAATATTTTGCGATTTTTTTCAACATTACATTTCTAATAATCGAGTTATTCTAAAAGTTTCACTTATAATTAGAAGGATTAATTTAGTTTGATTTAAAAAACCGATGAAATGAATATTAGAATTGCTTGGTGCATACTACTTGCATTTCTAATTGTTGAGAGCAGATGTTGCGACCAGGGCATTATGTCGCATAGTAGTTAGTAAAAAAGGGTCCTTTAAATATTTGTAAACACTACATTTAATATTTTTATAAAATATGAAATACTTCAATGAGAAATTATTATACATAATATAACAGTATGATGATTATAAAATAAATGTATGTGATTTTGAAGAAATGATTCTCAAAAATTAGTGGTTAGTCAGTTTTCAAATAATCTAAATTATTATTTATTGTAACTACAGATCACGATTTACGGTCTACAATCTAAATATGAGGGAAGTTGAGGGGAACAGTTCGTAAATGTCCTTTGTCTTCCATCATACTTTTTAGTTACCTACTACGTTGTTATTCGTAATTCAATTATAAATATATGGTTATTAACAAACATAGTGATTTAACTTTGAACTATGATACAAAATCAGATTGTAGTTGTAAAAATAAACCATTATGCAGCGTTAATCAGGTATTTTCATCAAGAATCCTTGTTTTCCACACCCTATTTAAGATACATTGGTGTCAATTTCGAATTCATTTCGAATTCAGTTCGTGATTTTTACTTCTGTATACCTAATTATAATTTATATACATAACAAAAAAACGTATGTTAATCGTCTTTCTCAAAGCGGCGAGTTATATAATTTTTTACTTCTAATAATGTGGATGAGAACCCAATCCACATATCAAATATCAATTAACAATCGTAAATTGTCATAAATGGTAAGTAAAACTTTTTTACTTACCATTTAATGGTTACATGTTTAAAAATAATTTTTGGAATGGCCTATGCTGAAATTAAATTTCAGCGGGGCCCATATCATTTCATATACATTTACAATATTTTTTGTGGTTTTCACAGGCTTAACTCGTAAATGAGCTTTTCTAAATCTAAAACTTTATCATTTCCCTTCGTATTTATTGGAACTATGAATATTATTTTATTGGAAATTGGAATAAATATTATTTTATAATTGAAAAGTATAAAATCATAATGTATAGAAAAACACGAAAAAAGGAATTTCAAACGTAACATTTTAGATTTTGAACAAAGTGAAGACTGTATTGATTTTACTCTGATGAGTGATTTTTTTTTTGTGTCTGTGTACATTATAACTAGTATTATAATACTTCGATTTTGAACTTGAAAAGTTTTCAAATTCGACGGGAAAAACAAAAAAAAAAATGAGGAAAAAACGGTAATTTTTTGCAAAACAGTTTTCGACAAAATCAATTTTTTTATTTAGCTGTTACTCGAAAACCAAAAATCGTAGATACTTGAAATTATCACCAAATTTTTATGTTAGAATCATCTATAGGTACGTGCAGTGGCGGATTTAAGGGTTCACATAAAGTCAGCAAATCCATAAGAGGTCCCTTCTACAAACTGTCGTAACATACTTAGCCCTATTTTCAAAAAAAAAAAAAGTATTCTGAATTTAGTTCATACTGTTTGAAAAGAACATGGACTATGAAGTATTTTAAAGAATAAGTTATTAGTTTGATCTTATAGATTCTAAGTGAAAAGGACTTTATGGTTTTAGAATGATGTTCAATTTTTTTTTCTGTAAACACTTTCGTTTATAAATCCTGGTCCAAAAGTTTTCTTCCAGCAACTTTTTAGATTCAAAATCAGACTGAGGTGGTATCTACTTTAGAGAGGTCATTTTTTTTAAATCTCCATAGTTTTTCCATAAATTAGGAAAAACTGAGTAAAAATGGTAAAAATCCGCCGTAGACGATGTTTTCACTTTTCAGATTTTAGTTATTTAGTCATAACTCGAAAAGTATTGGGGATAGAAATTTGAAAATGTTCAAAACAATCTGAAAATTTTTGGACTAAACACAGAACTTCGAATTTGCCTAATTTTTTGATAGTCTATTTGTAATAACATTTTTAATATTTGACAAAAAGTTCTGAAAATGTAATATGACCTTACTCATATACTTACCTAACTATCATGAAAAAAAAATCAAAAATCGTGAATTAGGATTTTTTTTTAAACACGTTTTAATAAATTCATATACGAGTAAATTCGTATACGAAAATCGACTGTTTTTACGTAAATTTTCGACTTCAAATGTGTATAAAACTTTTTTTCTAAATCCGATCACTTTGAAACTTGAAGCATAGATATAAAACAAGTTTTGAATCTTTTGGTAACAGAAATTTTCTACCGAGTTAAGAATTCAATATTTCATAAAGGTTTAATTAAAAAAAAACTCACCAAAAATTACGTAAATACTGAACAGTTTGTATAAATAATAGTTATTATACTGAAGCTTTGCTCAGAATCGTTTTATAGTTTATACTATAAAGAGACGAGGCATCATTTTTTAAAACTTAAATCTTAATACACTCATCAGTCATCACCATTACATTGTCCGAGGACCGAAAGAACAATAAGGACGAACTTGTACCACCATCATCTCACTTACCAGTTTTTACTTTGTTAAATTAAAATTTACTTTATTTAATTACAGTTTATAAGATTTTCTACTTTTGAAGTATCCTTATATATTTAAATAATTTTCTTAATAAAAAATATGTAAATTATATTCCAATTTACAATATACAATTTTTTTTGTCAAAATTAAACAAAAAAAAATCTAAATTATAATTTAGATGGGCCAAGGGCCTCAGTATACAATTAAGGAGGGGCCTCGTCGGAATTTGCCGACTATACGACCGTTAAATCCGCCACTGTATACGTGGTACAATTTTTAAATGAATTGTACGAGTGCAAAATTAAATTAATATTAACTATAGGCATGTCAAAAGTATCAAAATCAAACAATTTAATTGTTGGTGGTCATAACACGTGAAATGACGATCGCATAAGGGCAAAACAAAAATTTTCAACTAAAGTTTAAACTATTTACGTAATATTTGTAGTTAGTATTGATAATCAACAATAGTTATTATTGATAAGCGTTAGTTAGGTTTTTAGCAATTTCAATTTCAGATTTTTGTATTGCAAGATGGGCAGTAGTGGCTAGGTGGAAAGAACTTTAGGATTCTAAGGTTGGCGTAACTGATCTCAAGAAAAAACATTTTTTTTTTTTTTAGGTTATGTTCACTCTTATCAAAATCGGGAAGACTGTCCCAGGCCCGTAAATATGTTCGGAAACGTAAATAACTTAAAGATATTTAAGATTTTTTTTTCATGGTCACACTGATTCACTTTCCAATATGTCGGACCGTTTTTTCATTTTCCCTTAAGAGCAATGTAACGTTATCAAAGGTGACGCTTCTGATTTAATTTATTCTGTGTTACAGCTAAGTTGCTTGATGCTTATCGATATCTATTTATAACCATTAGGCCCAGTGCATACTTGCGTTATCTTAAAACAATATTCTAGTATGCCGTGCAGATCACGCTATGGCTATAATATGCTCCTCGTATTCGAGGACCTTTTGAAATTATCAAAATAATTTTTATTTGAATAATAACGTTTGAAATTTATCCGAATAATTTTTATTTGAACAATAACGTTTGGAAATTATTCGAATAATTTTTTATTCGAATATTGAAAAAAAATCATTCGAATAATTTTTATTCGAATAAATATTTATTCGCATAATTATCTAGATCAAATTTTGCCCAACTCTGGATAAATCCCCATTTGAACGAAACACTTGAACATGTTCATTAAATTATCTTGTATTGTATCTGAAAACAAAAGAAAATTTATAACAATTATCTTCAGATAATCGAGAAGTTGAGTTATGGGAGCCTATTGGAAATGTTATAAAAATATTTTATTTATCATGAAAAATTTAAATTTTTTTCATTAAGACTTGTAAATTTAATTTACCTACTCATATAATCACCTAATAAAAATGACGTTTTGAAAATTGGTACTCAGGATATTTTTTTATTGGCTTTTAGTGTAAAGTAACTTATTAAATTAATATGGAGTAAAATTATTTCAGTGAAAATAAATCTATAAAAATTATCATTTTTGACTTTGAAATTTGAATTCTCAACTATTAAGAGGACGCACGTTTCCGAGCGCATGAAAAATTCCTTTAAAAACATGTTTGCGCGTTAGAATAATATAGGTTCTCGAGTGGTTTAATCGTAAAAACACCTTTGTGCAAAATTATAGATGAGATTTATATCTAGGTCCATACAGAGTCTGATTTTTGATATTTTTCATTTCAAGTCCAAAAAAACAACTGTTGAAAAAGAAGAAAACTTGGCATTGTTCAACATTGAATATTTTACGAAGTTTCAAAGATATTAAAAATCGGACACTGTTCCAAACTAGATATCAATATCCTCTATAATTTCGCTCATAGGTGTTTTTTCAAAAAAACCACTCAGTAATACGTATTATTTGAACGCGTAAACTTTGATTTTAAGGAAAATCACATAAAAATTACTGCCCACTGGTGCTGCTTCGCTCGTAGCGGTTGGTAATATTTGGTACCCCCGACCCGCAAAAACTACCGCATCCATGTCGATAACCGGTGATTGACGAGCACACACGCAGCAAAGATAAGAAATAGAATATTATTGTTATAATGTTACAATATTGTTGAACGACCACGGTCCACGACAGCATAAACAATAATAATAATACTCTTTTATTCACAACAATTTATATTCTCCAGACTTTTATGAAGTAGCCGCAGTCGGCCGTAATTTTATGAGATTTTTCTATCTATCAAAGTTTACGCGTTAAAATACAATTACGGGTTTCTGTTTGGTTTTTTTTAATGAACACTTATGAACAAAATTATAGAGGAGGTTTATATCAAGGTCTTTATAGACCCCGATTTTTGATATCCTTAAAACTTCGCGAAATATTCCGTGATGAAGAACAATGCCCGGTTTTTCTTATTTTTCGACAGTTGTTTTTTAGAACTTAATATTAAAATACCAAAAATCGAGCTCTGACTCCTAACTTTGTCCACAAGTTCAACTTACAACTAGATAGATCAGAAACTTCAACAAATCGGTGCTTAAAAGAGGTCATTTTTAACTATTATCTAAAATTTTTACTATTGTGAGGAAAAACCTAGAAATAACAGTAAAATTTACTGTAAACGACAATTTCATTGAATCTATTTGAATTGTTTACTCAAAACATCGAAAAAAAAATGTTAGTAACACACAAATACATACAATTTTCACACTGTATAACTGGAAAGTTGATAAATAGTTTAGAAATCTTTTTGGAAATCACAATAAGAATGAAAATAGAACTTTGAAAAAAAAATTGGTTTTATTTTTTTTATTTCTGGTTCAAATAAAGGTAATATTTTGACTCGATAATCACACTTGATTTGTATGAAATTTTTTTTAAGAATAAAATATATTTAATTCAACATAACATATAAATAATTTAGATTGATTGAAAAATAATACAGTTTGACATAACAATTATTATGTGTATCAATGTATTCACGTGTGAAGCATATTTTTATAAAACACAGTGACATTCTTACACATATTTTTTAGACAAATAAAATAAAAAATCACATAATCAACTTGTTTTACATTGAACAAATACAAAGTAAAAGACTTTAAAAAAAATGAAAATAAATATTATAATATTTCTAGTACTCAGCACAAAAATTAATAAGATAAATATGACATTGGTTATTATAAAAATATATTGAAAAACTATAAATGTTTCATTATTCACAGCTTTGATGAGACTAAGTACTGAAAAAATACAATATTATGTCCATTAGTTATTAGACATCATCAATAAAATTGTTTAAAGTTCCGAAATTAACTGTAAATTACAATTTATTTTTCGATGTGGAACAATTTCAATAGCTGACGTACTTCTGATGAAAATTCTTCAATCCATAATGAAAGAATTGCGCCCTCTGTGGTTGGGGTACGTTCAACGAAACCATAATACTCATACTTCTGAATCAGTTTAATTTGATAAGACCTTTGCTCTTCAACATCGTCTATACTAGCGATATAAGATATATCACTGACGAAAGATGGTAAAAGATATTTTATATTTGAACCTTTTAACAAGTCTATTTCTAACAAATTATTCACGTTGTCATTTAGTGCCACTATTTCGTCCTTGCCAAGGTTGAACTTTTCTTCGATTATTCCAGAAACGAGGCCCATAAGTCTATAATATGCAATAGATATAATCCACTTGATGAAGAACCTTACGTAATCATATGCGTCCTGTATGTTAAACGGGCTTATTTTATATTCAGTATGAACCTTGTCGAGATTGCTCTTGGTACCGTCCCAGTATAATTCCATGTTTTTATACCATTTAAATTTCTCCTCCTGGAGACGATCCACAAGTTTGGTCACGGTTTGAAAATGATTTACATATGAGAAAATGTCTTTCAATTCCTCTTCCTTTTCTAGTTCATTAACATTTAGTACTGTACTATTCCGTTTCTTAG
The DNA here is from genome assembly GCA_027580255.1 of Therioaphis trifolii. NCBI lineage: Eukaryota > Metazoa > Arthropoda > Insecta > Hemiptera > Aphididae > Therioaphis > Therioaphis trifolii. The sequence continues at coordinate 35,760,880 of CM050410.1, read as the reverse complement.
TGAAATTCTTAGTGATCCACCAACCGTCTCGACAAAGTTTATCACCACATACAAACGCGTCGCAAGTGCACTTGACGTCATAGTTTTCCCTAATCATACATTCCGTTTCGTATAAAATTGTTTTTAGACGATGTGGATTATCTTTGAGAGATATATGCTCCGCTACGTCGAATAATCTGATGTATTTCTTATTGTAGATCAGTGTCAGTAACGTTTTTTTCCAATCAATCAGATACTGTGAAGAAGTGTTTAAAGTTATTTCAGCGATTTCTTTCAGTATATTATCGTGGTCCTTATTGAATATCGTACACCAACCACCGTACAAGCCCCATAAATCCGCGGACTTTATTATCTCTTGTATTCTATCCAATGTTTTCAGCGTTTCAGTACACAGTAGATTCACGGTGGGTCGTTGTGAGTATTCTGTGTATAGATGTTGATAACTGGCCCCGTAGGGCTCAATCTCAGAAGAATTATACACACTTCGCAATTCCCAAAAGGCATTCGTCACCGCTGGATTTAATTTGGCACACATATTCAGGAGCGACAAATCATGCAAGAATCCCTTTAAGTCGAAGTTGCTATTTATTTGTATTATGGATAGAAAAGAATTTTTTTCTGTCATACTTTCAATGATTTTGATTGTATTGTCTATTGTCGAGTCTATTGTTGAATTACCTTTCTCGTTCTCCTTCGCGATAAAACATGTTCTTGTAAAATGGCTATTTATTGTTGCTATGAAATTTACCAAATCATTTGGTTGATAATTATCTTCCATATCGTATTCAGCATCAATTAAAATTTGAAAAAGTTTCACACAAACTTCCTTTTTCCGTTCAATATCGACTTTGGTTTTTAAATAATGTAATTCTTTTAGTACGCCCAAGATAACTATAGAACGTACTACATCTATTAATAACTTTTCGTATTTAAGTATCGTATCAATTTCAATACTGTCTTTTATATAACTGTCAAACACTATCATCAAATCTGACATATTATCATCATCATTCCACTTTGCTTGAATGTTTCCATTTGATACTTGTTTGGTAAGAAGTGTAATTAGATATTCTAAACCTGATCTAGAAGTATTTATTACAAATTTTTTATGTTGCGGTAAATGTTCAAAAGAATACTTTTTTACTTCGGATTGAAAGCTTTTGATGCTAAATAAATTAAATACACGTCTTCGGTTTGATTCCCGATAAACATTTTTTTGAAATTCTTTTATGTCCTTATAAGTATAACAGTATTTAACCATAAATCGTTCTAAACGATTTGTCATTTGAGGATATGTAACCATTATAGAATTGAAACGTGGTTTTCCATTTTCATAGTTATACTCCTTTTTTCTATTCATACTAGTCCGATATAAAAATGCGTACCATGATAAAAGAATTCTCAAAATATCGTGATTTTTATGTACGATATTTTTTGTGAATGGTGCTAATTCAGCCAATGTTTGAATCATTAATGGAAGAAGTTGTAATAAAGGATCTAAAATCCGTTTGTCGTACACATTTAAGCATTCTTGTATTATTTTGAACTCCGAACTGAATCTATTTTCTTTAAATTGTTGTAAGCATTTTCTAAAATAATTCTCAACAAACTCAACGTAATAATACATGATGTGACTATACCTACACGACATAGCCATATTCATTAAGTGTGATAATTTATATACATCTGTACGTGACCACGTTTCCAAGTTTGTTTTTAATTTGTCTTTGGAAAAATAATGGTCAATACTTACTATTTTGTCTATTTCGTTATCGATAACGATATTCTTCGAAAAAAAACTTGTATTTTTCCTATATTGCTTATCGATATAACTCCTTAAATGAGATAAATGTCTTTTATATTGGTTTTCGTTGAGCATGAAAACAACATCTATGAAATATAAAATTGATAAAATTAACACAATTAAGTTCTTCATTTTGAATCATTTAAAAACGTACTAAATGAATGTCAAAAATCTTTTCAGACGATATCTACTCGGTTTATTTCGGATGTCGTGCTTCGTTTCGATTGGGTAAGTTTATTTAATTTGTGTATTCGTCATGACGTGTAAAATAAATATTTGTGTTATATTCAAGACCAGATCAGAGTATTATGATATGCATAGACAAAAAATAAATGCTGGTTGTACGTTTTCTTTAAATTAATTTAAACAACTGTATTAATGAATCATCACAATATAAAATCTAAATTATACAATGAATTTCACAAAGTAGAAATTACTATTTAATGTATCTTAATTTAATAATTGATTAGAGTGATATCACATTTCGGCTTGTAAATATGTTCGGAAACGTAAATAACTTAAAGATATTTAAGATTTTTTTTTCATGGTCACACTGATTCACTTTCCAATATGTCGGACCGTTTTTTCATTTTCCCATAAGAGCAATGTAACGTTATCAAAGGTGACGCTTCTGATTTAATTTATTCTGTGGTAATACCATTGATTATAGAATAGAATATTTCCCTCGTCATCTCCCGTTTTTTGTCTCAAAGCGACGAAATCGTTCGTTTATTCAATTTCACGTAAACATGAAAAGACTCGATACATTGAAAAGTTTTATTCTCGAGATGTCGGTCAATGTTAACCGAATTCAACGTATCAAGTATCATACTATTACGATATTTTGTGAAATTAAAATTCCTTCGGAATCTGCCGTTTTTTTTTCTTGAAGCGTATAAATCGTTCAATCATTCAATTTCACGGAAAGACGAAATGAATCGAATTCTCAAAAAGTTTATTTTTCGAGGTGTCGGTCATTGTTATTTGAATTCAACGAATAAATTTGCGTACTAACGATCTCAAGCGTAGTTGAAATTCCTTCGACATTTTCCGTTTTTTGTCTCTATGTCTTGAAATTCCAGGTTTATTCAAATCCTCGCAATCATGAAAAGACTCGATATTTCAAATGTTTTTTTTTTTTTAAGGTGTTGGTCATAGTTATTCGAATTCAACAAATCAACATCCATAAATGCGATCTTTTGTGAAATCAAAATTCCTTCGGCATCTTCCGTTTTTTGTCTTAAAGCTTCAAAATCGTTCGATTATTCAATTTCACGGAAAGACGAAAAGATTCGAATTTTCAAAAAGTTTATTTTTTCGAGGTGTTGGCATATGTTTATTTAATTCAACGTATTAATTCACATACTTACAATCTTTTGTGAAATTAAATTTCCCTCGTCATTTTTCGTTTTTTGTCTCTATGTCTTGAAATCGCAGGTTTATTCAAATCCTCGTAATCATGAAAAGACTCGAAATTTCAAACAGTTTTTTTTTTTTTTTTTTGGTGTTGGTCTTTGTTATTCGAATTCAACGAATCAAAATCCATAAATGCGATCTTTTGTGAAATTGAAATTCCTTCGTCATTTTCGCGTTTTTAACTCAAATAGCGTCGAAATCGTTCGATTAATCAATTTCACTTAATCATGAAAAAACTCAATTCTTTGAAAAGTCTTATTCTCGACATGTCGGTCAGTTTTAACCAAATTCAACGAATCAATTTGCATACTTACGATCTTTTATGTAATTGAAATACATTCGTCATTTTCGCATTTTTAACTCAAAGCGTCGAAATCGTTCGTTTATTAAAGTTCACGTAAACACGAAAAGACTCGAATTTTCAAAAAGTTTATTTTTTCGAGGTGTTGGCATATGTTTATTTAATTCAACGTATCAATTTACATACTTACAATCTTTTGTGAAATTAAAAATCCTTCATCATCTTCCTTTTTTTGTCTCTATGTGTGGAAATCGCAGGTTTATTCAAATCCTCATAATCATGAAAAGACTCGATATTTCAAATAGTTTTGTTTTCAAGGTGTTGTTCATAGTTATTCGAATTCAACAAATCAACATCCATAAATGCGATCTTTTGTGAAATTGAAATGGCTTCGTCATTTTCGCGTTTTTAACTCAATTCGTCAAAATCGTTCATTTGTTCAATTTCACGGAAAGACGAAAAAATTCGAATTTTCAAAAAGTTTAAGTTTTCCAAGTGTCGGCATATGTTTATTTAATTCAACGTATCAATTATCGTACTAACGATCTTTTGTGAAATTTAAATTCCTTCGTAATCTTCCGTATTTTGTCTAAAATAGTTGAAATTGTACGTTTTTGCAATTCCACGAAAACACGAAACGAATTGAAATATCAAACAGTGTATTTTTCGAGATGTTTGTCAATGTTAACCAAATTCAACGAATCAATTTACATACTTACGATCTTTTGTGTAATTGAAATACATTCGTCATTTTCGCATTTTTAACTCAAAGCATGGAAATCGTTCGTTTATTAAAGTTCACGTAAACACGAAAAGACTCGAATTTTCAAAAAGTTTATTTGTTTGAGGTGTTAGCGTATGCTTATTTAATCCTACGTATCAATGAACATACTTACGATATTTCGTGAAATTGATATTCCCTCGTCATCTCCCGTTTTTTGTCTCTATGTTTCGAAATTGCAGATTTATTCAAATCCTCGTAATCATGAAAAGACTCGAAATTTCAAAAAGTTTTTGTTTTCAAAATGTCAGCCAAATTTATTCGATTTTGACGAATTCTATTTGTTTGATATACTTTCAAACGAAAATTAAATTTTGTCTTCTTTTTCCGTTTTTTGCCTCGGTGCGTCGAAATCTTACGTTTATTCAACTGCTCGATAACATGAAACGACTGCCAATGTCAAAAAAATTTTTTCTCAAGCTGACAGACAATGTTTATCGAATTTGATGTAATAAATTTCGTGTATAAACATTACAAAATAAGAAAAGTTCCATCGTCATTTTCCGTTTCTTGTCTTAAAGCGTCAAAATCATACGTTTATTCAATTTTACGTAAACACGAAAAGACTCGAAACTTTGAAAAGTTTTTTTCTCAAGGTGTCATTGTTGATTGAAGTTCACGTATTATATCCCATATATATATATAAACGATCTCTTGTGAATTTGAAATTCCAACATCTTTTTCTTTGATTGTCTAGGAACGTCGACATCGTACGTATAATCAATTTCACCTTTAGTCAAAAGACTCGACATTTTGAAATTTTTTTCTCAAGGTGACGGCCAATGTTAATCGAGTTCATCGTATTAGGTCTCTTATAAAGACTTTCAAAGAAATTAAAATTCCTTAGACATTTTCTGTTTTGTTTCTCAAAGCGTTGAAATCGTACATTTATAGAATTTCACGTAGGTAAACACGAAACGACTCTAAATTTCAAAATATTTTTTTGGTTAAGGTGTCGTACAATGTTATCTGAATTCAACGTATCAATATACACATAATATATGCGGTCTTTTTTGAAATTGATATTCCTTGGTCATCTTCCATTTTTTGTCTTGAAGCGTCGAAGGCGTACATTTATTCAATTTCACGTACATACGAAAAGACTCGAAATTTCAAGAAGTTTCTTTTAAACACACGTTTAAAACACTTTACTACCCTGTAGCCAATATATTTGTAAGTACTAAGTTGTATTCAACAACTCATTTAGGTCATTCCGGTATTAGTCAATATAGGTAAATTTACCACTATATATGGAATAATTATAGATACATTCATACAGTGTTCATAATATACCTTTATAATTATTATGATGTGATGTCTAACACTTTAGTAAAATACTTAAGTTATCATTGACCATTTGTCACTATAATATCGTCATTCGTCAGGGACACCATCGAATATTACTATTTTAGAAGCATCTGATTGAGCAGTTTTAATTTGTGTGATATAATTTATTTTTAATTTTGTTGTTAAATTAATATTTATTTTGTAAACAAAGAATAATTTTTCTGAAAAAAATTAAAAATTAAAGTTCTTATTTATGCTATATTTTTGATTTTACCATATTTACTTTAATAATTCATCTTTTCGTGCATATTTTCTATACGAAATAGTTTCGATGTTTGACGTCTGCCAGGCTTCCCGCGACGGCTCAGTTTTTTTTTCAATTTTGAACAGTCAAATTCATTTTGTGCAAATTTAAACCATATATTATGATACTTCAATTTTTTTTTATGTTTCCATTATAAGGACGATTGGCAACACAGAGTATAGTATGAATACCTCAAAACGGTATGTAGGTAGGTACCTAGTCAATATTGACCTATCCACCAAATTTATTCTCTATAAGACCGCTATCAAAATTGATCATATTAAGTGCTATTAAAGCTACCCTGATGATGTTTAAACTCGTCTTAAATGTAGTTAATAAGTATTGGTGGTGTATTTACCGTACCATTGATTACAGAATAAATTTAGTTCATTCTATAATCAATTATCTTATTTATGATTCGACGCGATCATCGTACGCGTCACTCAGTGGAATGGCGATTTTATTTTCTAGCGACGTCCAACGCGACCCATCGCCCGAAGGAAGACAATTGATCTCCGCTCCAAAATTAGCGTATGCACATTATATTATATTATACAATCAGTGGCGCCGATCCCTATATCTAGGTATTGCAGACTGCAGTTGCAATACCTGTTAAGGGTGACTGGGTGGCTGGGTGTGGTAAGGCTGTGAAACACACTAGCTAAAATAATTTCAATGTATGAACATTTTTAATTATTTATTATGTCTAACATTATGAATTATTATATTATCTTTCTTTTCTTTTTTATAACTATTATCATAAATATAATTTCTCATCATATTATTATTATTAAATTAATTAAGTACCTATTGTTTTCGATTTATTATTTCACGCATTTGTTCAACGTTACTTTATGTTTGATGTTTTTTTAAATATTTCTCACAATCAAAAAGAAGATATGCTTCGCTCCTCAGGCAAGATAATTGGATTCAGATTTCAGAGCAAAGTTTCTGTGTGAACTTTACTCTGTAAAATATACCATCAAAATATACATAATTCTCCGTTTTTAGTTATATTGCTGGTAGATTTTATTTTATCAAATCCATTAAATTTTTTTTTCTACCTCACTAAGCGGAAATTTTGTTTTAACTAAATGATTCACAAATATGCAGTAGTTGTTATATCTGTGTTCTAAGTATCATCATGATGGATTTTATACACATTCAAATTTGACAATTTATGGAAAAACCGTCGATTCCGTAAAAACCGTATGAGAATTTAACGAAACGCTTATAAAGTTGTAAAAGAAACTTAATAATAATAATTTTTTTTTAATGTTTAATACCCGTCGGCGTGTCCGCGGTATACCTACCGGCTACCGGCCCATCGACTCGGAGAGACGCTCTCCAACGACGAGTCGACCGGTCCGGTTCACGTCAAACGCGTGCACGACGACAATCGTCAGACTTTGTTGCCGCCGACGCCGTCGTCGTCGTCCAAACGCTGGTAATCGGACGGTTTTTTCTCGATAGCGCGACACACGGCCCACACGAATAATGCAAAAAACACATAGGCGATCGTGATGACCGTCCGCACCGTGCCCACTCGCCGGTCGTGGTCATCGGCGATCCGGAGCGACCGCGAGTATTCGTCGTCCGGTGTGGGTTTCGCGTGTGCGAACGTTAGCACGGATGAGACGACGAGACCAACGCACAAGAACGAAATATGCCCGTCGACGATTTCCCGGTAAAAATCATTTCTACGAGTGGAGGGCTCTTACGTGACTTTTCGCGTTCGACGTATATTTTTTAGTCGTACGTTTTCGCGCATGAGACGTTTTCGGCAATATTTGTGTACATAATAGGGGTCTCGTTTGAAAACGTGAAGTAATATGTACGTGAACACGGAGTCCGTGTACACGTGAATGAAAAATTTACAATCACGTATATTTAATACACGTGAATTTACTGTCCGTGTTCACGTGAATTAGTGTTATTCACGTATTCACGTGAATTAGTGTAATTCACGTATTCACGAATTCACGAATAGATCGTACGGCCGTCCCTATATATACGGTGTGTTCAATAGGTACAAGTGGACTGTATACTTTAAGTTTATTCAGAAAACTGATATACATATAATTTACAAGAAAGGCGGTAGTATAGTTGTATTAGATCGACAACGATGTCGAAAAGGGATTGAAATATCGATATTAAAGCGGTTAGCTGCCCTTAAATGAGGCGCATAGAACCACAACAGCTTAACCCACAAAAGTGCTTTTATACAGTATGGGCAATTATAGATTTGACTATTTTTCAAAAAAAATTTTTTCTTATAAAATCCACTTAAAGATAATAAACTCACACTATAATATAGTTATATTTATAATATATAATATATTATAAATCCTTGCCTTTAAAACCATCTATAAAGCATTAACCCACTTAATATTGGTTAAGTTTTAATGTTGGTTAGGCCACTCAATATTTTGAAAAATATTTATTAAATGCAATGTCAGGTGGGTTAGGTCGGTTCATTGAAAATGTGTTATTTACTTTAATCTGATTCTTTTAATAAAATATTAACTTGATTGTACTGGTTTCAAGTTGTAGTATAGAATTAAAATATAATTGATGATTGAAATATATTTTTATGATTATAATATTTTAATTACATGAAAAAATTAGTGTTCTGAGCTTAGTGCAAAAAACAAATACAATTTGAATTTACTTCTATACTCATTTTCATTAATCAGTTTCTTTGAAATGTACATAAATATTATTTAAAGAAATATTATAGGACTTTATTCTTCATCAAATTACTTAAATCAACAAGGAGACACTAGAAAAAAAAACAATAGTTATCTATTTACAATATTTTTTAATGAAAACAACTCTGAGATCTTTTAGATTAATAATAATTATTGATATCACATTATCAGTCTTCAAATAAAAATCAATTAAAAATAAAAACAAACTAATAACACTGGGTGAAAAACTTAAACAATATTAATGTCAGAGAACTCTTATAAACCTTTAAAAATCATAAATTTAAACTTAATAAAAAAAAAAACAATAGTTATCTATTTACAATATTTTTTTAATGAAAACAACTCTGAGATCTTTCAGATTAATAATAATTATTGATATCACATTATCAGTCTATTAATATCAATCACAATATCATACCAATTAATAATCTATTATTTGATAAGATTCACAGATTGAAAATAACATTACAATAACTTTATCATTTTTTTATCAGTTGCCTAACATATTGGTGGCAAATTAATTTGAAAACTAAAATGGCCTAACCCGCAGCTATCAACGGGTTAGGCCATTTTAGCACTGAAAATAATAATTTAAATATCAATGCCAAAACGAATTATGTGCTGCCATTTAGCGAAAAATTTTTTTTTGAGGGATAGGCCATAGTGGATTTCAAATATTATATCAATCTGAAACGTTTTGTCACATAAAAGAGAATTTGATTTTTTGTGGGTTAAGCTTTTGTGGTTCTATGCTCCTCAAATGTCTTTGCATATCGCAACCAAACTTTGATGATTAGTGGTCATCACAATAAGAACATAAAATACGTATTAATACCATAGTATTCTTATTGTTATTTATATTATTTCATGCTTAATAATTCATATTATTTATTTGTTTTTTGTATTTATTAAAATGTTGCCATTGTTAAAATTTATTATTTTTGTTATATTTATTAAAATAAATTAATGTATAGGGGAAGGCGGGGTTAGTCCGTACGGGAGGCAAAACCGTATGATAAGGTTTTTTGAACAATAAGTCAAGATAGAAAAAAAATTATTGATGTTTATTTGTCCATGACCGTTATTGTTATTGTTATCGATAACTATTAACCTCATTTTTAACAAATTACCACTCAAATTCTTGTTATCACAAAATATGTGTAATCACTATTTTTTTTTCATTAATTAATCACTATTTTTTTTGTCATTAAAAATTTTTATACTTATAATTGTTTGATGTGAAAAAAACTGCATCAAATTACGCAAAATTAAGTACAGATTATTTAATGATATAATATGGAGGAATTTTGCTTATACTTTTTAGTTAATTGCTGTTAATTTGAATACACCTACTGTGGGGCAAAACCGTTGGGGCAAAAGCGTATGCTATACGGAATTGCCCCAGCGTTTTATACGTGGCTATATTATTACGTGTTATAATTTACTTGATAACTTTATATTTTTATTAAAATTTGGTTCGTAATTATGTACGTAATTATGAACCTATATTACTTCATAAAGAAATTAAAATATTGCTTTATATAATTATTTTGTTTCGTTTTAAATATTGGTAGGTAGGGACCTACCTATTTATCTTATTTTATAATATAAGTATTAAGTTTAATGTTTATTTTATTTTCATTATTTTGTTACTTACATGAATATTTAAACATGTTTGGTTTAAATGTTATTTAAAAAGTTTGTTATGTAAGGTTACAGATCGTAAAGAACTACCCTACAAAATTTTGTTCATAATAAAGTGAAAGTAATAGTTGTTTAATTAGTTTTTTTTTTTTTTATTCTATTGTAAAAATGCAAAATACTTTACTCAGGATTTTTAATTGGGGAGGAAGGATATTAATATGTATTGCAAAGAGTGCTTACCTATTATATTTCTACTATTTTAGATCATAAAACCATCCATACGGGTTTGCCCCAAGACTAATACGGTTTTACCCCACCTATGGGGCAAAATCGTATTTTTTAGTACTTTCAAAATTTGGATTTTTTTTTGAGTTTAAGTTCAGATTTTTTGAAAATGCTTCAATATTAATGAAGCTAACAATATTTGTGATATATTAACGCAATCCAGTTTCAAATTTTTCAAATGTTGTAAGTTTTACAGTGCCTAGAAGTTAATAGTACGGTTCTGCCCCGCCTTCCCCTATCTGTACTAAAATAATTATTCCTCAACCCTGTGATAAATCTAATTATTATGTATAAAAATGAAGAAGTAAGTATTAAAACTTTAAAACACGTGAATACGTGAATACGTGAATACATAAATACACGTGTACACGTGAATTAATTACACGTGTATACGGATTTTTTAAATACACGGTTTAATAATTTCGAATATTAATTTCACGTGAATACGTGAAAACGTGTACACGTGAAATAACGAGCACTAGTACATAATAGCTAAATAGTTGCTGAACAACAATGTTTCCAATAAACGATATTCTACATGATATTAAATACACATAGCCAACATTATGATCCGATCGAAAAAATCTTGTTAAGGACGTGTTTGATCGTTTTTACGGTAGTTTTTCACAAATATTCGAAAAATTTTCGAGAATAGAGAAAATCGATCATTCTATAATACCGACAGAGTGAAATTTTTTATATACCTATAGAGAAGCTTTACGTAACTTCTGAGTGGATGATTAACGGACAATGAATAGATGTTAATAAAATGATAACCTAAAAAAAAAAAAAAATATGGCCGTAGGAAAAAAAAGTTCTAAAAATGTTATTGGAATTTTATTAGTTTTACTAATTTAGAAAACAGTTTTAACTATTTTTAATTTCGTTCTCGTAATTTTACTTTTATAATTCTTTTTAAAGATTTAAAAAAAATTCCTTGTAATAAAATAATTAAATTTTAAATACGTTTAAAGGCGTACAGATCTCACTATATCAACTGACGAGGGATAAACTTTTAAAGATGAAGAACTTTTTAATTCTAAATCAAAAAAAGTTTTAATTTGAAAATTAAAAAAATAAATAAATAACAATGCTGTTTAAGGCAGATGTTTAGATAATTTGAAGTAAAATGAAATTTGTTTTTTTTAATTTTAATGTTATAAAACGTGAAATGTTTATAAATTAAATTAGTATTAAAAAAAAAAAAAAATTAAATGATAAATTAGTTTAAAATATTTATAGTAATACATAATTATTTTTTAATGCAATTTTTGATATTTTTTAGTGCAATACTGCAGTCAATATTATTCTTTTTTAACTACACAACATCTGTGCCCAAGTTATAACCTTGGTGTCTACCTAAGAAAAGAAACTAGATGAAAAGTTTTTTTTGTTAGTAATTACTAATTTTTAAGAGTTCCTGTTTCGAAGATACAGATTTTCAAAACATGCACCTACTTAGAACATGTGTCTATTATGAGCACCTATAAGTATGAATAGTATAAAAATGGTATAATGTGACTTTATAAGACTTTTAGTTCAGTTATTATCAGAAGAAAAATTAAAAAATATATCTTAATAATACTCTTTATGAAAGAAAATAAAAACCTGTGAGCTAGAAAGATGCATTTCAATAATTTAGTCAGTTACATGATTAAGTAATAGTTTACTATGTAAATTATCTATGTTACATAAAAATTTAAGTATACTCTATGCAATAGGAAATATTTCACTCATTTTAAATAACTTTGTACCAGATTTCAGGTTAATGGGGAAATATTAAAAAAGAAAAAACAACTACAAGTATATTTTTTTTTTCACTCCAGACTAAGATTTAATGTAATTATTAGATGGTTAGTTTAGATTAAACATATTATTTTTGGTTTTTTTTTTAAAAAATAGTAAATACTATTTATAATTTAACAGGTTGACTATAACTGGTTTTTACTCAGAACATATTTATAAACATTAAACATATATTTTTGTGGAGACTTAAAATATTGTATAATAAAAAACTGATTAAAATAGAACACTTAAAACATGTAGGAGGGTTGTTAATGCATTGACTACAGTACCAGCCAACATGTTGTTTTGTACATATTATTTTCTTGTGGAATAAAATAATTATACATCCGAGTATATGATTAACATTCCAGTAACTTATTCCTATTTTTTCAAAGACATTTCTATGTTTTCACTCTATGCTTACTTAGAAATATTCAAAAATTATTTGTATAAAAAGATTATTTTGAATGACAGTTTTATCTATTACATGAATCGATTAAGTATCATATGACAGTTTGTTGTTCTTTAAAACACTTTATTTTAAAATACTTCCTTTTCATAAATAAACAATACTCTTTCCAATTATAATTGAACACTATCAATAATTATTTACATTTGATTGATTCAATATAAATAAATATTTTAAATATTGAAATAGACATTGTTTTCTTATTAATAATTACTGTTGAGTCAAAATCATGGAATTATCCAAAAATGTCTTAGTTGACTTTTATAATATGTAAGACAGCAGTTTGAGTATACTTGATTTATACTTGATACTCTCAAAAATGTAATAAAAACTATAAAAAATATGCACTATTTAATTTAGAACATTATCAACTATTTATCAAAAATATATTATTTTTAATAATTTACAAACAAACTTCAATATAGAAGTACAATACATATAAGTACATGAGACAATTTAAAAAACTTTATGCAACTAAATAAAAACATCAACAAGTATTAAAAAAATTTCTTTATATTATAAAACAAAATTATGATTGTCATTCAAGTTTATTTTACTGCCATAACAATTTAACAAGTCCACTACCGATTCGAGCTTGTTGACCAACAATAAGAGCACTTGAAGGTGACACTAAATTATCTTTTGATCCACGAACAGTAGATTTTTTCAGATAATTGAGTGTGGATTCAAAGGACATTTGTTGTAAAGGAGATGGACAACCATTCATACCTAACCTGTTTAATGGTCTATATTTTCCGTCATAGGTCATATAATCAGCTATTAATGACAAATGCCGAGTATCAACATTAATTCCATAAACCTGTGTAAAATACGTTATAAAAATTAGTAAACATTTTATACAAAAAAAAAAAAAAAAAATACCAATGTAAACTATACAAACCTTGAATACATTTTTTACTTCTTTAATAATAACTCTGTTTGCAGCTTCTATGCCATATGTGTTTAACATCATTTGAATATCATTACAATACAAGGAATTCAAATCCAAAATACCAGAAAATCTAAATAGCTCAGCTACACCACGTGAACCTTCAGTTTTCAATATTAATTTATTGTCTTCTTCAGTCAAAATAGCTCTATTAATTCCAGATATTTCATGAATAATAACTTGACCCATTAGTTCCTTAATTAAATGTGTTAAGTCAATTCGTTTATAAGCCAGTGGAATAGCTACAGATATTTTAACAGCTGTTTTGTTAATTCTATAAAAGGTTTGATTAAATTAGTTTTTAGTTTAAGAAATTTCAGTATTATAAAATCTTACTCAACAACATCAATTATTATTCCAGAATAGTCTTTTTCACTTCTATTTGATTTTTCTACAGAGTCATCAATAGTATTTTCAAAGTTCATCTGACTAACTAAGGTATTATCCTCATCTTCTAGATTAATAGAATTATCACATTCACTTTGTTCATCATTCACACCAGCTTCGCCATCACTTCCTGGATCGTCTTCATCTTTTTCATAGTCATATTCTTCAGCCTGAGCTCTATAAAGTACATAAGTTATAAACTATATTATATTAAAGCTATAGAAAATATCATAAATCCGATTCATATGGTAGCTGATCAATGGTACAGCCACAAGCATAAGTTTATATTTGATTTTTCATAATTGTTCAACACGATGAGATAATTTTTATTATATTAGGTAATTGGTAAACATAGATATGTTTTCTCTAATAAACTTATTTTGAATAATTTTAGCATTTAAAATAAACCATCCTATACATATATAACAATTATATCATATAAAATAAACCTTTTAATTTTTTTTTTTTTTATTTATTTGTATAGTATTAACCGTGTATAAAATCATATCTATTTATTATTATTATATTTTTTGCACGTAGGTAAAAATATTATTAGCAGATTTCAATATGATTGATTATATAAGTACTAAGTAGTAATTGATAAAAGTTCATAAATATGACAAGGAAATAATATGCGATATTGTGCAAACAATTTTTTTATTTGTTATTTAATTTACAATAATACATAAAATAATTTAATAAGTCTCACTTTCTTTTCATGGCAGATGAATCAAATTCTCCAGCTTCAGATTCACTATCTGAATCACCTTCATTATTTGGTGTAGGCTTCATTTCTTGAGGTTCAATATCATCCTAAAATAATGTTACAAATAGGTACACAATAAACAATATTTTAAATTAAATAAATCATTTATAAATTAAGTTATATGAAAACAAAATTATGTTTCATATAATTAAAATTTTAAGTTAGTTAGTCAAAAATTAAATGTATATCTTACTTAAAATAATTTAAGATTAAAAAAAAACCATGTCTTGAACTTTAAAAATAATATATACTTACTAATAATGCATCTGCATCAATTTTATCGGTGTCTTCTCTATTAGTTTTAAATGCTTTTTTTGCTTGCTCAGATATTAATTCTCCACTAAAATTTTTTGACAAGTTTTTAACAAACATTTTTTTTAATGATTCTGGAAATTCATCTTTAATAAATTGTATAACTGCTTTTCGTTTTATATGAGTTATAGAATGATAACATCTTGGCGGTAGTAAATATAATATTAAATCATAACACATGTGTCTAACAGGTTTCAACATTACTTTCTCTTGAACTTTTACTTTAGATAAAACATCTTTCAATGTTATTTTAGTCATCAGTTTCCTTATAAAGTCAGCTTTTTGATGAATCCTAAACATACATTTTTATAAGTATTTTAAGTGTCTATAATCTATAAACATATCACATTTATAATAATGATTACTTTTCTGATTGAATAAATGGTATTTCCATTGATGGAGTTTTGATAGTTTTTGTTGCCATCATTAATATTTCACGCAGTCTAGGAATACCCAAAGTTACATTCATTTCACCACGACCAGCAAAGTGAAATGTATTTAATGTCATCTGTGTAGAAGGTTCTCCAACAGACTGAGCAGCAATACAACCTACTGGTTCACCAGCTGCTGTAGTGGCTGCCATAGCTTTGATACGTATGGACTCTTTAGCAAGCTCTTTGTCTTTTTCACTCAAACCATGATTACTTTTGAACAGAAAATTAAAATTATTATACTTATAAATTTTTATAATAATTATGTTTATTTTTACTTAGAATTAAGGTAGCTGTCAATTGATGAATCCATTTCTTCAGATAACAATCCATAATGTCCTCCAGGATGAAAAGTTGCACTTACGGGATCAGGTATTCTTAAATCTTTGGTGTAACTATCAAAGAATAATACATTAAAAAAGAATTAAATTTCTACTTTGATAAAGAAATGAAATAGATTTTGGGTATTACTAAGTATAATAACTATTTATAACTTACTTTTGTTTTAAATCTTCATCTATTTGATACCATTTTTTGCACATTTTAATGTCACCATAATAACGACCATTTACATTTGTTAAATATTTTTCATCTTTGGCTTTTGAACGTTCTTTACACCAACTTAAAAAAGGACTATGTCTTGTTGTATTTTTATTTTTTATTTTCATTTTAGCAAGCTTTATTTCTTCGAGTTTTTTGTCTATTTCTTTATAATAATCATCATTTCTAATTTTATTAAGAGCTCTAAAAGAATCTACATTGTCAAATAAAAATCCAAACTGTTTTTTGTTAAAAAAACTACTTTTGGTTACTTCTAAACCATCTTCACCATATAAATACTGTATGATACTTCCATTGCTGTCTCTAACAGTCATATCATAATTGACAATAAGACTTTCAAGATGTTTAACTAAACATCGTTGTAAATAACCACTTCTACTAGTTTTAACAGCAGTATCAATAAGACCTTCACGCCCAGCCATGCAATGAAAAAAAAATTCTTGAGGTTGAATACCTGTCATAAATCTACTACCTATAAATCCTCCAGCTTTAGGTAGTGTATCAAATGGAGGGAAACTTGGTAAAGTTCGACCAGATATCATCATAGGTGGTCGTTTACCTTCCAACTCAATTTGCCCCAAACAAGAAGATATTTGTATAGTATTCACCGTTGACCCTTTAGCTCCAGATTGTACCATAAGTTGTAAATTATTATTTGGGAACGGTTGAAGTAATCCATTTGGAATACACGCTTTTGTTATCTTGTTCGTGAAAAGTTGTAAATGTTTTTTATAATTTCTATCAACAAGTCCAGAAAAATGGTTACTTTTACAATAAGATTCTGCTAATTTTTTTGTTATTACTTCCTCATCAGTACAATTAATACCAAGAGAATCCATAGCGGCTAATATACCAGCAGTTTTAGATTCATCAATAGCACTTTGACGCTGATTATCAGCATATTCTGTAACTAATATGTCTTCTACACCCAAAGTAAAGGCATCAAATTGTAAATAGACAGTAAATAATTTACTAAATGCACTTAATAACTGTGCAGAATATTTTCCACCATATAATTCATAAAAACAGTGAATTAAACTGTAAGTAGAAGCTCCGATATGATTTTTATCAAGGATTCCCGATAATAAATTTCCATTACGTACAATAAAATTAAAATCTGATAATAAATCTGGATATTCATAATTATTTGGATTTCGCCAAAATTTTTGTTCAAGTTTAGATTTGGATATAAGGTTCATGTAAGTTTTACGATTAGGAGGAGTTAAATTCATAATCAATGTTGTAATAATTTGTTTACCAGACCATAACATAACAGGTTTGATGATAGCTGGAGGTACAGTCTTTATTTCTCGATCAACTGAACTCAATCCTTGATATACAAAATACATATATTCTCTTCGAGTAAAAAATCGACCTCTGATTGTCATTCTCACACTTGATATAATATGATCTTGAATAAGTCCACTTAATGGAGTACCATCACGAGGTACTAAATATTGATGGACAACACTAGCTAATTCCTTAGCTTCACATTTAGCTAATTCACTTTGAGGTAAATGAGCATTCATTTCATCACCATCAAAATCAGCATTATATGCTTTACAGTTGGCATAATGTAATCTTAAAGTTTTTTCTCCCTTTAAAACTTTTACTCTATGCGCCATAATACTAGGTTTATGTAAAGATGGCTGCCTATTAACAAGCATCATATCTCCATCTACAACATGTCTATGGACAATTTGAGGACCCCTCGAATTCGGGCCTTGATGAAAAAGGGTTTTAGATAATGCTTCTCTGCGTGATTTATTGGTAGCAGATAACCATTTAACTATTCCAACATCAGTTTCAATCATATTTGCACCGGGATAATGATTTGGACCATTTAATACGATTCCATGCAATCCTTTATTATTCCAGTCTGTAACTGCTACAGGATAAGTAAGTTTTTTGGCAAATTCAACAGGTATACCAATTTCATCAGTATCTAAGTAAGGATCTGGTGTAATGACAGAACGAGCAAAGTAATCGACACGTTTACCCATCATATTTTGACGAATAATACCAGATTTTTTTTCTAATAATTGTTTTAAACCAATTCTAATCCCTGATTCTTTTCCTTTGGCAGATTTAAAATAATTCCCATCTAAAAGGGCATCAACACACATTTGTAAATTTTGCATACCAATTTCAACTTTTTCTACATAGTCCTTTCCTTGGCTATCATTAACAAGTTCAAGAACTTCAGGTGGGATTTCTTCATCTTTCTGATCATGTAATAATCGTATATATTGTATTAACATCACTTCTCGTATAATAGACTTATATGTTGAATTTCTAGCACTCTCTACAATTTTTCCTTTAACCATCATATTTGGCCGAAGATTTGATGGAGTAACAAGTACTTCTGTCATAAAACATGCATCTGTTGGATGTTCTATGTTTACATTTGCCAAAACTGGTAATAAAGCAGTAATAAATTTTTTTTCATTGATCCACAGCTGTCTCATATGTTTTTTTATATCGAGTGGGAATAAATATTCTTTCATTTTTTTTTTGCTTTTTTTTGAATTTGGTTGTTCTAAAGAAACAGTTATTTTTGAAAATGATTTAGAAATGACTGGAACCGTTTTTTTACAATGCATACATCCTTTCCGTCGATCTACCTACATAAAAATAAATAATACATAAATAAATTTATCATATACATAAAGATAAAAACCAGTTCGATTAGATTAGGCTAGGAGGAAAATTGCATATTCTTTGTACCCCTGAATGTAATAACAACCAGATATCTAATTAATATCTATGGACCACAACTGAAATATACTAAATAAAACTACCCAATAGGTCACCTATCAACATATTGTGAAGTTAAGCCATTTTATAAGGCATAATAACAAATACAATGACATTAAGAAAAATGAAGTTTTATGGGATAAACTTGGTAATACGGTTTAATTCTTATGCTAATTATAGGCTAAATTAGAAAAAAAATCATTATACAAAGACAAGGGTACAAGTAACATGAATTTCAAAGTTTGTAAACGATTTTAATTTTCAATATTTTCTTTTAAATCTTATTTTACTTGTGTACTGTTTATAATGATAATAGCTTTTATTAACATTTAATAGTGAACAATTAGTAGGTAGTGAAGTTATTTATTGTTAATTGAGATCTACGTCAACAGATATAATGAATGATCAAGTGCTAATTCAGCTAGTTCTACACAATTTGAATTTACTCACTTGACTAATAGTTTCAGCAATGAAATTTTGACGTATGTCATCAACACATTTCACATATGACTTGTCATTGTCTTGTAAACGTTCTTTTAGGTAAACACTGATGAACGTTTCCAATTCATCCACAGATAAATTGGTATCGTCCTCGGAAAGCCCATTTATCTCGATGGATAAATTATGAGCATCCGACAGCTGGCCGTGGTCTAAAAGTTTTAGCTGTGCTGCCAACAATAAAACCGGTTCTCTGGGCAACAAAACCCGATAACACGACAAGCAACTGATTTTGATTATGTGAATGACGGAGGAAGAGAATATTGGGTTTATCACCGGAGAGGGCAGTTCGATGTGACCGAAATGGCCCGTGCACGACAGGGCGTTTTGGCTACAAGTCGAGCATTTTCCACCGCTAATGTGCGCCGGTCCGAGGCGCGAATCGTACAAGCCGCCTTGTATGGGTTCGCCCAGCGGCGTAAACGTCAATAGTGAGTCGATACGCGCCACGGACAGCTTTCTGATTTCTTCCGAAGAGAACATGTTGAATTCCAAACTGACGGGTTTGAACGGGTCCACATTGTAGAAATCGTGGTAGAACATTTTGACCGTAAAATCACTGCCGACGCGAACGGGTTCGTATTCAAAGTCGCGGGAGTTGCGAGTTACGAGGTGCCATAAACACCGATCACGTGCGTGTCTGTTGATGAAGGAACGCGCACACCTATACAGTATATAATAAGTATAATAAAAGATTCGTGCTATCACGTCGTACTGTCGTAGCGACCGGTAGTAACGCGGGACCGAGTGACGATCCCCCCAGCTGCACTCGGCACATGGTTTTTGATAAGTGATAAAGAGAGAGATACGGTCGTGCAGGAGTTACCAATTACCATGAGTACCTATTTCGGTTATCTCTCGAATCGACGTGCCGATTGAACAATTTAAAAAAAGGAGTCGAAAAAATTTTTTTTGTACTGTCCAAACTGTTAAAAATAAAAAATTTTCATGTCCTGTTCATCGCACGATTTTCGATCGTTCGTGGAGCGTTATTTTGCAAATATAAATACCAAAGACGTCGTTATACCATAATTAAGACTTCTTTGGAAAATTGTGCGATAATGGTATAGTGTAGGTGGTCCATAGAGTACTCTATGAGGTGGTCACGGTAGTGCCTTCTGAAAAATATAACCTCAGTTTTACACTATGTTCAAAAGCTTACTAAGAGTGAAGTGAATTTTGTACGGTAGTGACTAAAGTATTTTACTATTATTCGATTCACTCTTGAAATCGTTTCATACACAAGACTTATTAAACAATTGTATTTTCGTGCCTGAGTCTTTAAACGATTTAAATCGTTATGTCTGGATCTGTGAGCGCGTTAACGGTGGCTGGTTCCAGGACAACTGGAACACCCATCCGCACACAAAATGTGATGGCAGCAAATGCTATCGCAAATATAGTTAAAAGTTCATTGGGACCGGTTGGCTTGGACAAAATGTTGGTTGATGATATTGGAGTGAGTGAAATTTATTTTAATCGTTGAATCGCTTAAAATTATGTAATTTTACATTTTAAAATCAATGTTTTTTTGTTGGCGATTTTAGGACGTTACTGTGACAAATGACGGGGCTACTATTCTCAAGTTATTAGATGTTGAACATCCTGCCGCTCGAGTCCTCGTTGAATTAGCTCAATTGCAAGACGAAGAAGTTGGTGATGGTACTACTTCCGTTGTAAGTATAATTTTCATGTACCTATAATTAAGTTCACTTTTTGCACTATTCATTTCGGTTTTATTTCAGTGTATGTTCTTATTTTAAATGACTATTTCTATGAATTTTCCATGGTGATTTTCATTCGTTTGTAGTACCGATCACTACTTAATTTACAAATGGTTTTAAAATATTTGGTCATGTTCAGAAACAAATTTACAAATTCTTAATTAAAGTCAAAATTCTTTTTTATTGCATTTTTGCATTTTGTAAGTGCATTAAATTCATAATCTTAAATTTTGTTGAATTTTTATTTTTAGGTTATTATAGCTGCAGAGTTATTGAAAAACGCTGATGAATTAGTTAAACAGAAAATTCATCCCACTTCCATTATTAGTGGATATCGTTTGGCGTGCAAAGAATCTTGTAAATATATTCAGAACAACTTGACTGTAAATGTTGATGATTTAAGACGTGATTGGTTAGAAAATGCTGCTACTACATCTATGTCTAGCAAATTGATAATGGCTGATTCTGAATTTTTTTCTAAAATGGTTGTTGATGCTTGTATGCTAGTTAAACGACCATCAGATAAACGTGGTGGTGTAACTGTTCCCATTAAAACCATTAATGTACTTAAGGCTCATGGTAAAAGTGCTCGAGAAAGTTTACTCATTCAAGGATATGCACTGAATTGTACAGTCGCTTCAGAAGCTATGCCTAAAAAAATAACAAATGCCAAGATTGCCTGTTTAGATTTCTCTTTACAGAAAACCAAAATGAAATTAGGTGTTCAAGTTTTGGTTAATGATGTCGATCAGTTGGAAGCTATACGACAACGGGAGTCTGATATAACTAAAGAAAGAGTACAGAAAATCCTAGCAACCGGAGCTAATGTTATATTATGCACTGGTGGTATTGATGATATTTGCTTAAAATATTTCATTGAAGCTAAAGCTCTGGCTGTACGCCGTGTGAAAAAAGTTGACTTAAAAAGAATTGCCAAAGCAACTGGTGCATCTTTTTTGACTTCATTAACAAATATGGAAGGAGAAGAGACATTTGAAAGTTCTAGTCTTGGTGAAGCCGCTGAAGTTGTGCAGGACCAAATATCCGACGATGAATTAATCATTGTTAAAGGACCCAAAGCCCAAAGCGCTGCGTCAATTATACTACGTGGACCAAATGATTTCTATTGTGATGAAATGGAACGTTCCATTCATGATGCTCTATGTGCAGTTCAGCGTGTACTTGAATCCAAATCGGCTGTTGCTGGTGGTGGAGCTGTTGAAGCTGCATTGTCTATATATTTAGAGAATTTCGCCACGTCTCTAAGTTCTCGAGAACAACTGGCTATTGCTGAGTTTGCACGTTCTCTGTTAGTGATTCCTAAAACATTAGCCATTAATGCTGCTCAAGATGCCACAGAATTGGTAGCTAAATTGAGGTCTTATCATAATGAAAGTCAAACCAGCAGTGAAAATGATGTTTATAAATGGTATGGACTGGATTTGGAAGATGGTGAGATCAGAGACAATTTAAAAGCTGGTGTATTAGAACCTGCAGTTTCTAAGATAAAATCTTTGAAATTTGCGACTGAGGCCGCAATAACTATTCTCAGAATAGATGATATGATTAAATTAGATCCTGAACAAAAAGCCGGTCGCGGTTATCAGCAAGCATATGATGCCGGAGAACTTTAATTTACTAATGTCGTTCACAAAAATTAACACTAGGTTACTAATATTTTTTAATATTTTTCATACGCTATGTGCGAAAAACCGCATATTTTACTTTGTTATTATTTAAACTATTTTCATGCCTGTATTCTTACACATTAATAACATTCACTTACAGATATATTTATAAATAAAAGTATTATCTTTTTTTTATACCTACCTTTATTTAATAATAAAATTCGTCATTTTTACTTTGATTCCTGATTATTATATTTAAAATTTTCGGATATTGAATATCACTATGATTTATATATTGATAATTATTTATTAAGGTATAATAACTTTTTTGTAAACATTTGAGATATTTAATTACAAACGAGTTCATAATTAACATTAAAATATTTTATAAAAAGATATTTGCAAGTTTATTGTAGATTAAAAACTGACTGACATTGCTAAATTGAATTATTTATTTCTTATCTTTGCAAAGAATAATCGGCCGTCGATTTTAAGTTATTCAGTTAACATTATTGTAATCAATAATTCATTTATGGCATTCTTCTGATTTTTGAATGAATAATATGATGTAATTCGTTTTAGAACATATTTTCTCCTTGATCAATGAGAATGAGTATTAACATATGTCTCATTCCTCATGACAGAGTAATAAACATCATAATATCCTATGCACTATGCTCAGGGATATATACAAGGGGAGGTTTTAGGAGTATATGGTCCACTTCCTCGAAATTATAAGTTTAAAAAATGAAATACTGTTTTTTTTTTTTTTTTGATTCACATAAAACTAAACTATTCATTTGAACATTAAGTCAGTCTTAATTACATAAAAAATTTGGTCTATTAAAACATGAGGTTGAATCCTTTATAGCAAAGTTATTAGAACACTATTGAAAATATTTTTAGTTTAATGCTCTTTAACACGGTCATTATTATCTGATAAAATAGATTTTACTTGTTAGACTAAAATCGGAATTTTTGAATAGTCAGTTTAATCTATTGTCCAGAAAAATAATAACTAAAATATGATGTTAATGACATGAACAATATTTACAAAAAAATAAAAAATAAATATGTTCTTCAGTGACTCAGTTGAAAAAGAAATACATTACACACTTTTTTTTATCATATGCACATATTTTATTGAAAAAAATATAAATTAAACAAAACATTTTCTCTTAAAGCTCTCTGGCTACAAACAAAAGTTAAAAAATATATATGGTTGATAGAGAGCAGTATGGTTATATAAAGTGGAGGTACATTTTAACAAATACTTAATAATTAATAAATGTATTAATTTACAAAAATAATAATCATAACAAAGTAAGATTAAATAGCATAGTGAGGAGAAAATCAAATCATATTGTATTTACAAACATTCCAGATAAATGAAAACTAATAATGAAGTCTTCTGTCATTGTGTAATATTTTCATTCAAAATATCAGTAGAGCCTAATTTTATTACAGTTATACAATTCAATAATTATACTGATCAACATTTTACATTTTATCAGAAAACACTTAGAAGTGCGTTCTATACGCTGATGTGACAATAATGAAAATATACAAAACATTTAAAATGTATAATGGTTAGTGAATGTTTTAAAAATTGAAAGGATTTTAAAAACAACTACAAATATAAAATTATTGTATACAAAAATTTCAAACAATATCATGATGAAACAATAATTTCCAAAAAAACATTACTCAATATAATATAAAAATGCTATTGTTATTTAAAAAATACTATGTAGAAAAAAAAGCTGCCTTTACATTATACGACTAAAACTTTATAACTTCAATTCAAATATAATGCCTCCAAGAAAAGAATAGCCATTTATAAGTATCATGTATAATCTATGTACAGTAGGTAGTAAAAAATATTTAATAGTAAATTGTACTGTTATTAATCATCTAGGCTACTCTGTTTAATTATAATACAATATAATATAATATATATATATTATTCTTTTTTTTTTTTTTTTTTGAGCACTAATAAGATTTTTCTGCACTCTGAAATTGATAAAGTAATGTACATTATCTCACATCTAAAATCTTTAAGCCCGATTTCACATAAAATAGGTAAATATACATAGAGTATACGTGTCTCAATACACAAATTAATACATAAAAAGTTTTTTATTTACATTTGTCTACTTTGTGATACATACATGTAAAAGTAAAATATAAATCAACATAATCAATAGTTCAACAATATTTTTAAAGTTAATTGACTACTTAGTCAAATTTGGAAAATTAAAAAAAAAAAAAAAAAAACAAAGAATAAACTGATATTTCTAGACTGATAATCTAGAAATTAGATACAATTTATTTTATTCTAATAATTTAAAAAGTGTAACTCTATTGACAACACAGAATAAAATTGCTGTGCAATACATGTGTAAAACAAAGAAAACAAAAGTAGGAACAACCTTTTCTTAAATTGTTTATTCATACAAATAAAAAATATTATACGTAAAATATATTATTTTCACATGCTATTTTAAACTTTAATTTTTTCAATATATAAAAATTTTCATGATACAGTGAAATATTTCACAATGCAACGTAAAATTAATCATACATATTTAATGGGTGTTTTACTGGGTAATTCTTTTAACATAGAAAATGTACTTTTAATTATTTTTGATTAATAAAGTTCATAAGTTTTATTTCAATTCTGACTTCTATTTTAATATTGTATTAAGATAAATTCAATAATAATGGAAATTTAAACACTTACATTATTATTATTGAATTAATATTTAAAAATATTAATAATTTAAGTGTAGAAGAGTAAATTGAAAGGCAGAGGTCTCCTCAAAAATGTACTGTCAACTATTTTAATTACCAACTCTCAATTTTAAAATCTTATATCTATTATCTCTAAAATCAATTGTTTGATAATACAAATTTTATGAACATTTTCTTTGCGAAAATACAATTGTGGCATTCTTCTTAAAAAAATTAAAAGCTACAATTTTTTAAAATAATTATGTTTCAAATAATATGTAATTTATAATATAAATATAAATTTACAGAAAAATTGAGTTTCTCGTTAAAAATTTAC
This sequence comes from Therioaphis trifolii, assembly GCA_027580255.1. NCBI lineage: Eukaryota > Metazoa > Arthropoda > Insecta > Hemiptera > Aphididae > Therioaphis > Therioaphis trifolii. The sequence continues at coordinate 35,735,010 of CM050410.1, read as the reverse complement.
CTAATACACAGGTTTCACTGTACCAGAATATAAGAAATTGAGACACTGTATGTATGTACATCACTTAATTTTAAATATAACATATTATGTACAATTATATATAAATTAATTAAAAACTAAATGTAGTCATAAAAAAAAAGAACATATAAAACATTTCAACAGTTAACATAAACTCTAATTATGAGCAAATAATTATGACATATACATAATTTATAAATATATTTATGTATATATTCAAACTAGATTCACATTATGAATCTAGTTGATTAAATAGATAAAAACTGGAGCATAAATAAATTTTTAGAGTACAGTCACATTATAAGGTTAATTTAAAAATACATTTAGTGCAATTATACTTTATTTTTAATAAAAAATTATTTTGTTTGTTAAGTAAAATTCTGATTTCGATGTATAAAATAGTTACATTCTTAACATTTTTTAAAAAGATTAAATCGGAAGTAAATTATGACAATTAACAAATTTATATTTTAAGATAAAATGTTAAAAAAAAAAAAACAAGATTCTAAGACTACAAAGGAGGGAATCAAAGTGTTATTAGTAATTATGTATTATGAAAAGCTACATTAATGAGATCCTAGTAGTGTACATAGGGGTTATTTCATAAATTCTTGAATGATTAAATAAAAAAAACAAAATTGGGAATATTATAAAAATATGGCTAATAACTATGCAAAAAATACAAATCTTATATAGAAATTTATATGCAAATATAAAATATCCATTGTTCAGTATTACTTTTTTTTTTTTTTTTTTAAAAGAAACTTGCAATAGCATCGATAATTTGTAATTAGTTATTTTAAAATAAAATAAATTAATGAAGTTAAACAAATTTCAACACATAAAATTTTTGTTATGGTAACCAAGAATCATGATTACAACTCACACATTTAATAAGTACGTATTAGTTTTTAAATTAAAAGTAGTGCCTTAACATGAAATTTTTCAAAAACAAAATGGCACATAACTGTTTAAGAAACTTTCAAATCTATGTAACTTAAATTATAAATCCAGATATTGTAAACCTTAAGTTTGTACATCATCTATTGGCAGCTAGAGATTTATCATTCACGAGTTCATAAATATCCTTAGATATTAATATTTATGTTGTGACTTTGCATGGCACCTAGAGTGGCTAGAGTTTTTTTAATGCGCAATGCTGTAAGTCGAGCAGATGCGGTATGATACCAACACTCTTGCATTAATTTGCTCATTGCTTGAAGAGACTAAATAAATAAATAAATATAATAAAAATAAACTGAAAGAAACTTTATGTTAAGACAATTTTTAATTAAGTTATTTATATTACCGGATATGCTGTCCATCTTTGTGGTATCTGAGGTCGTTTTACTTCTACACAAACTACTTTGCGCATTTCTTCAATTGTGGGGTCTGATGGGACGCTGTCGTAATAAGGTAATTGATATTCTTCATGTATATTTCCAACATTGCATCTTCTTGTTACTTCCCATAGTATTAACCCCAAAGCATAAACATCACCTCTTTTGAATGAATCAAAATGATTCATGTTTATCGTTTCTTCCAAAACCTATGAAATGTATTGAGCAATTAAATTATATATAATGAAGAAAGGTAAAATAGCCAAAAAAGTATATATTTATAAAAAAATTACAATTACATAAAAAATAATGTATGATTTAGGCAACTAGTTTTAGATTTAAACCACATCAGATTTTAATTGATCAATAGTCAAACAATGAATAAGTTTTAAATTTAAAACTGAAATATTAAAAAAAAGAAATACAGTCGAATCCGCTAATAACAATTTCTATGGTCTTATTGTCAGCTTGTTCAATTTTATCCTAATTTCCATTTACAATAGACTTGATAACATCTCTTTCACACGGTTCTTCAGAGGTCAAATGTGAGGAGTGTCAACCTTGATGAAAAATTTTTCAAGTACTAGATGTTGAATAATCACATCGGACGAAATCCAATTCATTATTCTTTAAAGGAGAGTATAAAAATAAATTTTCATTCAAAAATAACATTATTACAATTAGATTATTGGTGTCACCAATATTGTTATATACAGCTAAAATGACTGCTCATAAGAAAAAAAATTCCATATACATTGCCAAGAATCATTTCACTCATAATAATATATAGTCATGTGGTACATTAGTAAGCGAATTTGTATGTATCATATAATGTCAATCAAGACCTAAGGCTGAAATTGGTTGCAAAACTTGAACAAAATACTCTAGACCAGCGGTTCCCAAACTTTTTCATCTTACCTTTTGAAACTGAATTTTTCTCATGGCGCCCCTGATAAAACTGGTGACCATTTTTTAGATAAAATAAAGAATAGAAAATTTTAAGGATCGCAAAAAAAAAACTATTATTTAATTATTACATTTTTATTTTATTGTAATCACGAAAAAATTATTTTATATTTTTGATTTTATTAATATTTTATAAATTTTTAGAAAACATTAAATTAATGAGATGGATGTGCTTGCAAATCATTCCACAACTTTTCAAATCTCGGAATCAAAGTAAAAACAGCCACTCTCATTTCTTTTTGATCAATATTTAATTTTTATCACTGCAACCACCGAAAACCCAGCTTCGCACAAATAAGAAGTTGAAAACGGAATTAAGATGTGTTGTGCTTTATCATTTAATAGGGATTATTCATCTTTGAATGAAATCCAAAATTGTACTAAATCTATTCTACCAAATTTCACTATCAAACTATTGCCACAAGACAACTCGATAAGACTTTCTTCTTCAATAGAATCTAAATCAGTTGGAGCAATTGAGTTAAACGGATCTTGAATCCATCACAATTTACCAATATTTTCATTTTAAAAATACTTCTCAAACAAGATTGTAAGTAGTGATAAATGATCTTCAAAAATGGATTTCTTGTATGAGGAGACTTCAACTTCATTAGAGCAAGAAAACTTTTGAGATTCTAGTTTTACCGTGTGTGGAGGGCCTTAATCGTTATTTTATTATAAGTAATTTATTTTTGGATCACAACATGATTAGCGTCACGGCGCCCCAGTAAAGATGCCGCGGCGCACACTTTGGGAACCGCTGCTCTAGACTGATGAAATAGTAACAATTTTTTTTTTATAATTTTTATAATACTATTAGTTAAAATACAATTTTTAACTATGAATGCTTAATTAAATTTAAACAATACCTCTGGAGCCATATATCGCTTAGTGCCTACTCTATGGTTTAATGGTATATCTACTGTGTCCTTTGTTGTGTCGTAACGGACAGCTAGTCCTAGGTCACCAATAGCACAGGTTCCATTAGATTTCACTAAAATATTTTTTGATTTTAAATCTCTGTGTGCTATAGCCGGTTTCCCTAAAATTAAAATAGAAATGTTCACAAATAAATAGGCACAATATAAATAAAATTTTAATATGTAAAACTATAAAAATAAATTCATTTTTACCTTGAGTTCCAACAATTTCCATATGTAAATGAGCAAGGCCAGTTGCGATAGATAGAGCTATACGAATCATTCCGTTTATGTCAACAGTACTACGATTTAAAAAATCAAATAACGATCCATTTTCATGGTAGTCAGTGATAAGCCACAACTGGGTCCATGTTCCGTTATCTACAATAATGAATGTTAATTTTAACAAGTATATTTTTAGGATGATATTACTTATATAATACCTTTGTTATCAGCAGCAATAAATCCTAAAATATTATCATGCCTTAGCATAACTGTCTGATAAATTTCTGCTTCCCTAAACCAGGACCGTTCTTCTCTAGATGAAAATATTTTTACAGCCACTTGTTCACCACGCCATTTGCCTTGCCAAACTTCTCCAAATCGACCTTTACCAATAGGTACTCCTAGTTGGATCTGTCGAGCAATACTTCTTTGTACCAAAAGTGGCAAACCTATAAAAATTAAGAACATAGATAAAAAACATCGCATTGCTATTCTATGAACACATACCAGATCCAGATCCGCTAGTAGTCATTTCAATCATATTCCTCAAAGAAACAGCAGCAGTTAAAATCGGCTGCTGATCTGATGCTATATTTCGAGGAGTTGGCAGGTATCTAATATTGTGACGTTTAGTAGACTCAACCCAAAAATTCATAATTAGCATGACTACCAAACATACAATTGCTATGGGGCCAGCTATTATTATAGCTAGTTCCCATGTACCCAATCTCTCTTTTTTAGAGTTATTTCCAGAATCTGTATTTATATGAAATGAATTAGTATAAAGCATAAACTTATCTACAAAAATTAAGGATTATAATTTATAGATAAGCGTTTTATACTTATAAAGGTACATATTCCAACATATAAAAAATATTAGAAATACTAATGATTTATTAAAAAACAATAGAACTTTATATCATCAAATGAAAATTTTTCATATAATAAATATAAATATATTTATAATACAATTGTCATTTAAAAAATTTACAATTCAATGTATATCACAAAAAAATAATTTTATAAACAATAAAATACTATTATTTTTTAAAAACACAAATCTATTAATTAAAAATCCTTAATGAAAATTCCATGCAATGTTAGAAAATAAAAAAAACAAATTCTACCTGGAAGCTTAGTATGTAGTGATAGCTTCAAATTTTTGTTACAAAAGTCAGAATCTTTACAGCACTGAATTACAAAAGAATCATTATGATTGTTAGGGTAATGACAAAAAAAAGGATTTTCACGCGGGATCACAACACTATCCTCCAAACACCTAAAACGAGCACAGTTATCAAAATTCAAACATGTTCAATTATAGCTAAGTTTGAATGTTAGCCTATTAATATTAGTTTAGATTTCAAAAATATTTTGAAACAAATAAACGTATTAAAAAAAAAACAAATATAAAATTATTGTTAAAAATGTACTTAATATAAATTTAGACCTAAAATATTAGTTGGGAACATCAAATAAACTCCACAACGGTTAAAAAGGGCACACATTAATCATTAATAGACCTGTAGGTTTCACTTCAACAAGTTTTGGGTATAGCTCACGATTGCAATAATCTCGATCTTGGCAACACAACAATATTGAGGATTCATCCAACGACTTTCTTCGAAAACAAATATTTGGCTTTTCTGGTGGGAAAAACTGGTACTTGTGCAAACAACTTAAACCCAATTCCCAATACAAATTATTTTAAGTATACCTTATGATAAATATTATTTCAGTAAGTATACAAATGAAGTAGAATTTATATTTTTAGTAGTATTATACATAATTTTCAAATATTGTAAATAACATAATTAGGTTTTCATTAACTTCAATTTATACAAATACAGGCGAAAAAAAGTTTTTTTCACTGTATAAAAAACAAAAATCATCAGTTGAGAAAAACTAATAGGCAGTTTCAAAATTGTTTAATACATTAAATATATTTCAAAGGAATAATATTTCAAGTTATTATGGTGATTTAATGAATAATTAAAAAGAGTGAAAATCAATGAAGTTATTATACTTAATAGCGGTTGTGATCAATAAATTAATAATATTAGTTACAAAAGTCATATATTTTAAATCATACTAAATATTGAAAACAAAAAGGTATGCCATTAATAAAAAATAATCAATAGTTCTATTACCAAGCTAATTGGTTATAAATAAATTATATTATTGATTTTTTTGTTTTAACGCTTAAACAATAAATATATATTAGACCCTATTCATTTCCTCCTTAGAATTATTCATGTATAAACAGTACCTTAATTACTGTTATGCAGTGGCGTATTTACAGGGGGAGGTCCCCGGGTCTTCACTCCCCCCCCCCAGAATTAAACAAAATTAAATTTATGTCTGAAATGAAATGTACTATATAATAACATAATAATTATATTTACAAGATTTCAGACTCAAATAAAAAATATGTTATAAAATTGTATTTAGAATTCATAAATGACTTATTACGTAAGAATAGAGGAAGAGAATATTCATTTACTACCTATATTATTATGTATTTATATATTTATATTATATTATGTTATAACTTGTGATTCAGCTATAATGGTGAAGAGGGTTACTCAGAATATAAAAAAAAATTTTTTGACCCCCCCTAGAAAAAAATTTGAAAATACGCCAATGCTGTTATGAGTATTGCAGTTATAATTATTTACTTTCAAAGCCAAAAATTCAAAAACAATACATTTTCTACAAATTTGAGAACTGGTTTAGAAACCTATATTTAATACCCCAAAAAAATTCTAACCACTACTAGTCAATACTCAAATTCTTGTAAAATAAAATGTTTAATAACATTGGAAATTACCTCGGAAATTACAAACAAAATATTTCGTCATTAAATAATAATGCAACAAGTATATTTTATCTAGTGCTAATTCGGAATGTGCTCTACAGACAAGTTTCTTTTGGTATGTGCTTTATATATGATGATTATTTCAGTATTTCATATCAATGAATTTTATAAGAAAACTTTATTTTATCTTATTGATTCATGTTCTGTAAGACTTCTAATATGGCAAGAAAAAGGTCAGGACTTTTTTAATGGTAAAGTTGACCAATAGTAATGATGATTAAGATGGAACTGCAAATTATTTAGGAAAATATTGGAAGGAAAATAAATGATGGTTTTGAGAATAATTGTTACAAAGAAAATCAAACCCGTAATACTAATAGAAATTATGCCAATCAAGTTCAAGGACCCAGAGTGTTTTGCAAGAGCTGTTTGCATAAAAAAAAAAAATGGAATTTCGGAATGTCATGGTTTTTATAATCAATATTAGGATTTATATTAGGATATAATTATTATTAACCATAATAATTCAAGAAATAAAACCAAGAAGAACAATTTATTCAGATGAATGAAAAGTATATCATCACCTTAAAAAAAATCACGATTTTCTTCATTTAACTGTTAACCATATTAAGAACCTAAATAAATGCACAAACCAGTGCTCAAACATAAACAATTGAGTGTTATGGAAATACATAAAAGTAAAATGTAGTATAGTCACAAGGAGCAACAAACCTACTCAAAAGGCAATAACAAGAAGAACGGTGGAATTCAGTCAATTCAACTTATTTTTTTGAAAGTTTTTAAGAGACATAATAGACACATTTTTACAGGACGATTTAAATTTAAACAAAATAAAAGCAATAGTGAATCTCCCATAAAAATTAACAGGTAAAATTAATTTTTTTTTTTTGTAGATAGTATATGACACAATAAGTCATTTTTAGTAGATAACATATGCCGATAGATAGCATATGAAACATGTACCCTAAATTTTTGTTTTCAACCATGACCTCTTTTATTATGGATTTATTTTCATTTTATCTAAATTTTGATTCTGCATACACTCACAAAATAACATCATAGTCATTAGATATTACATTTAAGAAATAATTAATAAATAAAATATTTTACAATAAATGTTTTGCAATAGATGTTTAGCTTTGGAAACACTTCCTATTGGGTAGGTGGGTGAAGTGATTAGTAAACACTTAGCACTGATAATTTCTAAGTTTTTAAGTTAAATATTGTAATAATAACAAAGTCATCACTCTACACTAAATAGAAAACAGTAGAAACTATAAAATATAATGAAATGTAGAAAAATAAATGTCCAAATAATACCTAGATTTTAAATGTCAATAAATTAACTAAAATTTACTTTTATTTGATACAGTTATGTACACTTATACTTGTATAAAGCATACTTTTTTAGTTATTTACTTTGCTTCACTCAGAATATAATTTTATAGTTAAACGAATTATTTGTAAATTTCAATTAATTAAAGATGAATAATCTTTCATTCAGTATTAACCCTGATAGGTATCCAAAAATTTTAGGGAAAAGTAGATGTAATATCATTAATTTGAACAATACTAATTTTTCTGCAGTACACGCCACTGAATAAATATTGGACTTTTTACAGTAAACAAGTAATTATTATCTATTTACAAATTTTAAATGTAATAATTAAATCAAACAAATTCATGATGCCAAATATCCATTTAAATTGAAATATTGTATACTATTGTGAACTGTTTTTATTCATTATTTACAGTTAAATAAAATATTTTTATAACAACAAATTTTTCTAAGACTGTTAAATGCAGTAAAATTATTGTTTCAGTACTCGTCTAATATGCTACCTACCGCTACTTCGTTGGTGTAGTATGCTACCTACCGTAAAATAAGCTACCTACCAAAAATAATAACACATTAACAACAATTTATTACTAAATAATTTATTAATTTACCGTTGTCAAGTACTTCATAATATTTCAATACGTCATTATATACTATTTTTTTATAATATTTCAATTCGTCATTATATATTATTATACATCATATACTATTTTTATATCATTCCAGAAAACTTCTAATATAGGTTATATAATATTTTGTTTATTTTAAAATAAAAAAATTAAAATTAAAACTCGCAACGAATAGGATACTTACACGAACACAACACAGACACAATATAGACTAAAATAATATATCTAACAGTAAGTTATCATGGGTCTTGGTGGATCAGATATCATAATGGCTATTAAGATATAATTTTGTACAACTGCTATAATATGTTATTCATCTTAATGACTCAAATACACATTCCTGTATAAAAATGAAATAAAATAAAAATAACTATGGTAGGTAGCATACTACACGCATACAGTGTTTTGGTAGATACCATTTTATGGGTAGGTAGCATAGTAGACGAGTGCCATTGTTTCAAATCTTAATGGTAAGACATAGAATCTAAATATATTAAATAAAAGATGCTATATGTAGATTAAAGAAAAAAAAAAATGAAATTTTCTCGTTTGTCACTTATTTAATGACAAGTTTTAAAAAAAGAGACCTTTTTTTTCTATATTATTAGCTTTTTGAGTATACAATTAAAGCTCCACAATTATAGAAAAAAGAGACCTTTATTTTACCATTCAAATAGTATTTTTGAATTTTGGCCAGAGATAAGTGTATTCAACAATACTTTTAAACTTATTTCTTATTTTAAAACTTATATAATTTAATTAAATAAAGAGTATATCTACGAACAACAATAATCATAACTTTATAAAAACAAAACTATGAGTATGTGTAATTCACAAAATGTAATTTAATTACGTAATCAATAAATAAAATCTCACCTATAGGCATAAGCAACAATACCATTATTCTCAAGCGACACGCTTTTAAAGCAAAATCCATCAGTGTAACAAGTAAAGTTTGTATCGCTGCACAGGTCGCAATAACACGCCAAACCTGATAATTAAAAACATAATCATTAAACAACAACAAACAAGCGAGCTTGCAAGGAGAAAATAATATACCATTGATAGATGGGCAGTAGAAATAGAGCAAGCCTACTGCCAGAAGACATGTCCATTTGGAAGACATTGAAGTGAATTCTCTAAATGTATTTGAGTCTCTTTGATCGTAGGTAGTTTCCTACTTGTCATATGATGTCTACATTTTCACCAAACTGATATGGACACATGGTTCAACAAGTCAGTAAACAACGCATATTTGATCGCATACGATATTTATTGATGTATGAAATTTGACTGATCACAAACGAAACACAGACACCGGGAAAAATGATTCGTTTAAACCATCACACTGTCGTCTCAGCCTTTCACGAACACCGCACAAGCCACAAACTACAAAAACAAAATGTTAATGAAATTTAGAAACATACAAAACATACGACAGGAAATACTAATACCATAACCATAAATACCAAATAAGTGGTAACATGGTTACTGCTTATCGTAAAATCATGGGAGAAACAACACAAATTGTATTGGTTTGATCCACATTACTCTATGGTTCGATCACGATCACGATTATCAGATAATCAAGATATCAGCTTCTCTACATCGTGGGTTCGATAAAGATAATCGTTATCTATGATAAAGATTTCTACTTGATACTTCTATTTTCGTTTAGAAATTGATAGTCTTGATCTATTTTTTCACTGTATAGTGTATCATGATATTGAAATAATCAAATTAAATTAAAATTCTGATACTTATTATGTTTTTTTTTTTCATGGTTATTTATATGAATATTGTCTAGTATTAAATGAAAACACAGGTTAAGAATAAAGATAGATATTAATATATTGATATATTATGATACAAGATGGCTTATTATTTTATGTTATCATAAAGTGTATTAAATAAATGTTTAGAAGCCCAAAAATGTTCAGCTGCAGCGAAAATACCATTCTCTGCACCCGCGACGAATCATATAATTGATCTCAGTCATAAGATTGCCAGATTTTGAAACCACCAAACCGGGAAACATATTAGTTACTTTAAGCAACTATATATGGGTTAAGTGTCGTAATTTAGTCATGTTAGTGAGGGGAGAGGGGATACAATATGTTTTGTTTAACTATTGCAAAGAACATGATCCCCGCCGAAAGTTCCGCTCTACGTGGCTTTTATATTAGGACATTGAGCACTTTACAAGATCAATTTCGATATTTGTATGAACAGCTAAAATAGCAAGACCGTTAAATGGATTTTATAGAATAAAAAGTAAAGAATTAAATTTAAATTTAATCTCTACCTCAGAAAGATTATTGTCGTAAGATATTGTCGTAGCCGGCCGTAGATGTTTTGGTTACAAATACGTAATCTCTTGATCTTTGAGTATTTTGTATTTTTTTAGATTATTTCATCTTGTATTGCTACAGTGTAAATTCAACCGAAAATCATTAGAAACCATTTATAAAGAATAAAATTTAACTAATTCGTTACTTCTTTTTTAGTAAGCCACTCAGAGAATAAGTATTCATTCATAGGCGCAACTAAAGGCCAAACACTGGGGGTGCTAAAATTATGCAGAGGACACAGACTCGTAGGGGCAAGCCCCCACACCCCCGAACACCTACCTACCATACAACAATTTTATAATTATTATAATCATTCCAATTCACACTATAAAACCATAAGCACACTAATATTTAAGTATTAAACCTATAATATACCTTATAAATACATTAGGTGTAGTACATAATTTGTTTAAGTGATAAAAATAATAATAATAAAGTTTAAATGGAATATATACATATTTATTAAACATAATAATATTATTTTATACTAATAATTTTCTATTTTTAGTAGTATATTTTTCTAATATTTCTAAAGAATCAATTTTGTTAATAATTTCTCTTTCGATGTTTAAAATTGATAAATTTGTGAACCGCTGTTGTTCCATACTGGCTCTTAGCCAGTTTTTTAAACGACGCATTGACGAGAAGCTTCTTTCACACGTAGCAGAACTCACAGGAATGGTAAGAGCCACTTGTAACAATTTAAATACATTTGGAAATGTGGCCTTCTTACAAATATCTTTAATAGTATCTATATTATGATTATAACTAGAAGGCATGCAGTTCTTTAAAATAAGCATTTCCGCTTTTAACAAATCCAAGTTGATACTCATAACATCCTTAAATAAAAATATATATCATTATAATTACATACATAAATCACTTGAATTATGATATAACACACTTTATAATGATATATGAAGTATTGACTCTTTTCATAGTCCATTTCCACAAAATAATCAATTGAACTAGCCATTTCAAGACTTTCTTCGGAAAATCTGAACTTTAAGTTATTTATAATAGTGTCAATTATAGGAAAGTAAACTGTGCGTCTCCAATACAATTCTACTGAATCTGAATCACTAATTTGATCATCTTGTTCAGCACCTGTTGTTGTTTCCAAATGGAAGTCCATTAAATGAATCGGTTGAGTTCTTCTACGTTTTAATCCTTTATAACCATTAACAATAATTTAATTTTTTTTCCATAAACAATTGTGAATAAATATGATTTTATTTAAATGATATTATTTTAAACAAACCAATTTGAGGAACTTCTAATGATATATTATGTTTCTCAGCTAGCTCTACAACAGTTAACCATAAATATAATATTGTATAATAATTATATTCTTAAATCTACAATCATCACAACCAATTTGTGTTTCTCCTAATAAACGTCAAATACAAAAAAAAAACACATTTTTTTCATGATTTTTAAATTTTTGGTGGTTTTGGTGTGGGGGTGCTAAGTAAAAAGCTGGGGGTGCTGAAGCACCCCCAAGCACCCCCCTAGTTGCGCCTATGTATTCATTAAACCTTATAGAATGATTAAATACATTATTTAATGAATTAAAAAATTTACGAATTTTCAAATGAAAATCCATAGAAATTTTCGATTTATAAAAATTATAAAATTGATTTATGTGATAAAAATCGTTCTGTTAACTCGCGCTTAAAAAAGTCTAAATATGGAATAAAAATCGGAATCCCATAGTATTCTTCAATGTCAGTTGTATCATTTGAACATGGAAAATTATTCTCATGCTCTGGGGTTCATTTTAAATTTTTTTTAACACTACACAACATGATAATAATGTATTTCAATATGTTTTTATGTTCTACGCTATTACTGATTAGTGGTTATTACGAAATAATTTTACCTTAGTCGTGTACTTACATCTAGCATACCTAGGGGTTTTCGAGTTTTTTTGTACAATTCCCGTAAAATATACTACAGTACCTGTACACATTAAATAATACCCACTGTTTTAATTAAATCCGTAGGTAGGTACATGATAACACGAAGGTGGTTTGCCTGTTGAAAAAAAAGTCTATAGGTATTTAACGCTGTCGGCCGCGTGGTATTTTTCTACGGCGAGTTTCACGTCCAGGCCACGCGTCGTCACGTCCATCGTCCGCCGTCACGTCTAGGCCGCCCGGCGGCGCACGTCACCGCGGGCCACGCGTCACTATCCCGGGTGTCGACCAGTTGCCGGTGCGCGCCACGTTCCGGGATTTCCCGCCGCGCCGGACACACTACGCGGCCGCCCGGGGGCTCGTCTAGGACGGCCGGGGGTGGACGCCACGCAGCCACGCAGGGTTCAGCGGCTGTTGCGCTCTGGGCCCCACGCATAAGCACGTTATAGTAGGTACTCGTACCTAATATTCTATTTTTCAATTTTTTTTTTTCATCTCATTCTATTAATGAGACGGGTACGCGCGAATATTTAAAAAAAAAAAAAACAAATATAAGACTACCAAGTTTTATATTCTACTTCGTCATTAATAGCTTAAAGTTGTGACTTTTACGAGATGTAGGATAAATAGTACAACGTAAAAAAATGAAAAATATGATGTCGACTGTTTGAGTGGAGAACTGTGTGGAGAAGCAGTGCGTTTAATCTCCCGAGTTGTTAAACAAAAAACATAGCAACATCGCTCGCTCAAACTTTCTCAAAAATCAAAACGTCAAATACATTGGTTAATGTTTCGAATAGACCCGGGAGTGGTTTCTCTAAGTTCACCACATATCGACTATCGCCCTAGAGTCTAGACACGTTTTTTTACATTTCAATCACAATTAATTCGTGAGAAAAATTAGTTATCACGGTTGTGAGGGATGAGGGTGACACTTAACTAAAAACATATATTAGTGAAAGCCTTTTTTGTGTGAACATTCAATGTTTGTTTGCGTGTTGTTTAATACTTGAAAATTCAATAGACGACATGGGTGCCGTGAAATGAGTGCATTCGAACCCCCTACATTGAAAATTAAGAGAAATGAAAAAAAAATGGTTTTATTTTAAACCTGATTTGAATTAATTTCATAGCTACAATTTAATAGAAATGTATACGTATTTTTTTGAATAATGGTCATCACTCACCACAGTTTATTTTACCTGTAGTCGTGGACCGTGGTCGCTCGTTTTTTTTCGAGACCACGGTTACGATATTCCAATGCGGGTCGCCTGATAATAAAAGAAATGCAGTGATCGGTTGGTGGCCAACCTGTAGCGGCTATGACGTCTCGCAGTTTTTCTTTTACTATTTTTCCTCTCCACTACTCGTGTAACGTGTGCACATCAACGGGCAGTAGCCCCCGGACGGAGAATCGTGAATTGTGGCACGCCGCACGCACTTATATCGGCTTATATCGTATTACGTCTCCGTGATTCGTTAAGAAAATCGTCGATTTCGGAATACTCGTTGGTTCTACTATTGTCCGTGGCAGTTTATCACTTATTTCGACTTCAAGACCGCAATCTGATGGATATTCGTTGAGCCGTTCGCCGTCTTTTTCCACGAAAGTCGAATCGCACAAGTATGAATGTAATATGTAATTTTCTCTTAATATGTGGCACCGACCATGTGGTTTGACGACTTCGAACCGGCTACTCGCAATGTCGATGTGTATTCGATATAGGACGTATGTTTGTCGTGTATCTTAGTACGAACAATGCGATTTTTAATTAAAAAAACCGAAATTATCGTTTCTTATATCTATTGTCCGGGAAACGTCTTCTTATTGTTCAAGTAACTAACGAACATTATTTATTCTGTTTTTATTGATAATTTGTTGAGCGTAAAATTTCAATTTCCGTGTAGAAATGTTCATCTATTTTTTGTGTATGTATTGTATGTATTAGTGGTCAACATTTTTGTACCGATTCAATCGATAGATACTTAGCGTCGAAATAATTTTTAATCACCATCTTTTGACTATATTTTATTTTCTTGTTGTTCTGCAGGTAAACATGTCTTCATATCGTACTCCCAAGAGTGGTTCACATCACTTACGACCACCTAGTACAAGTACTCCTTCAGTATTGAAAAAACGCAACAGCACACAATTAAATAATTCATTAAAACCAAAAGTCAGCTTCAATCTTGTAAAAAATTTAAAAGCATTGCTTATTAGTCTCAACCAAAATAATGAAAAAGATAAACATCAATATAATAACCTTATATGTGATATCAGAGATGCAGGCGTTGAAATAAAGGTGAGTGTTATTTTACAATAGGTTATTATCTATTTGTATTTTATTTAAAAAAAAAAAAAAATAATAATTCTGGGACATTGCTAATAATGTAGTAAATTATAAGGTAGAAATTTCAATTCTAATGATTCACTTGGAAATTTCAACCATTTCACTTTGTCTTGAGTTGTATTCCAATTGTTTAAAATATTGTAATCTCCCTAACTAAATGCATTATAAAAAGAAATCTTCATTTCAAATTGATATTCACTTACTTTATTGTTTCAACACGTAGACAAAAGAGAATGATTTAGGTTTTGATATTGTTGATCTATTGGTCCTTTTTAGATTTAACATTTGATAGTAAAGTTAAAGTTATTTTATCGTAATTGATGGTAAATTTGTTTTAAATATTCTATTTGGAATCAACAATTAGCACGCATTAAAATGTAATGAAATCAATAATTCAAAATTTAAGCTCATTTTTTCCAACAGCTCTAACACCTATTTTCTATATATTACATATTATTTTAGCCTATATTTTAATCAGATTTTTTTTTTTACTTCAGTAGGTTTATACTTAGGAATTTTATTATTTTATATGGTATATGTAAATAGATATTTTGATTAGGTATCCATCCCGAGTTTTGACCTAAGCCTGATAAATATAGATGGTTACGTTACATACCTATTGATATACTGTTTAAGATTTTCTAAGTATTTTCGGTAGAAAGTTTTCATTACTTAGGTGAAATCATATATTTCATTGTATTGTACTGATTATATAACAATGTATAAAATCAATTGTATACTAATGCAATTTTATCTAAGAGTTCATATTATGTTAATGTTTTTGGTGCTAAACATTCTAAAGATGTGAAGAAATAGATTTTCGATACAACAAACTGGTTAAATTTCATTATTTTTATCAGTGTTTTGAAATACCTTACTTCATTAGAATATTGCTATCCAATAATATTATGTAGGTATATCAAAGTTTGATAGAAATAATTAACATCTTTACCTTTGTAGCTAATATAGGTGCTGTATTCATGTAAATTATACCTAAGATTAAAATAGATTTATAATCAAACATACAAAATGTTTATGGAAATTTCTAGAAAAACCCCTCTTTTCATATATGAGATGAACATAATCGGAATTTCTTGAAATCAATAGCTGATTAACAACCTAACTTGTAATATTTTTATCCGATTCATCAAAGATGAATCTATTACAGATTACACCCATGCCCAAGAAATTGTCCCAAATGAATAGTAGCTGCATGATGCATATGAACTTGGTCAAGTAAAATGGGGGTAAAGAAAACCACAGGTTTTACAAGGAAGATAATACAACAATGAGAATTACCTAAGAGTGGCATTTTGGTGCATAATCAGGTGAGAATTATAATGTAAACACTGGTATGCACAATTATTGAGAGAACCCTTAAGCTCTAGAAAAATAAAGAAACAAACATTTTTGAGTTGTAATTGTAATCTGATGTAAGTTATAACTTATAAACAGAGCTTAAACTCTCATAGTGCAAGTAAAAAAATTCAATAGGACATTTTTATATGTTATTACATTAAGACAATATTTTTCGTGACACAGAAATTGAATGCCTTAAGAAAATGATAGATAAAACTCAAGTGTTATTAAATAACCTAATTACCTTTAATTAATATAATTTCTTGTTAAATTTTAAAACTAATCGTGGTTTTGAAATTATTCCTTTAAAAAGTGAAATATTTTGATTCAATTTTCAGGATTCTGAACTTGTCAAGTTATTAAATGATGCAAGAAATTGTGTAAATATATTAAATGAAAACCTTACACTTTTTGTCAAAGTTATATTGGTAAGAAATTTATAAATACATTTTAATTTAGTTTTTTAAATTGTTATTTTTTTTTTTTTAGATTTTAAAATGGATGAACAGAAGTGATGAAGTTGTCAATGAATATCAAGGATTTTTATTAGATGTGTGTACTGCGCATAATTATCATACTAAATTCGCAATAGAACAACTTGTGTCATGTTTTTCTCACGGTAATTTTTTTTTTTTGTATGGTAATAATATGTATAAAATATTTCTATAATTTACACTATAATGATTTTTATAGTGGACTCTCAAGTTTATGATCGTGTTAATGGCATGCCCAGCGAAGAAGAAGAAAGAGGATTTCAAAATGTTCATAGAACTCTTGAAGCTCTTTTAAAAGCCATTCCACTGTAAGAAATAATAATATTTACTTTGACGTATTATTAATTTTTAATTATCTAATTTACTTTCTAGAGCAAAGGATTTATTTATGACATCCCTCAGAAAAAAATTCCCGTATAGGAATAGTAGTCCAGAATCCCATCATCATTATATACACAATTTATTATTTATAATTACATATGAACCATCTTTAAGGAAAAGTATTCTTAGTCTCATTGTTAACAAGTATGTTTTTAATTTAATGTTTTAAACTTATTTAATGTATTGAATATATTAAACAATTGTTAACAGATTAGTAGAAATTGATGTTCATATATCCAACGAAGAACTAGAAAGACTGAAATCGGATGTAAATGTTGAGATAGAAGACATATTTCCTATGGATGTTGATGGAGAATGTATGCAAACTGATACTAATAAAGTAGAAGCAGAAAGTTTTTCTCTTGTTTTAGACATTTGTCTTCGAAGGATATTTGTTTATTTAAAAACCAGTTGTCATGATCCTGATGGTAATTTACTGTAAGTATAATATAAATTAGTAATGCGTTGTAGTCTAAAATAAGTGTTTTTATAGTATTTGTTATTGTTTAAACTGTATCCACCTATAATTTCAAACATATATATATTTTTTTTTAGATGGGATAATACTAAATCATTATACCATGATATGTTAACAGTATTTGAAAATGAAATTCTTCCGATATATAACACTAGTCATATCCAATATGTAATGTATTATTTTCTGAGTTTTAAATCAACTCTAGCAGATAATTTCAGCAATTGGTTGTGGAAAAAATGTTGCGATGTGTCTTCTCCATCCACTATGCGTCAGGCTGCTGCTGGATATTTAGCTAGTTTTCTTTGCAGATCAATATTTGTGTCTAATAGGTAATAACTAATAAATTATAAATGTTATTATCTCAATAGACAAGTCATATTACTATCATGTGTATAATTTTCAGTGTTCTGAAGAATATCCTTTTTGAAGTATCATCCTGGTGCATTAACTACATAAATAGAGTAGATAAGTCAGTTAAAGTAGTCACTGAAGATTTACTAAGATGGCATGCTGTGTTTTATTCAGTGTGTCAAGCATTATTCTATATTATTTCTTTCAAACATCAAGATCTGATGGATAGCAAACGTAGTAAGTTATTATCTGATATATTTGTGTTAGTAAATATTTAGTTGTGTGTTATACCTGTATTGTTTATGATTGAGTATTAATCAAGTTTTACGTTATAACTAATTGCAGATCTGAAATTTATGGAAAATTTAAATTTATCAAAAATAGTCACATGTAGATTGAGCCCGTTGCGATTATGTTGTACAACCGTTGTCAACCGTTTTGCGCATATTACTAAGACTTACCAGTTAACGTATTGTTATGTTGTTATGGATGGTCACATTAGAGTCACTGATCAGTCGATTAAGGATGAATGGCTTTATTCTTTCTTTCCTTTTGATGCATTTGTTCTCCCAAGGTGAGTGTTGGTTCTTAAATGTGTTTGATGTTAAGTTGAAATGTTACATAATATATTTTCGAGTGTACGAAATTTAATGTTTATTGTTTACTTCTCATATTTAGGTCAAAAGGTTTTGTGTCCGATTTGTACAGACAATTTGATGACGATGTTAATAAAAAAGATCCTGTTGATGAAGAGGAAGACAAAGAATCGTCATCACTCATTGATACTATGGATATTAGTCCAAGTATGTTGTCTACCAGTTCGCCTGCTAAAACCGACTGGC
Organism: Therioaphis trifolii; assembly: GCA_027580255.1. Lineage (NCBI taxonomy): Eukaryota > Metazoa > Arthropoda > Insecta > Hemiptera > Aphididae > Therioaphis > Therioaphis trifolii. The sequence goes on along the minus strand of CM050410.1, from coordinate 35,716,208 downwards.
TTGGACAGCTAGTGAAACAAAATGAGTTCTAAAATACTATTTTATAATTGTTGTATTTTTGTTTTGTATAAAAATAATAAATAACATACTATTATAGTTTTTTTTTGCTTTACTGTTCTACCAAAATATTCTTAAATCATCTTTTATTCCCAAGGTCAAAAATGTATCATTAGTGATTTTCAATTTGTATCAATCATTCGCGATAGAATTAAAATACTTTATTTTAAATGTTGGTAATTTTGCACAATACATTTTTCAAATTAATTAGTAATATTGATTAATATTTATACCTAGAACATTTTTCACATTAGTACCGAGAAATAATCGTTAATATTTTATTATCCAAATGTATGAAATGAGAATCTCTACATCAAAATGAATTACATTTATATCTAGTGAATAGTAAATTCTGCACTGTTAGTTACGAAATGAAAATTTTATTTGATCATGTAATCTCCATTGAAAACAATATTTTTACTATTTACATTTTGATTTGTGAATATTGTCAGTGTGAAAATTCGACAACAGAGCGAGTCAATATTGTTTTTATTTAATAGTATACTTATTTCCAGATATTACTTGTAGTGTGAAGAACTCGACGGTTTCACAACGTCTATTTTATTAGTTTAATAATTTTTTTTCGTAAAATATAAACAAAAAAAATAAATATTTCATATGAAAAAATTCCTTCATCGAAACCTCGATACTACTAACTCTACAAGCCACGGGGCCGAGAGCAGCCCGGCGAGAGGTGAGAATCTAATGTACACAACAATTATTATAACATGTATGCCTACAACACCTACAAATCGATGGTAGCGTCAACAGGTTGCGTCTGCTTATTTCGCGCCGTGTGCATTGTTCTGTGGTACGGGCGAGCGCCCCGAGTGCCGAGGTCGGCATCGATTCCTAACCTCAAACATCGGAAAACCGTGAACCACGATGCATGCACCACGCGCGCGTTGAAAATTTGAAATGCGAAGTAATATCACAGAATAAATGAAATTATTTATTTATTTATTCTGTGGTAATATCACGACGATCACGGGGGATCTATGATCTCAGCGATAACAATATTATTCATTATTATTATTGTTACCGTTCGGCGATTACACCGTTGATAACCGCTTATCGTTCTATTATATCGGTAAAACGTGCTCGACACAGTAAAGTTGTGAAGTACTGAACTTAAGTATTAATAATATTATTAATGTTGTGAAAAAGCCCAGAGGGCCGTGTAACCGTCAAAACCAATAACGCCACACGTCGTGCACGGCTTGTGCCCGCCGCCGTGTTCAAATCTTACGATTTGAAAAAAATCCGGATTGTGTTCAAATCGTAACTCGCGTCAGTACGTGCTCTTCGGCGAGATCGCTGCGGCTCGACGTCGTCCGGACCGTCTGCGCGCCGTGTCTTCTTCGGATTCTCAATTCAAAGTCGGCAAAATCCAACCCCATTCCGCACACCTAACCCGTCCGCGATCGAATCGTACCGTTTTCCCCTTCGAGCCGACGACCGGTACGCATCACCTGGCGCCTCGACCGTCGTCGCCGCGATATGCCTAAACGTGTGTTCGGTACGGTCGCGCTTCCGTCGGACGCATTCTGAACGAGTTTTCCCCGCGTGAGTATTCTTTACCACCACCGTTGGCTCGGTTTGACTCGACGTCCCGAGTGCGAACGCTCGGATTGAAATCTGCATCCGAAAAGCGTTACTTTTTTTTTTCGTCAAGTCCTCCTTTTTTTTTTTTAAAACGAAACACGATGTTCTTTCAATGACCGTTGACGCACATTCCAAGTCTGTGTGTTTGTTATTTGAACTTTAGAAATGGCGTCTTTCCAAGCTCTAAAGGCCGGTCCCCGGTCTCAAAGCTCAATCTGTTCACCTTCCATATTGAAAAAACACGGAACGCCGTCTTCGAGCAAAGCGCCTGGTCGAAAAGTACAGTTTGATTTATTCAGCATCAAAGTAATGCTCATAGAGTACGACAAAAACAACGAGAGTGATAAAATCTATTACAACAATTTCATTTGTGATATCCGAGACTCAGCGAATGAAATCAAAGTAAGTCGGGTGAAAGTGAAATAATGTATAGTTATTCACATATTAAGTAGTAACATTGTTTATAGAATCAACATTCGCGGAAAATCTGTAATCTATGGTAATAAAAATTAAATATTATCCATTATAACACGTTTAAATTCATTCGGTGTATTTTATCCTGAAAGTCTTTTTTTTTTAATTTGATCGGTTAATATCTGTTAGATTTGGTTGCACAATACAAATTATATTTACCCACTTGATTATAGTAAAATTTTTACCTTGTACAGAGTGCATGATTTAAAATAAAAAATAAATAAACTCAAATAGGTATTTTTACTTATTTTATAACTGCTGAAAATCATATTTTTCATAACAACGATGATTTACAGGATTGTGAACTTATCAAACTATTGAAGGATGCAAGAGATTGTGTAAATATTTTAAATGAAAATTTTACACTTTTTGTCAAAGTTATATTGGTAAGATTATAATATTGTTAAACATTGAAGATTAAATCACTTGCAGATTTATTTTATTATTTAATGTCCATGCTTTAGGTGTTAAAATGGATGAACAGAAGCGATGAAATAGTCAAAGAATACCAAGGATTTCTACTCGATGTGTGTACTGCATACAGCTATCATACAACATTTGCAATAGAACAACTCGCTGCATGTTTTTCTCATGGTAAATTTATTATTTGTTATGAAATAAAGTGTTATATTATCATAATATGTATTTTTTTAATTTTTTTTTCAGTAAATAGTGGAGTTAATGACCGTGTTGACAGCATGCCTAGTGAAGAAGAAGCAAGAGGATTTCAAAATGTCCATGAAACACTCGAAGCCCTTTTAAAAGTTATCCCATTGTAATAATTGAAATGATTGATTTTGACTAGGTACCCATATTGACCTAAAATGTATTGTGTTTAGAGCGAAGGATTTATTAATGCCAGCCCTTAGAAAAAAATTCCCATATAGAAACAGTAGTCCAGAATCCCATCATCATTATGTACACAATTTATTATTTATAACTAAATATGAACCGTCTCTAAGGAAAAGTATTCTTAGTCTCATTGTTAACAAGTATGTTTTCTAATCAAATATGTTTAAAGCGATTCAGAGTAATTAAAGAATTATTATTGTTAACAGATTAGTAGAGATAGATGTTCATATATCTAATGAAGAACTAGAAAGGCTGAAATCTGATGTAAATGTTGAAATAGAAGACGACATATTTTCTATGGACGTTGACGGAGAATGTATGCAAACCAATTCCAATAAAGTAGAATGTTTTTCTCATACATTAGACATTTGTATCAAAAGAGTATTCATTTTTTTGAAATCTGCTTGTCACGATTCTAATGATGATTTAATGTAAGTATTGTTGAATTATTAATTTTTAAACAAGCAAATAGCACTTTTTTTATATCTAACAAATAATTATTATTATTTTAACTGGGTTAAACATAAATGTATATGAAACAATTATTACCATTTGTAATTATTGTGCAAATATTCAACCGAAAAAAATTTTATTCAAACTCCAGATTATAATTAAACACCATATTATGGGCTATTAATTCCCTGGAAATAAAGCTCTATACTAGTGCAGTTAATATGTTTGAACACTCATAAACTAATTTTTTGAAGAGAACTAAATAAAATAAAATGTATAATTTATTATTTTAATATTCTTGTTTTTTTTTTCAGGTGGGATGCTACCAAATCATTATATTATGATATGTTAACAGTGTTTGAAAATGATATTCTTCCAATTTATAACACCAGTCATGTTCAATATGTAATTTATTATTTTCTTAGCTTTAAACCTGCTTTAGCTGAAAATTTTAAGAATTGGCTGTGGAAAAAATGTTGTGATGTATCATCATTGTCCACTCTACGTCAGGCTGCTGCTGGTTATCTGGCTAGTTTTGTTTGTAGATCACCATTTTTATCGAATAGGTATCAAATTATTTTAACTTTAATGTCGATGAATAATATTGGTAAATATTTTATATGTGCGTGTATATATTTTTTCAGAATTTTGAAGGATACGATTTTCGAAATATCTTTATGGTGTAATAATTATATAAGTAGGGTAGATAAATCAGTTACAGTAGTCACTGAAGATTTACTCAGATGGCATGCTGTGTTTTACTCAATGTGCCAAGCCTTATTCTATATAATTTCTTTTCGACATCAAGATCTAATGGATGGCAAAAAGAGTAAGTTACTACACGATTTTATGATGAACTGTATTTAGTCAGTTTTTAGTATGTTAGTTTTTTTTTAAATACCACGTACAAATCTGTATTATTTCTCTTTCCGTTGTAATCTTAATTTTATTATTCACTTAATGATATATTTAAATCATAATATATATATATATATATTTGTTTATTTAAATAGGTATTTATGAATAACTAATGATCTGCGAGGTTCTTTTATTGTTTCAGATCTTATGTTTATGGAAAATTTAAACTTATCTCATTTAGTTACATGTAGACTTAGTCCATTACGATTATGTTGTTCTGAGGTAGTCGATCGTTTTGCACATATCACTAAAATATATCAGTTAACTTATTGCTACGCTGCAATGGATGGCTATATAAGAGTCACTGATCAATCAATCAAAGATGAATGGTTATATTTTTTTTTCCCGTTTGATAAATATGTTCTACCAATGTAAGTGGATAGTGTTAAATTCATGCTAAAATTATTAAATATTAACGTGTCTGTAATCTGTATGCAAATCTTAATTATTTGATTAGTATTCATTTTGTCCATTTTGTTTTTAGATCAAAAAACATGATTGTACCAATTTTAAATGAAGATACTAATTTCATCAAATCTTCTGTCGAAAACATTCATACGAGTAAAATGTCTCCATCCCTTCCAGACACTATGGATATTAGCCCATGTATGGTGTTATCTCCATCACCTGGAAAAACTGATTGGTTAGGACAGTTTATTTGTGATGCCAACTGATCTATTCTCTCTTGATGTTTTGTGTTGTTTTACAAAATAAAAGAATTTTTTTTCCGTGAATTTCCGCATATTATTATTTTTGTCCTACTTAGATATTTTATGAAACCCGGCATGAACGAAAAACATATATTTATATAATTTTTTGATTAAATTTCAAATGTATTAAAAAAAAGTACTCTGATGTATGTATGTACCAAACGTGTGTTGATAAAATAACTGATTATGCTAGAGTATATTAATCTACCGGAACTCAATTTTTTCATGATTCGCTTTTCACTGTTTAGTTAATTGTGGTTTTAATCGAATTTGTGTAAACAGACTTAAATTTTTATAGATACACTAGTAAGTACCATATGCATGTGTACAATACTATTCATTAGGTAAGTTTTTTATTTTTGAATTTTCAAAAAACTACTAGTGTGTATGGTTCAAGTTTAAGTCCCTAAGAGTCCACAACGGTTTTGTCGATATACTACAAAATATGACTAAGAATACGATATGAAATGGACACGCGATTGGTCTTTTCTCGAATTTCATTGAAAAATTAGAATCAGTGACGTGTTGTCGTGAAATCGTATACGTACATTTTTCACGGTGAACGCGGCGACGACGAGCTCTCGCTTCCGGGGTTCCAGCGCAGATCGTCGTCGTCGAAACCATAGACATAATAGAATTCTATTATGTCTATGGTCGAAACCGATCGACTGCGAAATCAAATTAAATTATCGTTTAACCGTCTTCACTCGGTGGCTACTCGCACACGGGGTCGAGGTCTGCAGTCTGCACGCGCCCGAAACCCGGGCTCGCTTATCGCAAGATGGCGCCACCGCGTCCGATTGATGATAACATATTATTATTATTATTATTATTTTTTTTTTTATCGATTAATGTCCCGCACGCCACTACGTCCTGACACGGCAGCGGTGCTGCGTTGTTTACACTGGTCACCGTCGTAGCATTTATCCGGCACCGGAACCACGACGCGGAGAGCCTGTTTTGGCGTCGTTCCGATTCAGCCGCCGCCGCCGCCATAGTCGTCGCCCGTGAGACCGCGTCGCCGGCCGACCGCGCAGTCCGCGTCGCCGACCGTCGTCCTCCCCGTACCCAGCCGGCAGCAGCCGGCACACCGTCGCAGCCGTCGTCGTCGCCGCCGCCGCCATCGTCCTGTCGTCGTCCCGCGGCCCAACAGCCGCAGCCGCCGCCGCCGCCGCCGTGTCGTCGTCGTCGTCGCCTTCGTGCCGGCCGGCCGACCGTCGTAGCATGATGTCTCGGTCCGTGCGCGCGGAGACCAGGAGCCGGGCCAAGGATGACATCAAGCGCGTCATGCAAGTCGTGGACAAGGTCCGCCGGTGGTGAGTACGAGACGCGCCCGTCGTCCGGGACACGTCCGTCCGAGAGACGCGCGGATCGCTGAACAACCGACGGTCGGACGCCCGGGTGTCGCCGACCGCGTCGTCCGTGTACAGCTCGCGCACGACAATACGATCCGGTCCGTGGCCACGAGACCACTTGTAGATGTGTCGGTCGACCGAACAACCGGTCCCGTTCGACCGGATCGTATTGTGTGTGCGGTGTGTGTGTAAAGCGCTCGACGTTTCCGTGATTCGTATCTCGTTCGCTGCGTGCCTACGGCAGGTTTCTTCTCTAGGATCCATAGTGTGTTCTGAGAGCGTTGAAATAGCCGAATGACACGTACTTTGGTGAACCGTCGTTCATCTCTGGTAGTAAGGTAGAGGTATGTGTGTACGCGTTCGATCACTGTCCCCTAGGCCTCATTACAGATCAGCTGCCCTCGAGGTATTCACGTTATAGGTACATCATGTTGTTTGGTACGGTTTACATCATATTGTGTTATTCATCATCTATCATAAAAGATATTTATTGTATCTGTCTACGGTTAGTTTAAGACATGAATGTAGCAAAATGTACTATTCGTTAGCTTTTCCCGGTATAATTTTTTTTTTATTCATTCAATAATCAAATTTTTGTTGTGTATACCTATCGTCAACATGGCAAACTTACCGAAAATGATACTCATCAGTATTACAATATTTTCACGGACTCCTTAAGTACCATCAACTCCATCCGAAATACATTTCATACAAACGACATTGCCACCACCATCATAAACCAAATAGAAAAATTAAAAAATCTAAACAAAAAAATCAAATTCATATGGACACCAGGTCATTGCAAAATAAACGGGAATGAACTAGCTGACCAACACGCAAAAAAAGCAACATTATCTGAAGTCCCCAAACAAAAATACAACACAATAATAGACATAAAAAATCATATAAATTTTTTAACACGAAACATATGGCAAAACCACTGGGTAAACCAAAAAAACAAATTACGAGAAATAAAACAAAATATAAATCCCTGGCCACAAACAAAAACAACCAGGAAAACAGAAATAATAATAACCCGACTAAGAATCGGTCACACCCTCCTCACTCATGGTCACCTTATGAACAACCAAACACCAACAGAATGCCCCTCGTGCGGAATGACCCTCACTGTTAAACACTTGCTGACCGAATGCAAATCCAACAAGGAAGAACGTAAAAAGCATAACATACCATCCAACCTGTACGAAATTATCGGTCCCGACTGCCTACCAGAAACCATCATATCTTTCCTCAAGGCATTAAATTTAGAAAAAAGCATATAATAATTAATAGTAATAAGTCACTAATATTGTATAAACTGTTTTTTTCCTATTCTATGTAAATATTTATAAGTATATAATTGTATAAAACTCAAAGCTAATGGCCTATGCTGCCGAAGCTGTAACGTTCAATAAAAAAAAAAAAAAAAAACATGGCAAACAAATTAATTTATAGTACTTGAAAAAAAAAACCGAATAGTTCTGTTTGTTGCCATTCGATTATTGTAAAGTGTAAATTATGAACATGTTGCATACTTTACATTTCGTTATTTTCGCTTGTTATGTTTTTGTCCATCTGTCTGAATATATAAGTAGTCAAAAATTAAATTGCTTCATTCTATTTTCAATTTGAAATGTCCCTTGCTAAAATGCTACTCAAAAAACTGTACAGTACATACGTTTCCTCTTAAATACCTATTATCTATTCAGCATAATACAATTGAATATTTTCTGTATTTACCTACGTTTATGTTTGTATTGAAAAACAAATTTTTTTTAGGTCATTTTATTGATAAAAATCTAAATCTTGGTAGGTCTATCTACGGTCGTCATATTGTTCACTATAAACATTGCTATGGGCATATCATTTTTAAGGTTGTTTTTTTCATGTGTATATTCATCAGTTGAAGCGCTCTTCTACTTAAAGCTATAACTCTTTTGTTTAAAAAATAAAACATATGATTTTGAGAATTTATTATATTTAGCTAGCATGTTACATTTTTTGTTGCAGGGAGAAGAAATGGGTAACCATTGGAGAAACTACGATGAAAATATACAAATGGGTTCCTATAATATCCAATGACCAGGTTAGTGTTATTCAAATTAAAAATCATTCTTTTGTTTACCTAAACTCGTGAATCAACCCTTTGTTGCTCGACGGTCAATTTTCATATAATTATTGCAAACTGCCATATCTAATAAATGCATTAAAGCACAATATGATGTTTAAACTTTTGATACACAACTTAACAACTCAATTACTGTCTTCTGCATTGATAGGATACGATTATGAAAATATTTTTGGTATCTCTTACCGATCACGATCAGTGGTGTGTCTATAATTTTTTCTAGGGACAGATGTAAAAAATAATAGAAAAACAGTGCACAGGAGCTATGTCTCTTAAAAAACGCTATGCTAAATTATTATAAAAATAACTTGTCTAAAAAATGTATAGGTATAGCAGTTCATATGGCTGCAGGATTAACTCTAAAGATAAAATACTTCAAATGCACTTCAGCATTTTTTATTTTAATGATTTGTTCTATGTACATATCTAAAAAAAAATTAAATCAGTTTTTCAGCTTCAATATTAAGGCCATAGATTGTTTTATATGCCAAGTGCTTTCACAGTAATCAAATACATTTACACATATACAAGGATCAATTATCATTTTTTGTTTATAGAAAAAAAAGTCTAAAGAACATTCACATGCGAACAAAGAAAACATATTGGGAAAAAGACCAGTTGAAGCAACACATTCAAACTTTACAATCGCTGATGACTCAAACACATGTAAGTACTCAAAATCAGTTTCCATTCAAAAATGTATCATTGTCTTTATATGTATAACATTAAATGTTTTTTGTTTTATTAAAGCGTTTTCGGTCAGCGATTCACATTCACAAGAACCGACTGAATTTGCAGCTCAATTGGGCTTCTCAGAAGACTCTAATTCTCAAAGTAGTGAACCCCCACCAGCCAAACAAATAAAAACTGAATAAATTATCCTTCCTATGGCTTAATTCCTCAAACTTTTTTTTAAAATTATAATTATAACTTTTCCCATAAAAAAAGAAAAAAAGAATGACAACCTACCTCTGTTTTGTGTTTTGTTTACATCGTTCTAAAATGTCATACTGTAATTATTTCCATTAATTATGTGTATGCCCTATGACTTCCCTCCATATGATAATGTACGTTCATTTTTTATGTTGAATTATTTTTTTTTTTGTATTAGAAGCATGTTCGTGAATTTTGTATATATATTTAATTTGCTATTTTTTATTTAAATTTTTTTTATTCATATTTCAAGTGTAAGCATCAATTTAATCATATTAAACAAAAATACAATTGACATTGAATGTGCCATTGATGCTGATATATTTTTATGATGTTTATTTTGAGCCAAAAAACAATCTCAAAGAAAATCTATTGTATTTTCATAAATGTTTGCTATATGATTTAGAATTGTATATCCTTTTAATTTTATATTTAATTTTAATTAATTAAATATCCTTTTAATGACATGTTTTAATTCAAAGTAATTTATTAATATTTTTGAAAATTACTGGAATGAGCTCATGTTATTAAATAATATTATGGTATTGATATATACTGAAATCATTATTTCATTAACTTCCCATTGACAGTATGTATTGTGAAAAGTGTATTCAATGGTTACCACCAAAATTATTGTAATTTCCTTTACACAATATTCTGGATCTGAAAATTTGATATTTATCATTGATAATATGAGAAAATTGTATGGTATGAACACTTTGTCATTAGGTTTTGATTAGACTCGATTTGCTACTGCAAGCAACAAAATTATGGTTTATTGGTTTATTATAGGTACAAATCATGAAGGTGACAAACTTTGACACTCCTCCGTGTCTTATAGGTACCTTTGTATTATACCTAATATTTTGTGATATTATTACTTGGCAATGCAACATATTAATCGGTCAATTCATTTTAAATTAATTGTTTCAAAGTTTGTGTCAAGTATAAGTTCTGTCCGAGTAAACCCATTTTTAAGTAATTTTGTCAGCAATTGAATGATGTGAAAAAATTGTTTTGAACTTCTTCAAACCTATAAAAATTGTATTTAGTGTGACCTTATATTTTTTGACTTGTTGTGAATAACAAATAAATAAAACCATAGAATCGTTAAAAGTTCATTGTTAAATAATAATAATTATTATTTTAAATAATTAAATATACTTATATCCTTTGGCGGCTCAAACTTTTTTTTTACTATGATCTGCATGTAATGTTATAACACCACCCTCTCTCCATTCATAGGTTGTCAGAGTTATAAACAATAGATAATTAATTGGGTTGAGATACATTCAATAGGTCACAGAAGTTTCCTATAATCCCTATACATATCCTCATGGCAATCAATATGCAAATTATATGTGCAATTTGTCGAACAATTATCTATGATAGAAATTCTAAAATTGTATCAACTATACCTTTTCTGACCATAAGATACCTACACAGTACACATAATATTTCAGTGGATCATGTAATTAATTTGCTTTCCTCTCGATCAACCACTGCTTATATCATACCATTCATTTGAAAACTATCCAATACGAAACAACTATTTTCATTAAGAATATATAATGAAATAAAAATTCAATTTAAAATATTCGTTTGGTTTGTATTAGTGAGACCGGTTTCAATTTCGAAAATCAATATATATATGTACATAATCATGATAATGTAATACAACTTGATTGTACTTCATTGTGACGATTTTTGAAATACAAAACAGCCATTTATAAATGCATTATGGAGTTAATATTTTATTGAACACTCGGTTACGTTTTCATTTTATCAAATTTGTTGCCTAATATGTATATAATATGAAATCTATGGGCGTCTATGAAATATTGACAATACTTTTTACCAAATAAAGATTAGATAAAATTAGTTAAATACTTTTGATTTTTAATCTAAAATAAAAAGCATTACCCTATCGTGACTAATACACACCAGTTCACAATGGTACATTCCATACTAATCGATGAGAAAATGTTAATTGAGCACATTGTTCGGAAAATATACCTATGCGGCGTAAGGTACAGGATTGTTTCTTGGATTTATGTGAAATTTGTTTCTAAATTTTCAGTTGATAAATTATTTTATTTTACTTGGTGATAATCATTTAAAGGAGGTAGCGGATTAAACGGATCGCGTGTATGCCAATACTAAATAATGTGCGAGTGGTTCATGCGTGCAACAAGTCGGTAGAACGACGCCAGTCTGCTGCATGACCTATAGCTATACGTAATATTATATTTTATTACGAGTTTATACACACGTGTATATTTATAAGAAATTCGATATTGAGATACGCGCGAAATTCGCTCGCCGTAATATTTTACTTTTCGAGCCGTTTTACTTTATTTGATTGAGTAAACTTGCCGAGTACACACGTGTGTTCATAAATAAAAACAACGACAGAAATACACAAAATTCACATACAAACATGTTACACGTATTTCGTGCGTACACGTCATAATAATAGAACGTGTACACTCGGTTTCCTGTACAACTCGGACTAATCGCACGGCGGCACTAGAATGTGAACTCGGCAACTGGCGAACCGCGGTCCAAATCCGGACCGCGAGAAGACACTGATCTGGATCTTTCTTTGATAGTTTGATAAGTACGTTATTTCAATTTCCATCGTGACTATTAAAAAAAATAAGCGTCGTTTCGTAAAACAATTGTTTTCATAAACAAGTAGAGAACAAAGTTAACCTTGAGCCTTGAGGAGACGTATCTCGTATTAGATGTTCTACGAGAATTCCGGATTTCAAGTTACTAGCCATAGACGAGAAATGCGATTTCTCATACAACATTACGAGGCACGTTTACTATTCAAATAATTTTAACATTTTAGTAATAACTATAGAATAAAGTTAAAATTTTTTTTTTCTACGGACCCCTCTTACGTATTATTTTAGTTTTCCGGACTCCAATGGAAATCACTTGCCGACCCCTGGTATAGACACTTACGTTCGGCAACATTTTACAATATACATACGCATACCATAATATTACGTTTTCATCATGGCAACGAACAATACGATTATAAGATAACAAACAACTCCTGCATAGTGGTGCAAGTAGCACAGTCTACAACACCCTCGACGGACTAGTTTACGTGAAAACGCGTTAAAATATATTTTATACTTCGTTTTGAATTGTAATAGCAGCTCTGTGCAACTGACTATAAATAAATAAATAAATAAATAAATAAAAATTAGTTAAAGAAGGACTCAATCGATAATCGGTCCCTTTAGACTCGCCATTGTTTCTTGAATCTTAATAGGCGTCCAAAGTTTGTTGATCGAAAAACTATTATTTGATCACGTCGAGCCACATTGGTTCCCGTATTATACATTTTTCATACAATAAGTAAACGTTTGGATTTATTATAACTCATAAGTATAATATATTATAACATAAGTCGAGTGACACGTAGGATTAATCAAAAACGTTCACAGCTGCTAAACCTAGCACAATATCGATATATTACAATATACGATATTAATATATGATTAACATAAACCTTATAATAAAATATATTATTTTTATTATAATAAATAATTATTTTCCATGTCAGGTCACTTAACATTCATGATGTATAGGGGGGCACAGAAGGAGCCTCAACGTTCAATGTATACTTTAACCTAACCTTGTAAAACAAAAAATTTTTTGAAACAATAAAAATTAATAAATAAAAAAATAACTATGGTATAACGATAACTGAATTGTGTTAGTTAAAAAATCTAATAGAAAACACCATAGTTGCCTACATGGCGCCGATACGGCGCCACGCCGTAATGAGTCAAACAATTTAATAAGAGGTATACTATAAATTATAAATTATAAATTATATTATATAAAATATACAAATTCATTTATATAAAATATAAATATCCTAAATTACTGTAGTTGTTACTTGTTTATTGCGACCCGTGTAATAGCGTTTCGCCCGTAGTTGTTTTTACTGGAACGCATAGCTCAAAAAGCATCGCATACATAAAAGAAGTGATGCGTAGGGGAAGTGCGGTGTTTGCCGCCCATCGGGTAATACCGCCCACTATGATTACTCGTAATGCATAATTATTATAGGTATGTTGGCTGCACAGTCAATTTTCAAATACGATATTAATGTTATCAAATCAACCACAAAATGATTACCATTTTTTTTCAATTATTTATTTATATTTTTCGGTTTATCACGTCTTGGTTGTTAGATTTGTGCTCCACAACTTAAGCTGTAAGTATTTTATTTTTTGATTAATATTTCCTCCGCTTAGATAATTTTTTCGAAAATCTTATGTACTTTATTTTAATACTTACCAAATTATTGATATCTTTATCAACAGTTATTTACCATGCAATTAATAAGAAAAAATGATATTGGGTAATGCCGCCCATAGTGGGCGGCATTACCCATCACATAGTTATACAAAATTTACTTATTTATCTACCTACATAAAAATTATTAATTTTAAGATGAACAAAAAGGCAACATGGACACCACAAGACTTAAAAGCAGCAATGCTTGCTGTTCAGAAGGGTGGTAAAAGGAAGAGAGAAAGTGCTAGAAATTTTGGTATATTTCATTATATTAAATATTGTTATTAAAATAACTTAAAGACTGAGAGTTATTTCATAGTCATTACTTCTAAATATTTACTTAGGTATTAAAGTAACATCTAAGTATATTAATATATTTTTGAAGTATTGTTAAAATATTTTTAATTTTATAATTTACATTGTTCAACTGTTTTAATAAATGTATTGCTTAATTGGTGTTTATATTTTTTAATTTTACCCGGGACCGACTCAAATATTGTTTAATGGTTTTTTCTCATTTAAGTTATTGGTGTTGGTACATTTGTTAGAACTTAATTACATTAGTTCATTATCAGCACAATTTTCATTGGTGCAATGAAGTGACCTGGATATTTTGTACTTAATCCTCCCAATAAAAAAATATTTAGGGTTTCATTGACTTTTTTAAAATTGAGCAGATGACTATGACTATATTTAGAAGGTAAAAATATATTTTGTGTATTAATAATTGGTGGGCGTCAAAACCCGATCACTGGGCGGGAATACCCGACATGGAGTGTATTGCCGCCCAAAATTTTTTTTTTCGAAATTTAGAATAGCACTTAAGTGAATAATTTTAAACACATTTAACCTAAACATAAAGAAGAATAACAAGTTTGCCTATCGAATGAGTTATAAACTGATGTTCTGGGATCATTTTTGTGAATTTTATAAGAGTTTCTGCTTAGGTGGGCGGCAAACGCCGCACTTCCCCTACGCGTGCGTTCGCAAGTGATGCGTACGCGTGCGTTCGCCTAAAAACGTTCAAAAATGTTTGCTAACGATAACAGTATAACACTGTTATCGTTACCAAACGACTTTATAACAAATCGTGGCTAACAGGGTTGGCAAAATCCCCAAAAAACCCCAAAAACCCCAAAAACTCAAAAACCCGTTGGGCGTTGATGTTCAATTGATTTTGTGTAAGTGGGCGGTTTTATCTGAACCCATCTGAAACTTTTTTTTTTTTTTTACCTACTTGTAGTCAACTTACAAACAAAACTACTAAACGCTATAGGTACACTTTAAAAAAAAAATAAGGCAAATTTCTAAAACTCACTTAATACAAAAAAAATAAAAAATTAAAAGTGGAATTTACCCATGATAAAGCTGGGTTTTTTAAATACCGAGCGGGTTTAAAACCCAGGAAAGCAGCCCGGGTTTTTTCGCGCCAACCCTGGTGGCTAAAAACACACGTGAAAGCGGGAACTGACAAAAAAAGATTACAAAAAAAGACAACGGCTGAAACGCGTTTCGGCGGACTCGTCGAAAGTCGCTTGGTTACCGCGTCGTCGTAGCACGGACGTGTCGCGGCGCCCGGTCGGTCGGTTATCATTCGATCAGTTGACATCGGTTCACAACGGTCAATTCGTATACGATTCTCCGGTATATATCATTATAGCGTACCTACACAGTTTTTCGTACACGAACTCCATTTTGTTTTCCGTACGTGATTCGAGTTCACGATACGCGCGTGATCTTTCGAATTTTCTGTTTTTCTCGCGGATTTTTCCCTCTGTTTTTCCGTTTTTTTGTTTTTTGTTTTTTTGTTTTTTGATTTTTGATTTTCACGTTTCGCCGCCACGACCACGACGATGGCTCTGTCGTCGGCCGAAGACGATTACGCGGCCGTCCAGAAGATCGGCACGGAGTTGGCACGGCTGTTTTACGGGCGCCTAAACGTCACCAGGAGAGCCGGCTCGGTGACCGACATGTTCGCGGAGCGCGCGCGCTTCCACTCGATGGACGCGCGCGAGGTCGGCCCGGCCGTCGGTCGCGCGGCCGCGGTGGACGCTCTCCGGCGTTTCTGCCGCGAGCACGGCGGCGGGCCCGGTCGCCTGGTGTCCGTGTGGTCGGTGGACGCGCGCGTCGACGGGTGCGGTTGCGACCACGACGGCTGCGGCGGCCACGGTGACTGCGGCGGCCATGACGGATGCAGCGGCCACGGCGACTGCCTTCGGTACGAGATCTTCGTGCGCGCGGCGTGGACGTCGCCGCCGGACGCGGAGGTCGCGGCCGCGGCGCCGACGGCTTTTGTCCAGACGTTCCGGGTGCGTCGTCCCCGCGATCGCCGCGAGCCGCTGGAAATCACCAGCACCACGGTGAGGACCACGCCCGAGGTGGCCGTCCATCCCTCGCCGGCACGGGCGCAGGCTCCGGCGCACACACGGCCGTCTCCGCGTGGTATGTAAACGCTTATCGTACTACTGCAGTTCTCGTAGTCACCTGAAAACACGTGCCCCCACGTGGACTCGAAGGCGGACACGGGTAACTTTTTCTCAAAAGGGGGAGGGGGTTGAAAAAATGACGACCCACAATCTTACGGGGTTTTACGAAACTTCTGCTCGTGCTTATAATAACGGTTTTCGAAATCCAGACACTTTTTAAACACACCGTCACTGGTGCATTTGTATTGGTCGTAAATGATTATTTTTGTGATTTTTCGCTTAAATTTGCTTTTCGAAAAAACTCACTCCTCGTATGGTGATAAATTTGAATTTTTTTTTGTCGTAGTAAAATGTAGTGCTTATTGGGGAGAATCTTTAAAAAAAAAAAAAAAAAACTGTTAACTAAAAACCAAAACAAAAATTAAAAAAAAAAAAAAAAGAGAAAATTGATAATATATTTTAGACTTTTAATATAACATTCAAAAATATACATGTTCGAAATACAAGTTCAAGTCAATCTTTAAAAAGTTTTCTGATTTCCGAAAAAAAATCTAAATCATAGACATGTGGGAATTTTTAAATTACATTTAAAGTAAATCAGAAATCAATCGAATATTAAATATTACAAATAGAATATACCTCACTTAAATATGATATTTACTATAATATTTTGCTGCTATTAATAATATTATATTTAATAATATAATGAATGTAATCAGAAGTACATCATTTTATTAGGCATGCACCAAATTACCTTAATACAGCTCGTTGCAGTTGCAGCTGCGGACCACCAACACAAATATCATGTATCAACAAGTCCCGACTACTACGTTTATTATCGCCTTATCGAGTTTTATGTTCAAAATTCTAATCACTATTCACTTCGTATTTTTTATTTCTTCCATTTCATTTTTTGGAAATTATTTTGAGTTACGACCATAACCATTTAACCTAACCATGTATTTTCACGCTCTTAGCCCTTTCAGGAGGTATTTAAAATCAAAACTTCCACCGGGAATTCAGGGGTTCTAAATGGAATATTCCTTATCGCACTCCGAATCCTAACAAGTCCATTCCCTCCCGTTCCCTCCCACTTATTAACCGACGAGGATCAAAAAATAAGTTTCGTCGTGTTAAATTTCTATCGACGTGTGTTATTTCGTATGTTTTCCGCCGGCAGACAGGGAGCTCATCGCGGACGAAGGCGTCGCCGTTACCACTGCCGTCAAGCCCCCGGGGCCATCCGGTACCGCCGCGAACGCGAGGCCTCCTAGTGCGGGTGTCAAGCCCCCCGGGCCTTCCGGTACTGCCGTGTACGCGAGGCCTATCGGCGCGAGCGACAGGTCCCCGGGGCCTTCCGGTACCGCCGTGAACGCGAGGCCTTCCGGTCCGGGCGTCAAGCCCCCGGGGCCTTCCGGTGCGGGCGTCAGGCCCCCGGGGCCATCCCACGTCGCCAACGCGTTTGCCAGGCCGCCCTTCGTCGGCAACAGGCCACACCGAGGCCGGTACGAGCGCCAGGAATATAGTGCGTACCAGAGCCGCGTGGAGGCGTTTTTAAAGGGCTCGTCCGAAGCCGATGAAGGCAGGCCGGCCGCCCGGCTGCGCGTCGACGGCCTCGACGCGTCGTTCAATGCGCACGACTTGCACGCCGCGTTCGGCCGTTTCGGCACTGTGCTGTGGGCCCGCATCGTCCCCGCGGCCAATGGCGCCGCCCCCGCCGGTCTCGTGGGCAACGTGTGTTTCGACCGGACGGACGCGTTGAACCGGGCCCTGGACGAACAGCGCCGGGCCCGCGGCTGCCTCGTCCGAGGCCGTCGTCTGCCAGTCAGCAGACTCGAGGAGGACCCGTGAAAAATATAATAACACAATACATATATATATATCATATTACAATATACAATTATACAATATGTCTTCTTCTTCTTTGTAATCGACCATTAACACGTTCACGGCCACACGTCAACTTAAGTTTACAAGTGGTATATTATTTTTAAATGAAATTATTTGAGACGGATTTTTTTTTTACAATCAACATTAGGACAACACGGTTTTTTTAAACTCGTCTTTATCTATCTATTGATATAGTTGGTTTTAAAATTGAGCCGCTAGATAGTGTTATTATAATCAGTGTTTATCGTAGGCACATTGTTTTCAATAATTTTTTTTCATTTTAATTGATGTCAGAACAATCATGTGTGAATATGAATCAATTTTTACTTCAGAACTTGATAATTTATAATTGATTATACTACATCATGATAACAATAATACAATATTACGGAATATAAATTTTCTAAGTAATTCAATCGTTTTGTTTTTTTTTTGAAAATAGAAAAAGTTTTATTTCACAATTGCTTTATATTATAAAACAAATAAAAGCTGTATTTTTTTGACATCAAATTCGTGATCAGTGACCTCAAAAACCAATATAGAGATATATTTTTTATAGCAAAGACGCTTATACCAAGTACGCGCCGTAATTTACCTAAAGTTGAAAATTCGAGTTTTTTTCAAAAAATCGCCCCGCTCACCAGAATTGACCAAATCGAGTCCAATTGCCAGCATTCGAAAGAGGACGATTTCCGCTATCTATACTATACAGTACCTCTCGGGAAAATGAAAACAACCCTAAAAATAAGAGGGTTAAATCTTGAAAATGACGAGTTTTTCACGATTTTTTCGCATTTAAACCTAAAATTCACATGTTTTTACTTGACCAAAAAATCTGAAAAAATTCAGGGGACTTCCAAACATCCAAAACAAATTTTTAATTGCGTTTAAACTATTTAAAAATAAATTAAACTGGTTGAAAAAAATAAAAATCACAAAAAATCATATTTTTCGCCATTACTGTGTTTTCATTTGGGGTTATAATGACGGTAAAAAGCTTATACTGCTTGTTTTTCGACCCTCTTCAAGATTTTTTAAACGATTTTACCAGATTCGGTGGGGGCCACCAGACCCCTCTTAACCCGCTACCCCTTTATACGTAACTATTAGATACCTAAAACATAATGAAGAAATATTTACAAAGTAAGCATGTTTGATTCTCTAGAATATATACCTACGACCTACGTGGCTATGCAAATGCCCAATGATATTAGTTTTAATTTCAAATAATTTTATCCATTGTAGGTACATAATCTATTTTAATCTGTTTTGTAATTTCGAAAAACAATTTTACTATTATTTGTTAATTTATCATATAGGTATTAATGTTCCTACATAATTCATTATGATTTTTAAGTAGAACAAATTACTGTAGTTCAATGTTACAAGTATAGTAGGTAAATATTATTGTAACTTGTTAGACATGTTTATTCATTTCATATTAATAGGTAGAACGTATGTCTATAAAACATAATTTTTGTTTGGATTATAATTTATAGGAATATATGTATAAATTGGTTTCTTTAAAGAGGTTGGGCAAAGTTTCACTGAAACAAACTTCAAAAAATGTGTTTTTAGCTATATTTAAATTTTTAAAACCGTAGGTTATTATTTTGTTAAAAAAAAAAAAATGTTTTGATTCGGCGAAATGAGTTTTTTTTTTGTGAAATTACGATTTGGGTTATTCTGTTGAGTCAATAAACTCCGAAAGTAATTCATATTGATTAAGACTTGAGAATTCCTGCTACTTTAATAGTAATAATCATGTAAATGTAAATACGTAGGTATAATATATATAAATAACAATACTACCTATTTTGAATATATTTTATTTACAATTTGATTATTTGTTATTTTTCACATACAGATGTTGCCAAGTGCCACTCAATCAATCGACTGGACAATCCAATCCGCCGTTGATCGTGCACGACATTATTTTTAGGACCGATGTTCTTTTAGTCGTAGCTGCACCGTTCGATCCGGGTTTCACTCAATTTGGACGAAAACTTCTCCGTTCGATTCGTTCGAAATAAACGGCGATTACTGCCGTATACTAACATATTTAATAACGAATCGTTATTTGAAATTATCCGACCGCTACTATTATAATTCCAATCGAATTGAAAACGAGCGATTTCGTAAACGAACAAACGTCGCGGGCGTATCTATGAAAAATAACAATGTGCAAGGACGGATCCAGAGGGGGAGCACGGGGGTTCAGGGCCCCTCCCGAAATTTTGAAATGAAAAAAAAACAAATATGAATATAAAATTTACGACCAGTTCAATATGTTGATAATCTTGTATGTTAACTGCTTATATTATACCTTTTTAATTACTATGAACTGATACTTGTGCGCAGAAATGCAATATGGAATTTCGTAAGGGACTGAGGGTATAATTTGAAATATTTTGATCGGGCCCCCCCCAAAAATATTTTCTAGATCCGTCCCTGACAATGTGCAATAGACATTAAGACAGTAAAGAACGTTTACAGGAGTTAACAGATTTCTATTTCAACTTTTTAAATATAGGGTGGCCATATAACAAAAATAAAAAAAACAGGACTATTGTTACCCCCCTCCCCTTGAAAAAAACCAAGTTTTAGATTTTTGTGATTTGATGTATCTTCCATAAGAGTTGCAAACTTAGTATTTTTTAACGTTTCTAAAACTTGCTTCGTTGCAAAAGCGACAATGACTATTTTTTAATCAATTCACGTTTCGTTCGAGCGCAAGGAAATTTTTTATCGTCAATTTTCTTTATAAGAGAGGACGTACAATCTATAGATCGAAACGATTGAATATGCTTGCTAGTATGAAAAGCAAACATACCCTCTTCGGCCGCAATACGTTTGCTGTCATCCGATATCTCAGATTTTCTTTTATTGATCAATAATGATGTTAATTTATTAGGATTGCTGGGCACGGCTAATACATGTTTCCGTTTTTGTAAGTGCTGTTTGATATCTTATGCCCCACCATATTCGAATGAGGAAATAGATTTACACTCGGTACACGGAACTCTCCCTATTTCATCGGCTTCTCTTAAAAAAAAAGGAATTGAGTTTTTAATTTAGGAATATTTAGGAATTTAGGATTTTTTTTTCATAAGATTAATTATATGGAAATAACGGGATTAAAACGGGACCATCTTATAAAAACGGGATAAAAAGCGTCCCGTTTGAACTTTGCTGGACAACGGGACATGATCAAAAAAGGGACAATCCCGTTTTTAACGGGACGTCTGGTCGCCCAATTTAAATAGGCATTTTAAAAGCGAGTAGGTACGTACCTACGCGGCTACGCATCTGATAGGTAATGTCCGAACGAAATTGCCAAAGGTATTACTGACTACGAGTCAGTGGAAGACAATAGAAATAATGTCGGATACAACAAATATCGATCGTACGACGCCGTGCGTCTATAATAACAATATAATGAAAAACATCGCGTGAGAATAATAATAATAATAATAATAATTCAACGGTAATACTGTAATAGTTATGACGGGCGTCCGGAAAAACACGCAAATACAAAATAATAATGGGCGGAAATATTGGTCGACAAGACCAATACGATATAAAAGTTATAGAAAAAAACAAAAAAGTTTATGTCGTCCTTGACGATGTTCGAGATCTCATCGTGTCGATACGCGAGTCAGGAATACACCGAGCCGTGGATGACGACGAGGAGCAGCGCCGCGACATCGCGGCTCACACTCGCAGACCATGTGCACGCGGCTGAAACGGTAGATACCGACAAAAAAAAAAAAAACGAACGCTAGACACACGAGTAGATTAAAAAATATGGTGTTTTTGCGATGGGGCTCTTGAACGACGGCACACCAACGCGCGTGAGCGCCTATAAAAAAAAGATACGGTGGGTACAAAAAGGTACGGCGGCGAAAACACACGCGCTCGGACGCGTCGTGTATCCGGGGCAGCCGACGGAACACGACAGACGTTGCCCACTCGGGTGTCGCTCGTACCGGTCCCGGTTTTCGGCGATTAGTTCGACAGCGGGGTGTCGTCATCACGGCCGGCGCTTCGTCGTAGAACCGGTTTGCCTATAAAAGGTATCGACCTGAACGTTTCGGGCGCTGGCCAAAAATAATCGTTAAACAAATAAATGGGTAATAAAAAATGTAATACAGTAAAAATATAATGATGGAGTTTACACATAAACAACCTATGTGGTAAACTTCGTTTCATAACTTAGAAGCTAGTTAAAATTAAACATATGGTGCTGAAACATACATTAAAAAGAATTTACTATGCACTGTATCATCAGTCTATATTTTTTTTATAATTTCCAATATGGTATATTGGTATGGGGTGGCCTTCGAGATAACATACTAAATGCACTAGCAATTAACCAAAATAATATCATCAGAATTTGTCTAAACAAATGTACTGTTACTGGATCTCCGAATGTAAATTTCAGGAAATTTGGTGTTTTACCAATAAGGTACTTTTACAAAAATATAGTAATAATGCATTTATTGAAACAAGTTAGATTAGATTACATAATCACTACCATAAATTAGACAAAAAAAAAAACAGAATTTAGAAATTATGACTTTCCTGTTAAATATACTAATAAATATTTTGAACAGTCTTTTGTAAACTATCTGGGACCAAAATTTTTTAATTAAATGCCGTATGAATTAAAAAAAAAAAAAAAAATGCAATAATGGGTGATACTAATAATATTAAATAATATGTAGTATACAAATATTTATTTTTGGAATTAGAGAAGAACGCGTTTATGTACCTATGTAAAGTATTTTTATTATTCTTTGTTTATTAATTTTTGTAATGTTATATTAACTTTATAAATTATATTTTATTATGCATTATGCTTTTACAATTGTAAAATGTTTAAGTATTTTTCTTTTTTTTCTTTGTTTGATCATTTATGTTATCTTATTATCTTACATTTTTAACATGTCATATTATTACGTACGCTTTGTTATGTTATATATTATATTATTCAATTTTCTGACTACAATAACTTCCTCTCTCCAACACAAGCCAAGCTTAAAGGAGAGAGTTTAATCGAATTGTCATCTGTATTCGTCTATTTTATTGAATTTTTCAAATTAAAATAAAATAATAATAATAATAACGATAATTAATTACTGTTCAACCTACCGAGTATATATATATATATATATATATATATATATATATATATATACGTGAATTTAATGATCATTAAATATTCTTTTCAAAAGATGAATTAAAATAATTTAAAGTAATTATATTACTTTATAGGTAGAGCCATTTCGATTTTAATCGATCGATAATCTCATCGCAAACGTTAACTTTTATAGTATATATCGATTGGTATTGGCTTACCGCGAGGAATAATTTAATCGAGAAATGTATTGAAACTTTAAATGTGTCGCGTGTGTATTGCCTACCTACGTTTTATGAGCATGACTACGCCACAAACTGTTATGAATAATACGTGGTTAATATTGATGGTCCATTATCAAAATGAAAGTCCTTCGAACGAGACTCACGGACGTCCCCACGTTGATGCGAAAAACCACACGCGTACCGGTATAAAACGCTATGTATAAAATAATACAGATTGTAAATATTCTATTTTAATAATAATAAAAACAATGTGTTGACAAAGTCGTCTTAAACGTTTTATCATGACCCGATTAATGTTTAATTGTGGCGGCTTCGCTCGAAACTCGCGTCGACAATTTTACAAGTAGGTACACTTAGCTCGGACACCTCTACTCGTTGGCCACACCGGATATAGGTTTGCTTATCCGATCCGTTCGGTATGTCGCTGCGAGTACCAATTATAATATTTATTATCATCGTACTTATATGTGTTATCGTTTTCCGATTTCGGCGCATTGTTCTTCCAATAGGTAAAATCAGTGTGATTATGCAGACGCACGCGTATACAATACGAATATTCAAATAACAGTCATTAATTATTTCACCGCTCCTTTGAATGGTGAAGCGATTATAAACTTTGATTCATCGATATGCGGGTAATTTGCTGCGAAATATTTTGGAATATTGATTTACCTAGCTAAGTATTTATGAGTATTTATGTATAATATAGATTAATTTATAGCCGAATAAAACGAGCAAACACAAAGCCATCGAAGAATGTTTTAATCGAATAAAACAAAAAAAAACATTTTAATTTGACTAGTATAAATCTACGTAATTTATTCAATATATTGTATACTATGTTAAGTACGTATGAATGTATACGACGGTTGATCGATCGACTTGTCGCGTCGATAAATTAAAAGCGTACCTATATGACCGTCGCTTTTGATTGAAACAAATCTCCTTTGCACAACAAACCGTTCGTTAATATTTTCTCGCCCGTGTCGTGTATTCACTTTGTACACGGCTAGTATACATAATATATTACATGCATTTTACATAGACACAGTCGTATAAAAAAATCGATCCCACGTAAACTATCATCCGTATTATGTATAAGGAAATATCGCGAAAGATCTGCGCGGTTTACATTACAGGAACCTATCGAACTTGTTGGCTTATAAATAATGATGCGTTTCAATGCAACTAGTCTACGAAAACTCTATACAATATTATTATTGTCGTGTAAGGTTAGACGTGTTGAGTAATAAGCAAGGGTACGGACATAAATTGATCAATGGTGTCCTTTAGAGGCTAAGCCCTTAACAAAAAAAAAAATAAAAAATCCATTACCTCCTCAAACACGTTCTTACGTTTTGTCATACTCAACGACGTGTGTAAACTATATAAAACTGTCGTACAGAACGTTTTATGACGATCTGAAAAAATTTCAATTTAGCCATGCAAATGCAAATTGTTTAATTTTTTTCGTTTTACAACACCCGCACATAACTTATGATCATAGGCGCAAATTAGCCCCTACGAATACGTAATGTATATAGTCCCCTCAAAGCTAGTGTATACCAGTGGCGTCATTTGGGGGGTGGGGCAACTCATAAATTTGCCACAGTCTAGTGTTTAGCTGCTCAGTCTCTCAAGTTGGTACATATGAAAAATATAAAATATACAAAAAATATAATTAATAATAATTGTTCGAAACCTGCCGCCTTAGCGACTTTTAAATAGAAAACTTCGCGCCACCGTTATTGGTTCTGCCATGAACGTCGCGATTTACGAGACGTTTCAGCGGCCCCCTCCCTCGGCATCCACGACCTTAAACCTCGGCCGATCGCCGCAACCGGTACCACGGTCCACGACGAGTCGGCTTTTGCGTTTTTGTTCCAGCCACCGTCCGTCGTTGGCGTGTTTGGCGTGTGCCGTTTACCGAGCGTTCCTTTTTTTATCATAACGATAATTGGTCGTAGGAGTTGATGGTGTTGTGTGCTTGTTCTCGCCGCCGTTGGATTTCGTGCTGTCGTCATCATCTGTCCGCTGTCGCCGTCCAGGTTTTATTATTATTGTATATATTTATAATTATTGCCCATACGGCTTTATGTACCTTTTTTTATTATTAATATTAGCATTTTATCCCCCCCCTTTTGGGCGCCCGTCTCAATTTTGTACATTATTATTTATTTGTCTGAATAAAAGTAAAAGTAGTTCTGACCGATTGGCAGACAAACCAAATTTGTTATATATTGTTCATATTATTGGTCACTCGTATTTATAAAATCTTTTCTCTGGGTAGTTTGGGCACCGTGTTGCCGTTATTCTGGGCCAACCGCCAGTTAGGAGCCCGTTGACAACAATAATAATAATAATAAAACCATTAAACCTGTAGAAAATAAATTATGAATAAAATTATTGACTATATTTAAATGATACAATTGAGATAACGGGAGACGGGCGCTCTGCACGTCATAGTAACATACCCAAATGCTAAATCTCTAGATACTAATACCTTAGTGGACTAGTTTAGTCTATAAATATTATAGTCGTTACAATGCCATACAATAAGAAAAGATATTTTCATATTATTATCAATTTGTATACACACATTGATTAAATAATAAATATTATTCAATCTATTTCAGTGCAGCCGAATAATCGGAGTCGTCATATCATGACGAATACGAATGTCGACTATGAATAATACTTTTTCACCCCTTGTGAACATAATTGAATAGTTATATAATACATTTTAGTCGGCAAAAATAAAATTTCAGTCGGCTTATCAGTAAATGGTCGCCCTAGTCTAGAAAAAACTGAAATGACGCCACTGGTGTAGACACTAGTATAGTGCGCTAATTTAGTACATTGTGTATGCAGTTTTATGTGAGATCCGCTCCCCCTCCAAATATCAAACACTATTTGCGAAAATGCTTACAATAGCTAGTGTACTAAGTGTGCCATGCCAGTGAAAAACATAAAATATAGTCTAATTTCATATTATTTAAACGAGTGTGTTGGCAATGCTGTCATATAATAAAATTGTAATTTATTTTGATTAAAAATAAATAAATAAATAAATAAATAAATAATGACTATATAATATATATATAAGAAAAAACAATTTAATTAATTTTCCGGTGTGACGTGACGTGGTAATGAAAAAGAATAGGTAATATATGAGTTTACCGTGTGCGGATACGGGTCGAACGAGACGTCGCGCGGGGGTGTCGTGGCGAAACGAGTTTAAACCTCGAAGGATTTCCCGTTCGTTTCGCCGGTGAAAGATGGTGGCGCCCGGAGTGCCCGCGTTTCATTATCGCGACGTTTTCGAGTGGCCGGCCCGAAGCGAATAAATCCCGCGAAACGAACCGTCCGCCGACCGAGCCCGTCTGACGGACTGCCGTCCTAACCGCGATAACGAATAAAACAGGCTCGGATCCGCTGTATACGGGGTGATCATCCCTCCGACCGGGCGTAGGCAGGGGGTGTGTCCGTCGCGCAAACCGTACGGCGACGTCCGTGACGACGAATCGATCGACCGGAGCGAATCGACGACTCGTTTGCGCACGCAGAAAATACGTGTTTTTTGATTAAATTTTCCACCTTTCGGCTTCGGATCGTTGCACAAATCGTCGAATATTCGACAGTGATAGCATTGATTATAGAACAGACTATTCTTTAATCAATGGTGACAGTGAATAGTTTGTCTGTTATGTTCTCGGACTGGATCGGTGTTGTCTCATAAATTGGTCTGTGCAGATGTAGTGTAACACGGACGGTGAAGTTTCCAAGGTTTTTTTTTGAAACGCGTAGTGGAAAACGATGTTTAATATTGGTTATTTCTAAATTTAGCGAAACTCGATGTAATTAAAAAACAAAAATGGCGATTCGTATTTTAAATTGTACTGACAAACTATGGTTTGCGACAGTTGCTGTTACTGAACTAAACAAAATTATGAAAGAGAGTAACCCCCCGTATATGCCCGTCCTGTGGTGTCAACCTAACAATTAAACACATCATGACCGAGTGTAACACATACCACGACGCAAGGAACCGTAACCATCTTTCGGAAGACCTTTTTGAATGCCTTGGACACAACTTACCAGTCTCCAACATAATCGCCTTCCTCCAACAAACTAATTTAAGTTTCCTTTTCATTGTATAATATGTTAAATCTCTAATTGTATCATAACCTACATCTTAATACATAACATGTTGTAATATATATATATATATATATATATATATATATGTATTACCCAATGGCCCTGATGCCGAGAGTTTAACTTTATAAAAAAAAAAAATATATATATATATATATATATATATATATATAAAAGTCACGAATTCTGATAATTATAATCCTGATGAGTATAACAATCAAACAGCGTTTCGAGAAATAATATTACAAGTTCCCTTAAACGTAGCGCAGAAGGAGATTTGCACATCAAACCGAATAAACTTCAGTTATTAATAAGTTCAGAAGAACACACGAGTTTATTACACACTTGCGATTTGCGACATAATTATATGAAATGACTGTGACATTAATAAAATATTTACTATACGTATGATGTTCGCAAGCGAGTCCGTAGCTCGACGTGACGATGACAGCGGACACCATTTCGACGACACGACCCAACCGTCCGGACGAGATGACGCGCGATGGATGTTCATCGGCGTAAATTCGGCTCATTAGATATAGGGGGGGGGGCTAGGATTTCATAACCTAAAAAATCCCCGGGGAGGGAGGCGATGCGGAACACACTAGGTTAAATCCACTAGATGGGAGGAAAAAAAACGAGGGGCAGTTGCTCAACCTATTGTGGTTAGGCGGATGGATACTTGCTTTGAAGGTATATGCTTGTAATGCTTTGCGACAACTCAAAAAACTGACTTCGGCGCCAATGAACACCTGTACGTGTGTATACGTCTGATTCCGTTTGGTATTTTTCAGATTTTTCGAGTAGCTCAACGTTTAGGAGTTGACGTCAAATGTTATTAAAAACATTTAATGTTCGCGATAAACTAAATGCGGGGTAATATAATTGTTTTCGTACGTGTGTTCGCTGCGATAATATATTTACGTCGTAACCCACGTGTAGGCATATTATTATATTACTTAAGCGACCCGCGCGTTATTGTTTCTTTATTGTTTATCACGATCAACAGACGTTGCATTTGTCTTCTTCATTTATGACACTCGGAGTACTCGTCTCCTGGGAACGCGAAACATAATTTTTTTTTCGGTCACGTTTTTCACCGTGGAATAAAAGTCGATAACACAAGGTGCGGCTTGTTATTTATCCACTGTTTGGAATACACGACACAATGCATGATAAACGTGCAGTAGCTTTGGTGGCGGATGCGAAAATTATCCAAGTGATGGGGGTTAATTAAAATGTATCAAATTTTTAATTTAGTCTTGTTCAATAGGCTAGTATACTCGTACCTGTGCGTACGTAGCTCAAGAGAGTGAGTTTTCCCACCCCCGTGGTTTTAATCAAGAACGGTACAATTTGTAAAAATGTGCAGAAAAATGCAATGGTCGAAAATCGCACATTAATGTCATTTTTTATTATTTTTTTGTCAATCGAGACGGATGATGCTATCTCGGTAAGCTAGCCTCATTCACCGCGCTCGTTATTGAGGGAGGACTCGCTGCGTGAGCTCGATCACATCGATAACGATATTCGATGTGTCGTGAAACACATTAATCACGTCATACAAGCATATTTTCGAATTGGTTCCAAATGGGGTAGGGAGGAGAAAATTATGTTCGGTTTATAAGAAGTTATAGAACACATGAAGTTAATTTATGAAAAGGCGTGTGGTTTTTTTCATAATATTTATATAAATCGTGTGGTTTTTGCATGCGACGATCCCCGTTAGCCTCTCTGGATTTGCCACCGAAGAACTGTACACAATGTTTCTAGGTAACGATAGTAGGTAAATAGTAATTGACGTTAGTATAATGAAAATCATACTACCTACCATGGTAGTTGTGTATGAATAGCTTTTTTTCATTCAAAGGAGTTCAAGTATCTACTTACGTGTAATAATAATTTATAATACTTAATTTGGAGATCATTCAAGTAAACATATGTAATAACATTGAGTAGCTTTGAGTGTTTTAAAATGTTACGTTCACCCGTTCGAATAACATATAGGTACCTATATATCAATTTTGATAAGTAAATACTGTTTAATACAATTAGGAAACGTGCTAGTGAGTAAATAGTAAAAACAAGATGTGCAATACAATAATGAAAAAATATGGATATATTAACTCCAAATTTTTATTTATAATCAATAAGAATGTACACATATTATATTACTTATGGCTAAAACAACATTAAATCAAACCGACATAAAACAATTATTATTTTATATAATAAATAATTAATTTATTAGTCTAAACAATTTTACTTTATGAACAAATCTGTATTAAGTGAACGATCATCAATCATCATACACAGCATGGATTGTACTGAGGTACAATAGTATACAAAACGCGTTATTATTATATGTATATTGTTATAAATATACATATATGTATACAAAATTGTTGACAATATTTCATAAATTAAGATTAATAAAAATACGACCGTGTATAACCGTCTAAATTGACTAGTTTGACATCATCAAAAAAAAAAAAAAACAAAAACAAATAAATCAATAAAATAGTGGCTTGGTCATTTTGTAGTGATACACACAATATAATAATATGCCATCGAATAAAACACATAAGGATTAGTTTATAATATATGTATATGTATATTACACAAGTATTATTTATTTATTTTGTAAATCGTTAGGTAGGTACCGAGAATATTATCATTAGTTAAATGTATCAAAATCTTATCATTTCATATATATATATATATAGCTGTTTGATAAATAACATTATGACGATTTTTGGCCCCATCTATCATAAAAATAGTTAACATATTTTACATAATATGTTGATTGTATTATTGTTAGCTGAATAGGTAAACAAGATCTTTCGATTCGTGATGTTTTTTTTTTTTGGGGAATTTTATGGTAAAAATAAATGAAAATTTACGCGTAAACCAGAAACTCATTCTTTATTTTTCCAAGCTGAATTTTTTCACGCTCATAACGTATCCAAACCTTTATAAGGTATCGAGACTACGAAATCAAATCGTACACACCGTGTGCAATCCAGAACGATTCTTTTGACTTCAAACGGTTTTAATTTTTTTTTTAATTTTAATACATTTGATATTTTGATATGTATTTTAAACGGCTGCTAACGTTGACTGAATGATAGTGGGAAATCTCAAGTGTTAAGTCATTTAAGTATCCACGGACATTTTTGTTGGTTTTTAGTAAAATTTTAATTTAGGTTATTTGTTGATGTCAGTTTAACGATACGCTCAATCCGTAATACACTAGATAAAAATAATAACGACGAAAAGAGTATTATGTGTAAAAAAAAACCCGTTTGGCGGTGGTCGGTCTTGCGCCAAGAAATAAAGTCTAGACGATTTTACTGATTTTACGTTGCCGATCGTCAGGCGAGCTCTCCATATTGACGGGTTAGGGAACGTTTGCACGCGGACTGTAATGACGTTCGTGATTCGTGAACCCGGGGCGGTCTATTAATACACGTTCGCATATGCCGATAAATCGGTCGTGAGTATACACGAGAGGAAAAATATTCTCTTTCGTTCGGTCCGTGTAGATATCATCGCCGTTTGAAAACCACGAGACGCGATGAGTGACCGTTTAATTAAATCAGACGTGTCGTTTTGAATAACCGCGTGCGTGTGTACCTGTAAGAGTATCACGAGTGCCTACTGAATTTTCGTTGACGACCTAACGCAATAGTTTTTCGGAAATCACAGATCGAGAGAATCCCGATGAAAAATCAAATCGACCGTCACGGCTCGAGAACAGGGTGTTGTCTCATGAAGATTCTTCTATTTACTAAACGCCAACACCATACACGTACACACGGATAAATATACGAATTAACTTATACGTCACGAGTTACCACGATACTACGTACGATATCGGTGGCACCGATCCCTATATTGCATTTGTAATACCTGTTAATGGTGGGTGTGGTAAGGCTGCGAAACACACAATAGGTTAGATCCACTCGATGGGAGGAAAAAAAATGAGGGGCAGTAGCTCAACCTATTGTGGTTAGGTGGATGGGTACTTGCTTTGAAGGTATGCTTATAATACTTAGCAATACTTCTAAAAACTGACTTCGACGCCACTTTACGTGATAATTATACTATAGGTACACATACTATATTGCCGAGTTTTCAAACACACACACACACACACACACACACACACACACACACACACACACACACACACACACACACACACACACACACACACACACACATACACACATCGCGGGCACTACGTTATTGTATGCCAAAAACGTACAATCATACGACGTGTATAGTGTGCAATGATTATTACATCGAAATGTATCACATAACCATAACCATTGATCGACGATTGTCATCGATTCGGTAACGTAATGATTTATTGTGCACACAGGTAAATGCCGTTTTGATACGATCGTTTGTCGATAACATTTTTTTGTTACGAAAAAAAACAAAAAAAAAAATTAAATAAATAACAGTAAAACATAAAACGCTGTCATGCAGAAGTTGTATTATCATCGGGTACGAGTCACATGGTTATTTTGTATCGATACATTTATAATTATCCATTTACTCGTCGGTAATTGTTTACTATTGTTGTTATTATGTACACTTGAGAGGTCGAATCACGGACGTCGACCAACAAACGGTCCGTATCAATTATCATAAGGTAGGTATGCGAATCGTCCGAACAACTTTACTACACTTTTTAATACACTTACGATAATGTCTAATTTTAACGGGCACAACTAACGACTAGGCGGCACCATTTCGACTCACTGCACCGTACCAACCTTTGGTCGTTACAATAGCAACTGTACGAGTAAAATATAATATAATACACATTACGATCATGTTGCCTGCAATGTGGCGGCGTATTACGAACGGTATCGAGAATGCCTTTTCTACGTGACATTTGTGAACCGTCTATGCGGACTTTACGTCCAACACTTGGTCGATATCATATTTTTTTATTTTTTTTATTAATGGTAGAGGCTTCAATTACAAATATTATTAATATCTAGATATTAATGTACAATATAATGTTTAGAAGTTAAAGTAACATGTTATTTATAATTTATGGCTTAGGTTTACACTGTGGAAGAATTTGATGATGTCAGTGGTATTTTCTTCTTTGAACGCTTGGCAAAGTGTGAAAGGATAGCTGAGTATCTTTCGTACTTCTGTTTATTTGTGGCAGTCGATAACTATGTGTTCTATCGTTATTATTTCTTTGCAAGTGTCGCACACTGGTGCTGGTTCTTTTTTGACGAGATATGCGTGAGCTAGGTGAGAGTGCAGGATATCCTATTTTACATTATTGAATAAAATACACTCGCAGATATCAACACGTTATTATTTTTGTTTTTGTTTTTTTGTTTTATTCATTTGATACGGATTTTTACAAACCAATCGTCCATACGATAGAGTGTAATATTATATATTATACAATTCGTCGTGGCACAGTCTCTCTAGAGTAAACCGTCGCGCGAAGCCGGGTTAATTTACCGCAGCACAGACGTAGGTACGCGGCAACACGAAAACGTAAGTTTACTAT
This sequence comes from Therioaphis trifolii, assembly GCA_027580255.1. NCBI lineage: Eukaryota > Metazoa > Arthropoda > Insecta > Hemiptera > Aphididae > Therioaphis > Therioaphis trifolii. The sequence goes on along the minus strand of CM050410.1, from coordinate 35,682,987 downwards.
ATATCCTCGTGGCGGCTAAACCTGCAGCACTCTGTACCACGTAAGCCACTTTTATCGTTCCCATTCGAACCATTAAAAGTTTTTCGGTTATACTTATCCATTATTTTGTCCGTTATATATTTCCAAGCGCACTCTCGTTAAAAATCGTCCATCAAATCATCGCATTTGTCGTAGTACGGTCTGACGTGCAGGTGTTGGACAGCGGATATTATGTGTGTGTGTGATGTGCGTTTGTGTGTTTGCCACCGGATTACTAAAACTTTTATCCGGATCCCCGTCTAACCTCGGCTCTGTTGCACTTGCTTTTCAGTTTTCACAACACACGTGTTATCTCCTTTTCCCGGACACGCAGTGGACGTTCATTCCTAAATAGACAACCGTACGATTATTAACCTATATAAGATAGGCACGTACATAATAATATATATTGTGTTACTTGTGCGGTAACTAATTATTTTGCAATAAATACGCTTCGTATGAGGCGCGTTGAATTTTTTTTTTTGAAAATTGTATTAATTTACTAAAATTTCCGTATTATTTTTATTTATCCGAATATTAATCCGGGTGAACAACTAAAATTAGTACTTAAACTGGTCTGTATGTTGTTATTATTATTATTATTATTATTGACGAGACACGTCGCAGTGAAATCTAAATTCGATCTACTGCTGTACGTTTGAAAGTTTCAAACCGAAACTAATCGAATTTCGCGCCGTACGTATGGAAACATAACAATAATGCTACAGCGACATTATATCACTTAACACGCAAAACATCGTTTTGGGACCGAGCTTATCGTACACGTGTAATAATGACTAATGATATTATTTATCCACGAGGCTTTGTCATTGTTTCTGTCGGTGAAAATGTTACGTCCCCGAGGCGAATTCGTCCGATTCGTGAAATGGGCACATAAAGCACATAGAACACGTTCCGTGAAAAGGGCAAGTCACTAGCCCGAATCGCGGTAAAATGGGCAAAAAAGTGTTTATAAATCGCCAATGTCGTGAATTAGACACAAACCTAGATTTTTTATACGAATCGTTTCGATAAAACGATTAAACGATATTCTTGGTTTTTTCGATTTATGTCGAAAATTGTGTAGTGACCGCCTAGTGTCTGACTAGTGTGAATCACGCTTAATAGTAGAGGCCGTTGCGATTCGCGACGCGTTAATCATCACGGCGAATACGGCCGAGTGTTTCGACTTGTGCGACGTTTTCAACATAACAAATTATCGTTTTTATTCACTTCGAACACTAAACGTTTTTCAATGTTGTTGATAATAAAACAAAAATACTACGACTGCTGGATAAACGAGTTCCGATTTGTCGAACGATTGAGAATAATGCTCGCGTAACAATGTACACATTATTGGCTATATTTATTACTATATTCATGCCTATCGCACGCGCGTACACACACAAAAACACACATACTCTGCACACGTACGCACGCTCGATTAATCGTGTATAAAACAATAATAATATGAAAAAATGATGGACTTGAAAGATAAAAAAAAAAAAAAAAAAATAATAATAATATACTATGTATAGATATACGAGACGGGTGTACGTCGAACGAGTGTAATCCGAAAATAATGGGTAGGCACGTTAAAAAGAATATTGTAGTATACATATGTCTTATATTAAATATATATATATAACTAAACCATCTTCGTATAGTTACATCAAGGAATCGTTATAACGTACAAGAGGCAATAAGTCGGTCCATGTCCCAGCGGCGTCGATCCTTTAACGTAGTTTCTTTGAAGTTTTTGATACGCACACACACACACACACACGCACACACATTCTTTTTTTATGATTTATCCGATTCGTTACCGTCGTGAACAAACCTGATTCCGGGATCCGGTCGATGAAAGTTCAGCCAAGTCATAACCGTATAAATATATGTTATACGTAGTAGTGGGTGTGGTACGTAGAGTACCTCTAGACGACGACGATGACGACGATGATGATGATGATGACAACTATTCAGAGACGTGGTATAGAAGAGGGTGTCCGGTCGGGGAAGAGGTTATAGTACAATACGGCGATAGGTATATGTTCACAAATACATACACACACTAACGTAATACATAATATATACACACGCACTCTTTTGTGTGTGTGTGAGCTATATACGCGCGATAGGATACGCGTTTGGAAAGTTTATTTGCGAAAGTTTATGCCCAGAGGGGTGTCCGCCGGATAACCGAAATTCAAACAGAGGGGTGGCTAATCCCGGATGATTCCCGTTCGAAAACGAGATAGAAAACGTTATGAGAGGAAGAAAGAGAGAGAGAGAGAGAGAGAGAGAGAGAAAACGGGAGGGGACGTAATAAGAGCGTTTACTTACCGCTCGAATTTTTTTACGTTACGCCCGTATACACACACACACACTCACACACACACACACACACACTCACATACACACACATACACACTCATATATATTACATATACACACGCACACGAACGGGGTGAGTTCGCCATAGTATTCGTGGGCACGGTCGTAAGACTGTGGCGGGTGGGCACGGCGGAGGGGACGGGGCGTGCGTGGATCAGACCGGCGCTCTAGGCTCGGGACGGACCCGTTCAGGGCTCGATGATGGCCACGGCCTTGAGCTTGTCCGGCCCGGCCGGACGTCAACTGACCGGCTCGTCCGGCGGGTTGTTGGTCAGCGTGTTCCACAGCGGCGACCGGGCCGGTCGCGGGGGCGGCTTGTCCGTCTGCACGGCCACCGATATCCTGGCGATGGCCAGCACGTGTTGCTAGCTGTCCGGGCACACGAGCGCTTCGACCGCGCCGCCGCCGCCGACGATCAGGTCGTCCGCGCCCACCACGCTGTCCGCGCGGCCCAGGCCGCCGCCGCCGGCCCCGGTGCAGCTGCTGTCCACCTCGCTGCACCGCTCCTCCATGACGGGGTCCAGGTCGCAGGACGCGTACGACCGGCTCTCGCTGCGCAACGGGTGCGCGCGGCCGCCGGACGACAGGGGCGACGGCATCGGGCCGCCGCAGTTGGCGTTCGCCCCGGCCGCCAGGTAAACACCTGAAAAACACCACGCGGTCCGGTTGAAAAACAATAATATTACGATGGAAATTTGAAATCTTCAAAAAAAAAAATAATAAATAAATAATAATAATAATAATCTGGGGGATACTGCTGTAATATTTTTTTTGTTTGGGGGGGATGGGCTAAAGACCCCCAAAGCCTTCCCTACGCCACGCCAGTGTTTGTATTTAAACGGGGGGTTTTTTTTTTCATATCACGTCAAGGTTCGTCGTTAAATATGACTCAAAGGTTACGAAATATTCTCTGTTTCATATTATTGTATTATGTATAAATATCCAATATATTATTTCCATGCATCTATTGCATTTGGAAATTGAATTTTTTGTCGTACGGTTCAGACAAAAGACTTACTGTTGAGATGTGCATTTTCATACTTTTATTAGCCTCATGAGTAGGGTTGCCATCCGTCCCGATATATCGGGACTGTCACCGATATTGAGCTCTCTGTCCCGACGTCCCGACAAAAGACCGAAATGTCCCGGATTCATGAATACCCCCCCCCCAAATAGGTCGTTTTTCAACTTGTTACTTGTTCTATTAAAATCTTGTACCACTAAACGTATACGATAAGAATAGGGTGACCTGTTATATACGTCTTGTTTTTTTACAGGGTCGTCCTTTATTTTAGAGATGTGTCCTGACGAACGTCTCTCTGCACGCTTTTTGTCCTGTTTTTTGTTCAATCTTTTAAAGCTACGAATATGACTATATTTTATAGGTAAAATATACACAAAATACCCCGAGTTATTAGATTCGAGAAGTTTTTTGGAAAAAGATGAAAAATTAAAATGTGTAGACATGCGATCCGAAAAATTATCATCAATATGAATAAAAAAAGTTTTCAAAAAATCAAGTATAGGAATAAAGTATTTATTTCTTTATGTATTTATAAAAAATGATATATTGGTTTTGTAACTGCTCTAAAAGAATAGAAATAATATTCAATACATATTAGATACTATTTTTGGTAAATTAAATTACGTTTTTTATAATGATTAAAAATTGTGATAACAAATTTAATTAAAACGTTTAAAAAACTTAGAAAATCAATTTTAGTCCTGTTTTTTATTTATTTTTTTTAAATATGGTCATCCTAGATAAGAATCCAATTAAGCCGATATCGCAATCGTGGTTAAAAGATAAAAATAAATCAAAATCAATTACAAAGCAATCAAAATCAATGGATTTATTTTTTTCAAGAAACTGAAAATCACGAAAGAAAATGCCAACTGTTGAAGTTATGCGAGTGTTTGTTTGCAATCCCTGCACACAATGCCACGGTGGAAAGAGTATTTTCATTAATGTCGGCCCAGCGGACTGAAGAACGAAATCGCCTGCTTCCAGAGACTTTAGAGACGATTTTACAGTGTCAAATCAATTACATTACTCGCCAAGAGTTCTACAAATACGTTAAATGGGAGAAAGAACTGTTGAAAAAAGCAAAATCTTCTGAAAAGTATGGCCACCAAGTACTTCTGCAATAAATTAAAAACGTTTTTTTTTTTTTTTTTTTGTTAGTAACCTTAATAAATAAACAGATAATTTATCGAAAATAAAGAGCTCTAATTTTTATTTCAAAATTGAGTATTTTTATAGCCTCCATCCTATAATTTCTAGAATGTCCCGACGAGACTCTAGCCAAATATGGCAACCCTACTCATGAGTCATGGAATATGCTCAATTGCCGCTAACGAAATATTATCGAATTCTAAAACAACCTCGATAAAAACTTGTGTCACAATATTTTTCTTAAATTTTATAAAAATGAAGTTTCATAATATTACTTACATACGATTTCAGTGGTTCTTAAAGTTTCTTAATGAGTTTTATAATTTAGGCTATTTAGTTTAAAAGTATTTTAAGCTGATTATGGAATACCCAAGAAATGTTAATTTTTATGTCAAGATTAAGTGGTTTTTAAATTACGGACAATAATATTATGAAGTGTATATCTGGTATTAAAATTACGCCGTGCTAATTTTTTTTTTTTTAGACTATTTGTTTTATTATAATGATAAATAATTATTATTTTACAAGTTTGTTTAATTTTCGTAACATTTAATAATTAAAGTGATCGATTATTCATTTGTCATTACAGTAGCTATTTTATCTGGAGTAATTTCGGATATATTTTAGAGCTGTTTGCAATATTCACCGAGATATTAGTTCGGCACAACTCGAGATATAAAGGAATAAAAATAATGTCTTTGAGCAAGACATTAAATATTATTTTAATTTTAGAACAGTTTAGTAGGAAACTTTCATTAATCTGATGGCTCGAAAAGTTTTTGAGTATCGGGTTTATTGCGTTTCCGCCCGTTTGAAGTTTCTGCTCATTTCTAAAATGTCAAATGTTATCAGGCCGCACCGACGCAACTAAGTACAAACATAGTGCATATAGCAAGTTGTGACACACAATTAACGCCGAGGGTGAAGCCAGTGGCAGGGAGCAATCACTTTGGGAAATCCTAAGTAAAAAAATAAAATAAAAAACAAGTCTGTATATTGTTAGACGTGATTTACTCAATCGTTACGGAGATTCGCTTTGCAACAACGTGCGTTGATAATTGTATTGTTTTCCAAAAACGACAATAAAATTACACGTTTTATTAGGTTAGGTCCTGATAATTGTCCGTTGGCGCGTTTAAAAACGAATGAAAACAATTGGCGGTTTTCTTCAACCGTTCGCGTACAAAAGATAATGACTGACGTGAGAAAAAATTAGCATTTGACGTTGGTAGTAGCAAAAAAAAAAAAAAACAGTGGAAATTTTCGCCGAGAGAGATTCACAATTTAGTAGGTGCACCTAGTGATTTTCGTAATAGTTTTATTCCTGGATATCGAGTCGAGTATGTCAACCGTGTAGTGCGGCGAGTGCCGTAACGCACGACTACGGCCGACTTAACGTTATCCGGATATCCGCAATAGGCAATTTTCGGTTCGTCGAACGAAAGGTATGTTTTCGAAAGGCCAACGACGCGTGTTTATTGCCATACAGGGTGATTCAACGTGTACGTTTCAGCAATTTCATCACACAAACATTTAAAGAAGAGCGAAACGTTGACGAATTTTCTATTTAGAAAAATCTAAAATGGCTCGTACATTTTTCATAACTTTACGACCTATAAGGGTGGATTTACCGGCAAATTTTCGATGATCAAACGTCAACATTTATCATTTTTGTCAACGTATCGCGAAGATATTTTTTTAGATGATTTCAAAAGTTAAAAAAAAAAACATTAATGGATGCAAAACTCTGTTTGAGAGTGATTAAGGTGAAAGTCCTTAGGTTAGGATTGCATTGTGATTTATAACCTCAGTGCGGTTACGCGTACGGCCTTAATACATGCGATTTACAAAAAATGTATATTGATTTCAAACGTAGTCTTGCGTCGATTAACGTTATTCGTCGATTGAAACGGACCCAGTGCAAAGCATGCCTTTGACGTTATGTTAGCGAAATCAGCATGCGTTCATGTTTGATCAAAAGTCGACCACCCAAAATCTACCCCTCGAGGACCGTAAAAAATGAATACAATCCACACACCGTTTTTGAACATTGTTCCAAGTCAAAAAACGTTCATACTATACATTTTGTTATATTTCCACGACGAAAATTTCGAATCGCACAGTGTACGCTGCGATATTATTTTGATTCGATAATATTCTATCGTGTACGGGGCGCGTTATCAAGAGCAAACGGCCCCACCGCGATACGCCCTCTGTCTATAACACATCGGGGTGCGTGTACAAGAGCCCTTTCTCTTGAACTCGCCGCTGCACAGTGATTTTTGTCATCGTCATCATTACCATTCGCTCGCGATGGGTATGGAAGTCGTATACGCGCGCACGCACACACACACACACACACACACACACACACACACACACACACACACACACACACACACGTGCGAATCAACGCGTTAACTCTTTGTGGCATGGTGGCATTGATGTAATCCCATTATAAAAAATTGCTCATTTGGCACGGGGAGACAAATATAGAACATCATCAAAAAAAAAAAAAAAATTGGTTTTTCTAATTTTTGGTCATCCATTGATTTATTTTATAACTTTATTCATACCGTTCCTGCCATACTTAGTTCATATATTATATTCAATCTCGAAAGGCTATCATTATTAAATAAGTGTCAACAAATAGGTTTTAACACTTTATTTTCGAAAGTTTATGCATTCTCTGGTTCATCCGATTTGATTGATTTTTTTTTTGTTTTAATCGATTCCAGATGTGTTAAAGATTATTACATGAGAAAATAATTAATGAGTAGGTACAAACAAACTATATGGAAACACTGACTACATGGCATGAATTAATGATCGATATTGAACATCGAAAAATGTGAAAAAATAATGAAAAAAAAAACGAAAATTGGTAAGTCTGTGCGATAAGAGTCAATAATATTCTCAAAACTTCGTGTATGAAAGAGTTAAACGACACGGTGCAGTATACTGTTAGTGTACGGCAGGCATGTGAAACTCGCGGCCCTCGGTTCATTTTTTTGTGGCCCGTGGCTACCAAAAATAACGGAAAAATTAAATATTAAATATTAATACCGTGTCACAACTATCTTAGATTATTAGAGAATGGATGATTTGATATACATTTTTTGGTATGTCTAGATTAGTATTTTGAATCGTCCACGGATAAAAATATTAACTTATGCATTGTCCCGGGTCGAATCGTATTTCGCGTAAATCTTTACGGGACACCCTGTATAGAGACAACCTTTGCATATATACTGTACGTTATATTGACCGACCGGTCCACTTAAAAGTGCTTTAAAGGCAGTCTGCTGCGCGCAACGTACGCTATATTTACACGGCCTGAAAATTCAATATCCATTGTACGAGGTTTGAGTATTAAAGTAATATAATATTGTCGTCTAGAAAACGTCTAAAACGTTGACTCCGTAACGAAACTCCTGCTGCTTCAGCAGTAATCATCTCACGTTCAAAAATAATAATAATTGATCCGGTCGAAAGTATAAATAATAATAATAATAATAATAATATTACTATCACGGAAACCGTTTTCTCTCGGTCACCATTCGTACGGGGTAAATATTTCATTATTTGCGACGACGACGACGACGTTTTTTTTTCTCATACTTTTAACCGAAACACCGATAAACAACGCCCGAGTAATACCTTCCCTCGGAGACGTTGTTTAATAATTTATGCACGATGCGCCACGCGTTAAATTTTAGAACTCGTTATACTCGTAATTTATAACCCTAGGCGCGCGCGTTATCGAATACTATAATAATTGTACATCAATTCGGTCTTTATTTATTTAAACCACAAACATTTATTTCGCCTCGCCGCCGTTACCCGCACACTAAATATTCCAGGGTTCCTCAGAACAAACACGTTGATTTATCGACCGGGAATCGGGATGCATCATCCGTCGCGGACCCGTATTATTCTACACGGTAACGATAATATATAATATCGTCGCAATATACGTTACGCGCCGCCGCGCCGTCTTAAAATAGGTTAATTGGCGCACTCCGAAGTGTCGTCAATCACGCTGTCAATTAGGTTGAACGCAACGTGAAATACACTTATTCATAATTATTATTGTCGTTTGTCGTTTCCTTTTTCGCAGTTCATATTTTTAAATAACAACGACCTCGGGATATTGAACACATCAAATCGAATCAGCTGTTTTGTTTACCTGCCCCAAACATAATAATCACTGTGTATAACAAATATAATATAGTGTTTCGAAATAATAGGAATTTTCTTCGTTTTGATTATTATGACGTATCGCGGCGCAACCGATAAACTTTTGAGTTTTTGCGATTTTCGGCCGTACTGTGTCCATAGAATTTTCTCCGAGTAGAACTTTGAGTTTTAACTGGTGCAAAATTATTAATCTATATCAAAAGTTTATGGCGTACCGTGTGTGTACGTGTATATAAATAGGGTTTGATCTAATTTCAAACGTTTTCCCCCTTTATAGTATCATCATCATAGTTTGTGCACAAAAGGAGGCTACACAATATAAATTAAAAGCAAATTGTAGGTATTTGTATAGTTTGATAGTAAAACCTAATCTTCATATTATTTATCGTGCGTGACTTTAGTCGGATACCCTTATTCACGGCAGAAGATTAAATAATGGGTTGTAGGTCTAATAATGTAGTTAATTATTGTACACAACACGCAAAGGCTAACAGAACGTACGGCGATAGTGTTATTACAATTTCAAATACTAATAATAATATGTGTGTACGTACTTAAATTAGCGAACATCCCCGGGGCAAATGTTAAATGAACGCCTTTTTGCGAGTTGGGCGTATAACGATGTAGATCTAAAGAGACCGTACTCTGTTGTACGTACATCAAAGGTCGTGTTCGACGTCATTCGATTTCCAAACGTCTTATGTTCTGCAGTTCAGAAAACTATTCGGAAATATTTTATTCACCGTGGTGTTTACTCGATAGTTGAAATTTTAAATGCTCATGATATTAAATGATGTTATATGATATTAAATTTTTATACGTTTCGTTCAGTACGATTTATGATAACTTAAACTAAAAACTCTACACCTCTGGAGGTATAAAATAACAGCTCTCTCAAACGAAACTCAAATTTAAAATTTAATAATATAGTGTGTATCATTTGATTAAAATTCATTCGCAGCATTGAAGATTTCCAAGAAAAAAAATTCCGTTTTGTAACAAACGTTCTATTCAAAATGTCCAATAAGTTGATACACTACTATTATTATGTCACATCATTACATCTTTAGGGACGTTTTAATCTAAAAAAGCAATCTGAATCGAAACTCAAATGAAAATATCGTCGTATTTACTTTTAATGTCTCTTTTCCTTCTAAACGGAATCCATAAACTACAATACCGCAGTTTGTCACGGGTCGGCTTACATGACGAACTTTTTGTGAAATCCTTTCAACGATCTACGAGTATGTCATAATATCACCTATGTATGTACCTATACTTACTGAGGACGAACGAAGGCCATATTTGAAATCGAGAAGACACTAGTTGGCTCACTAATTTTTACTGTTCATAATATTACATTTTGCTACCTACGTACTACGTAGTGTGTATGTGGGCCGTGAAGTTATATACACTTTTGGCTTTAAGAAAACTTTAATGTGCAGAGGATACAATGTTACGTTCACGTAATGTTAAACCATTTGGCACATATAGCACAAAGGATTTCATCGTGCTCCAATGACCCAAGGCTTTAATAGTGTACCCAAAACCTTCTAAATATTTGAAGTATGCATAAAATAGGTTTATAGAGTAAACAAACAAACACACACACACACGCACACACATCACTAATCTTGTATATTATGATAATGATAAACGTATAGAACATTTTGCAGAAATCGTTAAGGTGAGGATAAAATTATTATCATACTGTTATATGGTTCTCCTCGTAAAAATAATTATCTTAAAAAACCTTGACTATCATTTACGTTTATATACGCCATATTTATGCATTTCGTAAAATCGATTATTTAGACTGTGAAGTTTTAATTATCCATAACACTGATGACCTTTTGATATTATTTATTAATGAGGGTACATTAAAAGTTGTCTGCCATCTTATACATTTCACTGACGTTTACTAATTTATCAAAAGTTTACAACTTGAGAATATTATTTCTAGAAATTTCGCCTGGTCATTGTTTTATTATTATATTTATGAAAAAATACTTTTTTTTTTCTTTTTTTTTTTTTTTGCCACACGAAATAGTTAGGAATGTGTAGTGATAATTCATAAACGAATAAAAAATCTTGATTTTTGACTACTCGCACACATGGAAAAAATGTATCAAAAAACAGGACGATTACAGTTGAAATCTAGTGTTTATATTACATATCACAAGTATACTTTATTGTACACAAGGAAACATTATTAATGGTAAATATTATTGATCAATTTAATTAATACGGGTAGGTTTTAGAGAGGCGGCGAATGACCGAATTCCGCAATGAGTGTAAATAAATTGGAATCAAATGAAAAACATTTTCAACGTATGAGAATACAATGGACGAATCCGTGCGATGATATCAATAAGGTGACAAAGATATGTTACGAGGTTTTTTCGAACACGAGGTTTTCGGACGGAGACTCGAAATAGGTTTTTGGGTTTAAAATAATTTCCGGATCGTCCTTTGTTGACACTAGCAGTACCTTTAAAACTGAATACATCTTTTGACCTGATCTTTGAGGTCTTTGGAGCACAATCGTGAATAGCGATCTCGTGCGTCTGGGAAGTCGTACATGCAGTTTGATAATAATATGAGATTTTACGGTTGTTGTGGAATGTTAGATTCGGTGAGTCAGATATCGATATCAGCACGTCAGCAGACGGGACCGTGACGAGAGATAGATGCTATACGTGTATTGATAAGTTATTAGTTATTAATAATAAGCTATATCATCAATAAAAATAACGTTCGTAAAATACCGTTTTACAAAATGCAACGATGTAATTATTGGTAGAATGATTATATTTTTAGTTAATTATTATTTTTTTTTTTTTTAATTAGCTTCCAGTATAATACTACAACTACGATAACGCAGCAATTATATATAATGAAATACAGATAAAAATACTTGAAATAATTATGTGTCAGGATTAAGGTAAATCATACAATGAATATTTCTTATAAAACACAATAATTTTCCGTCCCGCCACCCTAGTCGATTTTCAGTGTTTGACGAACAATAGAGGGATGGAAATTTAATTTTAATTTTAGTTTTGTAAAAATAGAACTTTGCAAATCTACGAGCAGTTTTCAACGTAAGCGTGCGGTGCAATTCGAAGACCGTACGTGTAATAATATATGATCGAGGGAAGAGATTCGTCGACACCGTTACCGACGTTCTCCAGAGCCCACTGGCGGAGCGTGGATAAACCAAACAGATAGGCAACGTTCGCAGGCAAAAAAAAAAATCCGAATTCGAAACGAAAAAAAAAATAGTCTTCCGATGACCGATGAGCTCGAGACGTGTCTTGGGGTAATCGTCGCGCCTCGTGTGCAGGATCGTCGCGCCGACCCGTCAGACGACTACTAACACGAGATAACGAACGAGAATGACACATATTCGGGCCGGCGTCTCGAAGTCTCAACACGTAATGTGTTTGGGTACATGCCGTATCGGACACCACGAGACCGATGTCGAATGGATTTGGTGATGAAATAAAAAAAAAAAATCATTCCCAACACAATAAAGATAATTCGCCGATGTACATTCTAAACTCGTCGCGACGCGTCGTTTTGAAATCGAATTAAATTTTATTATTATTTATTTTTGTTTTTACGTATGCATTTTTAACCCATTTACGACCAACAGTATAAAAAGTTAAAATAACCTAGATTATTCTTTGACTCATTCAGGATATTTATGGTGAACTAGTGACAAAAATATAAAAGAAAAAAACAACTTGTTGGCCAATTACTTAGAAAAAAATGTCACCCATACGCAATGTTGACCGTTAACAGTTATGACAATATTGTGAATAAATAAAATATTTTTCACATTTATAGACTTTTTTAATTCTTATTCAAACGTATCATGGTACATTAACAGTATTCACACAAGTTAAGTTTAATGCTTTTTGCACGTTTTTTGGAAGGATTAGCTTTTGAAGTATTATCCGCACCACAGCTCGTTAAAATTTCAAATGTTCTAGGCAAAAGCATCGTAAAAATAATATTATACCAGGAAAAACCAACGCGTGATCTATTTTCGAGGCACATAGTTATTTCAAACAACGGTGTTCGAAAACTTCAACATTTTATAGTATAAACAACCGCCACCGTTGCGTACACGCAACATTATCTTTGAAGGGTAATTTGAAAACCAAATGATTAACGAACGACGATTCAGCTCATAGGGGAATATTTATTACAAAAATTACAAAAAAAATTCACTCAAAAATTATACAAATAACCGTAAAATACGTAAACAGTATTTAAATAATAATATATTATATTACACTGAAGCTTTGCTCAGAATCGTTTATACTAAAGAAATGAGTCATCATTTCTTTAAAACTTAATACATTCATCACCAATATCTTGTCCGAGGACCGAAGGGACGATGGACGAACTTGTACCACCATCATCTCACTTACCAGCTTTTTTACATTTGATAAACCAAATATTTCGAATCCAAATTTAAATTGATTTTATAAGTTCAAAGTGTGTTTTGGACATAAAAACCGTCTTACTTTCGATACTTATAATGAACACGATATAGATGATGGCCAATAACTTATGGTTGTTTTTCATCCGTCATTGTCTTCTCAATCGAACAGTGTCACAGTTGAATAAAAAAAAAACTCATCAAAAGAAACGTAAATGGTCTAACGCAACAGTGGCCGCTAATGGGTTAAACGAGAGTAGAATCGCCTTTCGCGGTCGGTCGCCACCCTGGCGAAACGAGGATTTATTAACTACTACTATGGTGACGGCTAAATTCAAATATCCGTACATCATCGCCGGTCGACGAGATCGCACTGCCCCGCGTCCCGTACGAACTGAACGTTTGATTGAACATCTGACCCGGTCGTGCGCCGCTGTGGCAGTGTGAAACGCCAAAACCGGAAACGCGGTGTGCTCGGAACGACCGAAATCCGTAATCGACGTGCACCTATACACACTAGTGATGTGATATAAATCCGGATTCTCCGAGAATCCGAGAAATCCGAATTTCGGATTTTGTGTTATGAAATTCGGATTTCGGATTTTCGGATATAAAAATCCGAATATTCGCGTTTCACATTGTAGATTTTGGTATTCTAAATCAGAAAATCAAATTTTCGATTCTGAGTGAAATGGTATTACAATGATGTTTATTTTTATTATATTTTTTTATCTGGAGACACTTTTTGCTCAACTTACATGTAAATTTATCCAAAAGTTTTATCCAGCAACTCTATAGATAGGAAACTTGATGTAAACGGGACTTTGAGAATTTCTTAAGTTTTTATCACCACGGTTTTTCCAGGCGAGAGACAAACAAACTAAAATGGAGCAAAAACAGTGACGTTCCCCGCAAACGACATTTTCATTAAATCAACTTAAGTAATTTCGTCATTATAAATTATGGATAAAAAAATCCTAATTTTATGTTTCGAAATCCAAAATCCGGATTTCGGACTTCGAATTCCATAAATCCGGATTTTCAAACTTCGGCAAATCCGTATATTTCCTATCACTAGTACCTATACGCACACGCACACACACCGACACAGCTACACGACAAGGGCGTGAACGGAATGTATGATATTCCGGCAACTGTTTCGTTCGAATGGCGCGCGAGGCTCGAGAATTATCGTATAATTAATGCGCCCGTTAGCGCGGACAGTCTGGCAACGCGGAGTCGACTCGCGAGTGAAACCATTAATATCCTGGGGCGGTATAAATTTCGTTCGGAACACACGCGCGCACCGGAGACGATTTGGGGATCCAACGTTTCGGATGTGCTTGCACGGCGGTCGGTGACGGATCTCTTAAGTTGCGTCGACGAGTGTATCGACCGCGAGGAGCGCGCAGCCCTGGTATTCGATGCCGAGCGTTATCTCCACAGCTTCGAACGTGGCCCGGGAAACGCGTGGGTTTTGTTGTTTATAACGACTATTGCCGATCCGATTGCTGATTTATCAGTCTTTCTGTCGAGGGTAGGTTTTTTTTTTATCCGCAGCGATAAATCTTAACTTTTAACCCTTCGTACGATTATTATTATTATTATTGAAATTCTAAAAGTCGTGGGAAACAGTTGTCAACTTAGTTTATAAATCGATTAAAAATCATAATAAAAAATCTCGAAATAAAAAAAAAATTACCAACAAGTTGATACTTTTGAAATGGTAAAATAATCACAACTTTTCAGTCATTGGTTTCATGCCACAACTCGTATGTAAAACACGTATGTTATTGCCTGTGTCAGAGATAATTTGAGTTATTGGAATGAAAAAAATCTGTTTTTATTGTAGCGCAGTTCTTAAGTATTAGTTATTTTGAAAAAAAAAATGACTAAAAAGTATTGAATAGAATAAAAGTTATTTCGATTTCAAATCATTGTGAGACAACACTCTTTATGTTAGATATTTTATTTAATTGCTATTTAAGAGAGTAAATTTGATTTACTTATACTTTTTGTTTTTTCAAATGTAAGGAAAACTACCGACAAATTGGGTAAAACTTTAAGTAAACTTTGCTAAAGATGAAAATTTCATAGAATCCATGTTCGATATTCGGTCGTAAATTAAAAAATTATGGTACTGAATTTTAAAATTTTTGCCAAATGTCAATAGTACTTTTATACATATTTTACTAAAGTTTCAAAAATATTTATTCACTTTTGATTTACATACATAACTTTGAAAATATTTCGTTTTTTCAGTAGTTTTTTAAGATAAAATTTTAAACAGGTGTAAACACCTGCAGATTTTATACCTTTTACTTACATGTTTGAAAATCGTTAATCAGGATTATTCTTACATTCGTTTAAAATGAAATTCTTAAAAAAAAATATTTTTACAAAATACTCTCGCTTTTATCAAAAACATATTTTCATCAAAAATTGGGCATATAGGTACTTGCTAAAATATAATCCAAGTTTCATAAAAATTGATTTGTCGAGTTACATTTTGTACATATTTAAAGTTGGAATTACTTAAAATGACTCTTTTTCCGTAATATGTCTGATGGATTTTGTTCTTATTTTATAAATGTTGTGATTTTTGGTTATGAGATCTAATATTCACAACCGATTTTCTTTATGTGTATCTCGAGCATTATATTTGAATTCAACAAACAATCGGTTGAAAATTTGTTTGTTATTTACGCGTTTTAAGCGAATGAACCCGGCGAGATGAATCATTTTTACAAATACTATCAAATCTGCATAAATTATAGTGCTATTATTCCAAAGCTATTTATACGTTTAATAATATTGAAAACCGCACTAATTATTTACATGAAGATATTGAATTTTCTAAAAATCTTAATAATAAAATGATCGACTGAGTTTCGCTGCGAATCGTTTTCCCAGAACAAAGATTTATCGGTTCCGAATTTAAAATGTGTCGTGCGCCAGCTGATCCTATCGTAAAAACGGCTCGTCTAAGGTGTTTTACACCCACCATCATTATCTTGTCCGAGAACCAAAGAGACGGAGGACCAATTTTCCACTTAATTATTTTATCGTTTTTTTTTCATTATATATTTTTTCAAACCTATAAATCAATTTCGCGTTAAACAGATGGTACTAGGTTTATAAACTCGTCTATAACATCACCAGAATTGACGTCGACAGATCAATTTAGTCTCAAAATTAAAAAAAAAAAACAAAAAAAAAAAAACAAAAAAAGGCAGACACACTTATTATTTCGTTGTCGATGGCGTCTTATATTTTACTATTGTGAGTTTAGAAAAACCCCGTTCGCACATTCACAGCTCGTGACTGGAATAACAATAGATCAACGAGGGCCATAGAGTACGGATCTCTACAAACATCACCTTATAGGGGTAAATTATCGGTGTGTGTTTGTGTATCATTTCGTATCGTTCTAATAACGCAAATATAACGATGTTGAACTCGGGCGTCGATCAAATACGAACAAAAATGATATCACACATCGTTCGGGCGACGGGTCTCCGCGGTCGAAAGAGCGGGGCGCGCGAGAACGCACGCGACGTTCAGACAAGGGATGACAGAAGTTTATCTTCTTTTGATATAGTACGGAGGTGGCGGTGTATCGAACACGTATAATATTCACGAACGACCGAAACGAGAAAACGGTCAGGGTGAATTACTAAAAGTTTTATCGTGATCGATGCGAATCGCGACGCGTCTTTACGCGGGGGAGAATACATAACGTATATAATATCGGGGGGGGGGGATTTATCTTTATTTTTTTTTTATGTCAGCTCAAACCTCGCGTTACGCGATACGCGTGTTTGACGCTTTTATTAAATATACATAATTATAGATATGCATTCACATATATGTACACACATAATATATATATATATATATATATATACATATATATATATATATATATATATATATATATATATATATACATATATCACACTCATTGAAACTGTCATCCGTAGCAACCCCGCGTAGGCTGATGTATGACGTACAGTGATAATTATTGCGTAAATGGTGTGAACAATGACGTGTGGGGGATTATACGAGCGATTTTCGATCGGTAGGGCACCGATCAATCTTATGATGATCAAACTGTCTGACGACTGTCGTTTTTCAAAACGTGTCGAGAGCATTAGTCTGTGCCGAACACTCTCGGGGTAGTTAAACATACGCGGTGTAATAAGTAGATTCAACAGTGCGCGGTAAATGCAAACACTTTTGTTTTATTCTGTGTTTTTGAATTTTTTTTTTCTTATCTGAAAGAACTACTTCACCACTGCGATACAGTTTTATGAACAAGTGATTTCTTAAATATTTTTTATCTACGCGACGTTTAAGGATTTTTTTTTGATTTAACTACCATTTATAACTCGATGCCATGAAAGACAATGCTGTTTTTTATATGTTCAATTTTTTATTCTTATCATCGGGTCAATAGATATAACAATAAAATATAAATAAAAAAAAAAATGTAAACATTTCGATTTAGAGCAGCGTACATTTATACTACGGATACTCTAAACTTAAACTTCTCGAGTTTTTTAAACTATCGGCCTGGCAATATAAATTTAAGTATTGAAATAGTCAAAAAGAGTTTTTTATAAAATCGTGCCGCATTAAAGTACATAGTTGTTGAATAAAAACAAAACAAAAAAAACATATGTAAAAAACATTGTATGTATAAAATAGAAGTTATTACACATTTGTAAAATAGACCCGTTAGTCTTTGCGCCCCGTACAAGGGATTGAATAGATAAAATCATTAGGGGTAAACGATTTTTCAATTAGCTTTTATAGAAACGCGCACAATAGGTCCGACGTATGCGATGTGTGTAGCTGTACAACAATAGTCTTTCTGAATATCACGTGTACGTGTACGTCGTAGGTAGTCGTAGACTTTGTTCAAAAACACACGACATGCAGTTACTAAAACAAATTAGGACTCTGAAACCGAATAAGTAACAGTAAACGTCCGACGACGGCAACGCGACGCGACGGTCGTAATCTCGTAAAAGTGGGTAACACGACACTAACGAAACAACTCGGATTTTCTCGATTATAACACGTGGTCACGGATCCCGTAATTTGAGAAACCGTAATAATGTATACGTGAATGGAATGTACGTATATAACAACATTATCGTCGCCGTAGAGCGTCATGCCGGTTGATTAGGAGGACGCGAAAGTTCTTCAGCTACATTTATCGTACGGGACAGACGAGACCCGGTAGAGGCGAATTGATAATAATTGTTTTTAGGGCCGGGTCGTTTTTAATGTGACGTGATTTTTTCCCTAGTTTTCTAAAATGTAGCTCTGCAAATGGATCCGGGCGTTTCGAGCAAAACAGGTCGCAGGTGATTATTTTAATATTTGGATTTTTGACACACTTAGTCCCATAAAGAATTTTAAGGGCTTGTTTTTTTTTTTTTTTTTTACTTTTATGATTTTTCTCGAGGTTTTCGAGCATTTTTCATAGTTGATTGTACAGTGAATGTTAAATTGTTTAAATTTTTATTCGTGTAATCTAACCCGATCAATCTCTACAGATCATCACCAAATTCCTCGACGAACTAAAATCTATACTTAACCCTCTTCTTACTGTTTTAACATCCCTAATAAACAAAATAACACTCCCTATAACTCCTACTCCATAACACACACACACACACACACTACATATTCCGTACATCAATAACACAAACACACAATATATTATATTATGTATAACTCTAAATTAAAGTGCTATTGTTATTGTTATTTATTTATTTATAACTAACTTGTTGTAACATGTAATATGTTGATACATTTAATTTTGAATAAATAAAAAAAAAAAAAAAAAAAAAATGCGTGTAATAATCACGGACATATCACGGTTACGATAGTGTCAAACGTGTCGTAAACACTACCGGAACACTAGCCAAAATCCATTTACACACGTCATCTAGAAACGGTTCGAGATTTTTAAATAACGTACCTACCTGTTGGTGAAATATTATTTGAAAACACCTTTTTCGAAATGACTGTGCGACTATAAGAAAAACGTACGTTAAAAACGCGTTTTTATTTATCCACTTTAAATACCAGTGCCGATTTCGATTGTGCAGACAGATCACGCGAGGTTTTGGAACAAAATTAAAAACGTTTGCCGCGAAACCGAACGGATTTCGCGCGCGTTTTATTGTCGCTCGTACACGTGCAGGTACGCGTTTCGTCCGTCACCGTTAGACAACCGCTCAAGCCGAATCTCCGCGTTCCGTTCTCTTATCCCGCCGCCGTCGCAAAGTAGCGAGTGTAATCCTGGTTAAGGGTTAAACTCGTCGGGGCGAACACGGCGTGCAAGAGAAGACGCGCGGATTCGTCGTGTCACCGAGTCTTTTACGGTAATCCATTTCAATTTTATCACCGCCGCCGGGACACGGAACAATTCGCGTTTGTTTTGTGTTCTAAAAGCAACTCGTGAGTTGTGTATTATTCATGCACTCGGATCGCAAGTCAGCGACGCGTTCGATTAAGCGTATTACTATTTATATATTTTATATTATATACGTAGGTACTATGCGTCTCATAATCCGTAGTCAGGACAGCTGCTGGCTTCTGTATAGACTCGAGTCCCACTACGGTGTGAATTATTTAGAACGGTCTGTTTTCCCAGAGTAATGCCTTTGAGCGAACGACGACAATAACAATGTAGAAATGCACTCGCGATCGTAGTCGTCGCGTGTAATTGTATGCTGAACGTAGATCTCGTTGCGCGAAAATTACTCGTCACTGCAGATATGATGTTACCTAATAAACCATTACAGGTTCAACCTACGTACGATAACACGGTGGGGTACTTGGTTAGAATCGGCAATATTTTATGCGGATAATAATTTCGAATATTTTGAAAATTTCATTCAAAAGTATACAAAAAGATGATGTCAAAAGCATTAAAAACTGTAAACAAATTCTAACTGAATCAAACACAATAATTATTAATGATTTAACTCATATTAAAACAAATTTTTCGATTATAGTAGAAAGTCTTAAAAAGCTCGAGACCTCAGGTTTGCAGCTCATAGATGATTTAGAAATTTTTGAACAAGTAACCAATTCTATTATTAATCTTTGTGAAAATGAAAACTGTGTATTAATTTCAAAAAAAAAAAAAAATGTTCTGAAATTATCGATAAAAATAAAGGCTTGCTAATTTTAAAAGAAATTTCTAAAATACACCAAGGTGAGAATGTCGACTTCAAGATTTCTTCTATCCGACATTTTTATCCAGTAATGTTGTCTAGTTTTAAATATGCACCCATCACGAGCGTTGATGTTGAACGAAGTTTTTCTGCGTACGAACACATCGTTACAAACCGTCGTTATAATTTAACAGAGATAAAATAGAACATATTATCGTTACTTATTGTTTTTCTAATAACGTTTGAATCGTGTAATTTTTTTATCGAAATCATAAAATAAATTGTATATAATATTGTATTTTATTGATACTATAATAATTTTTTTCATCATAAATGTTTTGATTTTTAGGTTTATAATAAATAAATACCTGTAATATACCAAAATTATTTTTCGTATTTTGTGCTTCTTAAGTGCATATTTAAAAATTTTAAATGCATATAAATCCGGCCTTTATTTATCAGCATCGGTGTATACCTATATCTGACTATCTAAGCGTATCGTGTGAGCGGGCGATATTATTCACGACAAACATTAATGCGCAATAAAGTGCCTACGCCCGTAGGAATCGCAATGTATAATAGTCGTGAATGCTGTACAATATTAAAATAGTATATCGTCGGCGTATGCGTAAAATTAACGACAAGAGTATGCTGAGTGTCCCAGACATATTTGACGAAATAAAATAAAAACTTTATTTCGTCCTGTTTAATATTTTGAGCTTAAAAAAAAAAAAAAAAATATATATATATATATATCAACTGTTTTTATCGATGCGATTTTTAGTTTTCTTAAATCGTAACTACTGTGTTTTATAACATAATTTTATTCTTCAAAAATCTTAGTGTTTCAAGTTTTGTTACTGAACAGATCATTCGAGAGATTCAAGTTTTTAAAGTTTTCAATAGTGGTGAGGTTCGGGATACCTCGTAAAAATGTAATGCTACGTCTACGATGCGCCAAACTTTAAATACTTAAATCACCTCTTAAAATATCGTTTAAACTATGAAAATTTAAATATTAAAAAAATTTCAGGAAAAAACGTTTTTTTTCTCGTAACATCACGTGTAAAATCATATAAATAAAACGTAGTTATATTTTACTTTTGTAAAATTATAGTGATGTAGTTATTAAAAAAAAAAAAAAAGACATTGAGTAAGACAAAAGTATTTTCGTCGTAATATTTTTCAGTATTATTAAATTTTTTAAATAGATTCTAAACACTCTGTGTAGGATTTCAACGGCTATTCATGTAGACACAAACGATATTAATTTAACTGAAATGCGGTTTTCTATGTTTCTACTAGAATATTATATTTTTGTGAATTATAATTTTCCCATTATACTCACTTCATGTATGCAGGGGTGATTTTACGCGCGCGCGCTAGTGTGTGTGTGTGTGTGTGTGTGTGTGTGTGTGTGTGTGTGTGTGTGTGTGTGTGTGTGTGTGTGTGTGTGTGTGTGTGTGTGTGTGTATGTGTGTGTGTGGAGGAGAGGGATGGGGAGTAACACCCCCCGAATGTCGGTATCTAAAAATATTGGTCAGCATTTTTAAGAATTTTTATATCCCTAAAAAATGACTGTCGACAGATATTAACTTATAACCTATACTATGCATGGGGGTAATATCTAATAGAAGAAATATCATGAATCCTAAATAGAAACTTCCATAATAATTAAGGGCATTTGTGTCTTATAGTAATATTCGTAATAAACAATCATTGGTGTGTGACGTGGTATGATTCGTGTGGAAACGGGCGCTCTCGCACGTCGTCTAGAGTTCATGTATTACCAATGAATTCGGAATTACGATTTTGTTTTCACTTATATTACATTTCTAAAAATAAGAACGGGAAGTATTATATTTTATAATACACAGTTGGCAGAATTATTTGTGGCAGTCAGCAATATTCACTCCTAACCCCCATAAAAAAAAAAAAAAACTCTAGGATCACCCCTGCATGTATGTTATAATAGTTAGATGCCGATCGTAATTGTTCACAAAAACATAATATCATCCATGTCTATCACTGGCGTTCCTAGTCTCAAGTAATTAGTTAATTTTATTTATTTATTTTTATTTTTATCAAGAGAATATTACAATCTGTATACTTAATACGATGTGTAAATTTTTTCTAAGCAATATGATGATACAAAGCATGAATATCGTTCGAGAAGAAGGAGTCCATTTACACAACTTCAAATAAACAAAAGTACAAATAAGATTATGAATGTAAAATTGTGCTTACGTGAGTTAGAGAAGGTCTCCAGCCCAGTTTCTTTTAAGTCGACGTAAGGGATTAATAGGGTTAGATGGATTAGGGAGATTGGATATTAGGGGGTTAGGGTGGTTTTGTGTGTCATTGTGGAATTTCATAAAGTAGTAAGATGCAAGTTCAGTGAGTGTTGAAATTCTCAGATCTTTGTGGAGAGTGTGGTTACTGATATACCATAGAGCTCTTGTTATTATTCGTAGGTTAATTGATTGGAAGGATTGTAAGATAGAAATATTTGATTTTTTTTGCGGATCCCCAAATTTGAATACCGTAAGATATGGCCGGGCGTATAAATTGCAATTAATTGATTTACAAATAAAACGCTTCGGCGGAAATTCACATTACATTTAACACGTCATGTGAGATTTATGATTACAATAACGTTGCAACAGCGGTCTGAAATGGTACGGTTGCAACAATTATTATTGTTACGCGACCCCCGTTGAATATTTTTTTGGTAATTTTTTAATAGTGATAAGGAAACCGAATTGTTTTTTCTTTTTGTGTTTTAACGTCGTTGTAAGTAGTACGTTTTCAGGTCAAACGCACGTAGGTACACATTGGACGTACACGTACGTACTAAAACTTAGTCGCGGGCCGAGTGTGACGATATCAGTTCTTACGATGTACGGGCTTGAACGAGTGCGAGTCCATACGGTTTTTATATGTAAAAAAAAAAAGTCAGTAGGTAATAAAAAGTTTCATGGATGTACCGAATACATTGTCCGTTCGTGTTTTCCGGCTATAGCCGTTGTACGCGGCAAAAGTGCATTTCGTAATTTACTAACAGAGCCCGTGAAAGCCGCAGGCGTTACGATAAACTATCCGTTTCATATAGTTCGAAAAAGGGGGGTCAGGGAAGAAAAAAAAACATTTGGAATTTTCACGTGACCGAGAGGAAAACAAAACAATGCTAAGAGAATCGGATTAGTGCGATTAAAACGATAATAATATTGCAAAAAAATGAGTAAGTTATGAATGGTAATTGGACTTTTCTCTCGTGATCATTTCTCTCAACAAACTAATGAACCGTTTATTTTTACCAGGGTAAGGGGTATATTACGTACATTATACAATTTAGACATGTGTATAATGATACGATGATAGGTATTAAATAGTTATTTTGTTTTTAGTCAAAGTAATATAATTGTAATAACAGTTTAAACAATTAAATACATACGTAACATGATTCACGTCATTTGTTTGACTAACCTATTCAGAAGGTGATCACCCATTTAAGAGGTTTAGAAGGGTAAAGATTTAAAAAATTTTTATAGATAAATCTCGTATTTGATAATATTTGGATAAGTGCCTGTCACCATACGTATTGGAAGGAGACCACCGAGTTATAGAACTCTGGACAGTGGAAAACCAGATTAAATGGTTTAGAATAATATTAAGTTTATACGTAATCATAATATTTACTTTAGGTCATCGATTTTAACTCGATTATTTACTGGTATTTATAAAAATGTTGTATTTTTGTTACGACTTATTTTCGAAGGATAAAACGTATTTAAATGAATATATAAATACATTTATTGATATAATATGTATTTACTTGATAAAAATTACATCATAATTTATTTTAATTTGTGTATAGTTAGATAATTTTTATTTTGGGAGGAATCGTTTTTTTTTTTTTTTTTTGGGAGACGCTCTCTATAGATAATCGGACGTCCCCACTAGTCCTAAACAAGAAGGCGCCGAGAAAGGGAACGACCTAGATTTAAATAAAATATACACTTTGACAATGATTTATTATAATGTTTTAATTTTAATATTTATTCGAGCTACAATATTGAATTACGATTGATTATTGCGAAAAAAAAATGATATTTTAAGTTGACAAATAAACTACTCGCGACGATTAATTATCCAAAACACGTATTATATTTTCCAACACGAACGTGTTCTTTTCTAGACAACATATTATTGCCAATACTACCATGGTTTTATTTCAACATTTTACAGAACCGTAAAATATTCTCTGTTCGGATTAAAAAATTCAAACAGAATTATGAAAAATGTCGTCGCAATTAATTCGCATATACCGTAATATTGAAACATTCGGGTGTTTTTGAGAGTTTAATTATTATAGAGACGCCCACAGATATGTCACTCAGGGGGGGAGGGGCAAAAAAAATGTGACTCGTGAAGTACGACTATATTAATTTCACGAGTAGGTACATCATAATATTATACTCGTAATTAATGGTACAATGATTGCCAGAAAGTCACTGAGTGCCCTGGTCGTGCGAGACCGACTTTATGTAAAAAAACCTCCAATTTTGTAACTGACATGAAAAATCTCAGGGGGAGCAATTGCTCCCACTGTCCCCCCCTCCGGGCGTCTCTGAATTATTATATTAACACTGCTCGTTAACGGTTTATTAAACGTATCGTATTCGTAACGGTTTGTAATAATATACTCCAATAGATACTCTTGTTATCGCGTGTGAATTAAAGATCTGAACATAAAAACATTTACCGTGATTTAAAAACAACGACGAGAAGATTGCCGTAGTGCTCGGTTTCGTCTGATTTCGCGATTGAAAAACAAAAGGATATTATTTGAAAAATCACACGGAACCGTTTCGACATCGCTTTGCCGAAACAATCTTCGGACCGTGTTTACGGTAAAGCCGCGTTCATTAAACACGTTTACGGTTTACGTGACGTCGATCGGATTTCAGTGACGGATCAAGTCGGAAATAATAACGGTGTGTCGACGACTGGCGTGTACGAGGGCGAAAACTTTTTGAACGAAAACGCTCGCGACGTTTGCGTCGTTTATTAATTTATCGTTGTGCCCAGAGAAAGAGAGAGAAAGAGAGAGAGAACAAAAGAGAGAGCGAGATACGTACGCGTGTACGTTAATACCGCCGTGATTGTAATAATATTGTTTTACGACCACGCGTCGTGCATTTCAGAGACGTATCCCGCCAAGTGGTCGGGTACGATTTCGAGTGTACCGTTCGAACGACAATGACGACGAACAGATAAGAAAAGACGACGCAACGTCGCGGCGAGATGTGCGCGAAGATTACGGCGTACGCCTCGTGGAACGATATACATATAATATATATGTATATAGGTTTATATTTATATGTACGATTGACGTTTAATTTAGTTGGCCGTTTGATTGTCGTTGTGACACGACAGTGCTCGTGTACGCCTATATTGTCCTGACGCGGAATTTGTGTCTCGAAACGATTTATAGAGCACATGTGAATAAACAATCGTTTGCGTGACCGTGTTTCGGGTAAAACGTCGACATCTCCGGGCGGTAAACACCGTACCGGAACACAAACTAGTTTTTTTTTCTTTTTTTTTTTTTATTCGATTGATAATTTATCAGTTTTGAACATTTATTCGTTTTCTAATAGTCGCTCGAAAACGAGCACCCGATCTGTGACGAAATACGAAATCACGAGTATATATTATATCATACGAGTTACGAATAGAATCGAAATATTTTCACTCACCGATTTTATGCATCGGACTAAACCTTGCCAGAGATATCACTCCTTGGTCGCTCGTGCACGCTCGGGCGAATCTGAAATGAAAATCATACATGATTAAAGTCAAACCACATCGTGAATTTTTTTTTTTTTTAGAACTGTAGTAGAAACTATTCAGCTCGACGATTAAAGTTATAAACAGAAATTTACAATTTTTACAATTAAATTGTCAAGTTAAATAAATACAATAAGTGACGGATAATTTGGAAATACAATGATGCGAGAAATATATAGACAGTATTAATATTATCAAGTGAGTTATATAACAATAGATTATTGATAACAATAAATTTAATTAGGAGATAACAACATCGTTAATTGAAAATAGAAATCAAGCGGGCATAATGTATTGAAATGATAATTATAATAACTATTTTTTGTCGGTACAAATTAGCCGAGTTCAACCGAGTTCAACCTTAGTTTAACATCTTCAACAAAGAAAAAAACCCGTAAATATAATATTTTATACCTAGTGAAAATAAATGCACTTATAGTCGGAGTTTGGACAAAAAAAAAAAAAAAAAAAAAAGAGTTTAGAAAATTTGAGAAACAAAAATTTTCGAATTCGAGCTTATTTTTCTATTTATTTATTTTATTATAGTTTTCTATCAAGTTTCATAAATATCACAAGTTTCATAAACGTATTCGCAATAAATAAATGTTTTTATGTATTGATAATATCGTTATGACATTAAAACGTACAAAATACGAGTAACTCTTAAAGTTCTATACTTAGCCGAAAAGTAATCAAAATTTCTTGAAAATTTTGTCAAGTCTGTACAAAAAATGTATTTATACTACTATAGTACTTCGAAGTAACACGATAAATTTAAAATTTTAAATGTATTCAATGAATTGTTACGAGCTGGTTAGCCAAAGCCTCGTAGGTACTCGTCGATTAAACTGAGAACTTAATTAACAAAGAGACAAAAACAAATTCTAAGTAGATAAATTTGTAAATTTATAACATTAACAAACTAGATAATTGAGAAACTTTGGACAATTTGTAAAACTATTTTTTTTCTGTTATCTTTACGTTCTCACAAACTGATTTCAAATTAGGGAAATTCGCCTAGACTGCAAAAGCGCTTAACATCTAATTTTTGAATAATCTATAACTAATGCGACGCTTTATAAATATAATATCTTTTACATGTTTAAATGTTATTGTTTAACAAAACTCTTTGATTAATTTCCTTATTTCATAATTGTATTTTTATGACGTCGTTGAATATTTATCACTATTTACGGTTATAACAGCGAAAAAGAAAAATTCATTTAGTGTAATAAAATATAACGAGTTCGAATTTTGTGGATATAATTTGAATAAAAGTGGCCGGCGTTTTCCACTTTCAGAAAATCGCTCCGATTATTCTTAGCACAAAATAGTGTTTTAGCATTGTTGTTTAAAACGTGAACGAAAAAATTATGACATTGAAAATACGTACTCGAGTGAGGAGCTCGGCTTACTTAAAAATGGTCAAGATGTTGTTGAAAACATTTGCGATGAAAACTTTCAAAAGTAATCAAAAGCACGGTTTCGTGGATAATTTAATTTATTTTTGATGTATAAAACAGCTGCGTCAGCTACATAACTCTTTGAACAGAATCACTGTAGATAATAGATACGTCCATCGCTGCGCTGTCTACTACGTGAACATCCGACAAAGAACATACAATAATTACGAGTTTCATACAAGAGTTTTAAAATCATGGTTGGTTTTTCCTACGAACGCAGTCCCGCCAGGATAATCCAACATCGGCTAAACATTGATCAGTTAATTTTTGCGGCAACATCTTATAATTTAACATTGTCGTCTAACGTTGTCATTAATTATTGTATTTGATTATTGATAATAATATTTCATATTATTAATTATTATTCAATATTCATATTGATTTACAATTTTTGTTTGTTTTTTGAATTAAAAATTGCAATTTGTAATTATTCAATTTTAATTTTTACGTTTAATTGTATTACCTCACGTCAATTATCAGTTTCTTTAAAAATTACATAAACATAAATTTTGAATTCGATGAACATTCTTTTGAAGATGACTCTGATTTTGAAGATGAGGAGTTTGAAATCTTAGCCTTGTTAATAGCATTTCCTCGTCGGCAAAGAACATTCAGACCTAGAGTGGATCATTTCAGTTTGTGGAGAGACGACGAATTTTTCGATAGATTTCGCTTGTGCAAAAGATGCAGTTAATTCCATAGTTAATTCGATAAGTGATCGGATCTGTTCTCGTACTGATCGGTGAGTTCTTTCATTGAATTGTGTTTCTACATTGTACAAATTGAATTGTCATAATACTCTTACACCGGTGAGCTACTTTTAAAAATTAAAAAAGTTTTTTTTACTCGTTACACGTAATGGTGTAATGACTAGGTTACATTTAAATTACAATTTAATACAATCATATCGATGATGGATTGGTTTCGACGAGAGAAATACAAACGCACGATTATCGTTTATCCTTTTATTCATCGACAATAATATCATACAATACGAATATTAAAAAGTCCTCACGTAATTGGCAACACGACGGGTGTTCTTCGCTCCTAGATATCGATGGTAGTCGTATAGGATTACGATAAATGGTTTCTTTAGCGAATCGATCCAGAGAAAAGTTTTCGTGCCCGTTCAACACGAAAATACGGGAACTGAAATCCTAATTTTAAACGCTCATTGAATAATCGTCCGAATAACGACTTTTGAGATGTATTCAGTGTTTATCGTCGCAGGTAAGTAGGTTTACACGAGTAATGCTGTAATGTCGTACTTGTATTACGTTTTCAGGCTTTGACGTCGAAACGCGAACGTTGTGTTTTATTTAGACGTTTCGCTTGATTTCGGAAAATACTATCGAGAATCCAGACGAATGACACGTTTACAGTACACACGCACGAAAGGGGAAATTCGTGATATTCAAGAGCGGCCGCAGATAATTTTCGGACAAAGTCTACGACGCGAAAAAGTGTTCGTAGAAAAGAAGGTGAGAAATAAACATCGTCGTAAAACAAAATATAGGTCTCGCGAAAATCGAAGACGCCGACATTGAAGTATTAAACGATAGAACCTAACCCCGGTCAACGTTTAACAACCGATTAGACGGCGAATCGATCGCTACGTTCGCCGCGCGACACGCAGCCCTTGGCGTGGCCGACATCGCGAACACGGGCGTATAATATGGTAATATCGTTTTGGTCGTGAGGGCGTGTACCGATTTTCACTTTTGTTTTTCTTACGATCCGTAAAAACCCGTGAAAAAAAAAATGCGACCACCCCCCAGACGAAACGTTCGTTCGCGCGTTATTTTCGACGCGAGACGGCCCGGTGTCCCAGGATTTTGATACCGTCAAATATTTTTTTAGGTTAATTTTACCCCCTGTTAAATTTTACCGGGGGGTATAAATATCCTAGGATTTTTTTACCCCCGGTAAAATTATACTAGGATATTTTTACCGGGGGGGTAAAAATATCCGGGGGTAAAAATAGCCTGTTACACCGGAACGAAAATCACTCGCTATACAATGTCGGATCGCCGCCCGAATCGAATCCTTCGGTCCGTGTTTCGTGGTTTGATTTTTTAGCGATCCACGGCCTCGCGGAATAACGCATACCCCGTAAACACCGCGCGTCATACGACACGTACATGCTCGTGATCGGCCACGACCCGCGGTAGCGTACTAATACAGTAGATCCGTTCCTGTGCGATTATAGCGCCCTGGGGCAGTACCAGATTTGGCACCATTTACTCTTTGTTTGATCCTTCAAACGCGAATTTTGTTTTTCTTCAAATTTGTCACTTTTTACCACTCACTGAATCGAGGAAAAAAATGTATTTACATTAAAATAATAATAATAAATCTAACTTTATTTTAAATATATTTACTGGTTGTACACACATACATAATTATAATAATTTTTTGCACTCATTGTCTTTTTAAAAAACGAATTTCAACGGATTAATAAATATATAAGAATGTGATATATGTAAGTATATTCAAAAAAAAAATATAAAATAAAAAAATTTTAAATTCAAATTACAGGAAAATTAAATTTTTTTTTTTCAAGTCATAGATAATCGGAAAAAATCGGTAAACCGAACGACCCCTTTCCCCAACCTCGTTCGGATTATCGAGACCCTACTGTATAATACATTTTTTCGTATGAACATTTCTGAATCTAGAATCATAAAATCAGCACGGCGTTCATACAACACTACCTATTATTATGTATATGAAAACAAAATTTATGCATTTAGTTTACCTACGGACGAACGCCGAGCGTTATTTATTCAACAACGAAACCGTTGGCGCGCCCGCAAAGACTTCCAGAACCCGCGCGCGGTATCCCGTGTACAATAACGACGGGGCCGCGCGCGTACACATAACTTCCGGCACACGTTCGGCGTGTTAACAAACTTCAAAAGTACGCGCATTAATACCGCGTGGGGTGATCGGAAAACACACACACACACACACACACACACACACACACACACACACACACACACACACACACACACACACACACATCACGCGGCGACCGTTCGATAGTAAATGCGATTTTATTAGCCTTAGCCCGGACGTTGCGAAGTGTCGGGAAATGAAACGGTGGATTAATGAAGTCAAAAAAGGAAACTTTTGACCCGAGCAAGCAAAAATGTAACGGCCGCGCGCGCACGCGCACCGACCGAAGTTGATAAAAAGTCCGTACGGTGCCGGAGTGTGGTGTTTGTTCGGCGGGAGAGGAAACGAGATAAAACGTCGACAAATCGCGTAAATCAACACTCGCCAATAGAAACTCGCCGCAGTAGAGAAATTGAAATTAATCGTTAAACGATCGACCGGTGTTTGTACTTGTGTGTGTGTGTGTTTGGTTTGTGTGTGTTTTATCCTTAACTGAGCCGAGAGAGTACGCGGGTGTTTAACGAGTTGAGAAATGTCCGTTAAGTGTTAGCGAAATGATAGTGTTCAATAGGTACCTTTGAAATACACGCGTATAAATAAAAAAAAACACATTTTCGCATTATCGTGTACGGTTTAAAATTAAAAAAAAAAAAAAAAAAAAACATGATCAAATTGAAAACTTCAGTTCCCTGAACCAGAAACAAATATTAATTTATTTGATTAAAAAACAACAGAGGTGTTTGGTTTATAAAAATCGAATCTTTAAATAGGACTGCGTGACGTGAGATGTAAACATTCGTAAATCTATGTAAAACGTGGATTTCACCCCTAACCGTGATTATAATAGATTGGAAAATATTTACCCTTTTATGTTGTCATTTAATTACGTTTTTTGTTTTTTTTTCTAGTAAAACGTTCAGGGTTTAAATGTTCACTCATTTTTTTATCTAGTTCAAATAATTTATTTGAAATTAAATGTAGATGGTATTTTTAAACATTTCAGTTTGGATAATTTTGAAATTACCGTAAGTGGACAGGATCGTAAACATACTTTAAAAACTCAACCACTTCAAAACAATTTTTTGTTTGCAACCATATTACAAAAAAAAATATCGTCTCAGCATCTCACGTTTAAGTATAATTGAAAAATAGAACGTTATCATCTTGCATTGAAATGATAATATCTGATTTAGAGACACCAATATTTCGAAATCGCCTTCTTTTACTTTTAATACATTATAGATCTGTCGCTAACATAGTATTATATTTTCACATAATATAGTATGATAAAAATGAATCTAAATACATTTTTTCCAAAAACAACTTTTTCTGAACTTATCACGTTGTATTAGTTATTGACTGATTTATAAATGTACAACGCACATCATAACTATTTCCAGTTAAACATTATAATATCGTTTTTAGATTATTACTTATATCATACTCATCGCAGTTTCAATAGGCGCTGTTATTAGGTTTTGACGAATGCATACAATCAATGAAAAACGTGAAACGAGATTAAAATACAACTTGACGTGATCAGAGTTAGTTAGGAAAACAATTTGAAAAGTAATTTTTGTAATATTAATATGTTTATCGTTGGTGAGACGAGTGACACTATATTATAGAGATTGAAAGAAGACCGAGAACACAATGTCATTGTTATTGTGTAACGTTACCATCAAAACGTTCATACGAACACGCGACCAATTCTTTATGTACATACCGATTGTAGACACTTTCTATCGAGTATTGTTATTTGATTAATTAGAATATGTTCAAACGTAATCAGTTTGGTAATAAAAAAAAAAGACGTCTTTATAAAACAATACGCAGACAGCGATTCTATGTTGGTCATTCGTCGCGCTACACTTATAATCGTACACATCGGCTCTACGGCATTTCGGTTCATAATTAATTTGTATTCGAACACGATAACAGCGGGAAAACGATAATCGTCAATGAAGGGTCCGGTGCAAGAACCGGGTATCTCTATTTTTTTCGAAATTGATATTTTTGCATTTTTTGATAAAGAATAATTTTGTCTACATTTAGGTGCAACAACCGGGTGTATCCATTTATTAGATAAGCTAATATAATACAAATGGCGATGTCTGGTTTCAGTGTTCGGCTCAATAACCAGGTATCTCCGGATATATCCGGTTATTTCTCCGTAGCATGTGCAACACTGTTTTCTTGCCGCATGGTATGGTACTGTTTTGAATTATTTGTGATTGTATTTTGACCTTGAATCATTATTAAGTCAAAACATGTAAAAAAATATCATTTCGGTGCAATAACCGGGTACCTCCATGTGTTTTTTTTTTTTAACTAACTAAACAATATACTTGAGATAATCTCAAATGTACACATATATACATGAATAGTTTGCTCTCCATTTGGAGAATTCGAATATGTTTTTACAACATTTATACCTCCATCAGAAATTTAGTAATTTGGTTATTTGTATCTCCTGAATAATTTCAAAAAGCAGAGATACCGGGTTCTTGCACCGGGCCATTCTTTTGTTTACGGGTCACGGGGTTTTGTTTACGCACAAACAACGGGTGCGTTCGAGTTAAAAATTGACGCTGTTGTACGCGTGTCTTTGCGGTTCGTTCGCCGTCCGTCGCGATTTCGTAAAACTTCTTCGACGATCCGAGAAACGACCTCTTTCATGTATAATTCACTTTCGATTTCCAATCTGAAAGTGCCGCTGCGCGAAACGTTTCGAGATACGATCGTTATTCAGACTCGTATAGTCACCACGGAGTGTCTCGTCCCGATTCCGTTCGGCAACAAGCGTACACATTGTTCCGTAAATCGTGCATTTGAAATCGGTGAATGGGTTCTTCGAGACAGTGACGTTCCGCCGGAATATCGTTGTACTGTTGTAAAAGAAATACGACACGAGAACGAATCGTTTTTGTAGTGAATCTCACCGAATAACCAAAAATAAAAAAAAGAATAATTCAAAAACGTCGTCTTTGCAATATAACTACCGCCGCTTTGACCAGGTTTAAAGTGTACAAAAAGAGAATATCGATCGTAAAAACGAAATTCAACAGACTTTACATCTTTCAAAAAAAAAAAAAAAAAACAAAATCGGCATTAAACTAACAAGTTTTTCTTCAATACAACCGTATGAAACGACGTACGTAAACGGATAACTGTAATTATCGAGATAACATTTGCTCGATATTATACAAATAAACGTAAACATAAAAATATTAAACAGTTTCGTGATAGAAGTTGTCGGGAAAACAATATTTACAATGCCTTTTGATCGTGTTAATGTACGTCGTAATTAATTTTGTAGCCGTTAAAAACGGACGACGATTACGTCGGTCTTCGCGAAACATAAACGAAAACAATCGTGTGAAATGCTCCAAGAGGCGTCGGGAAAAACATCGTAATTTTTTATCCGTCTAAACCACAGATCTTCAACCCACGGCCCGTTTTGCCATTATTTGCGGCCCGCGATCCCATTTGAAATATAGCATGCACCTTTTCTATTTCGATAAAATCAAAACGGCCATGAGCCATCGATATTGATAAAATCGGGAAAAGTGCGATAAAACAAATGAAATTACCCAGTGGCGCCGAACTCAATTTTTATAGGTGGGGCAAAGTACAAAAATTATAACCTACCCCACCCATACACCTAACAATTTTACCTAACCCTTTCACAATTTAAAAAAAATGGTCATCAAATTTTTCTTTGTTTCTCCGTCCCACCACCCCCGCCCCTTCTATATATATTCTTCTATATACGTTTTTCTGTACCTGCCCAAAATGGAAAAATTATACTGCCTCACCGTGCCACCAATTTGACAAGGATTGACAATAACAGTGTATACAGTATACTAAATGGTTCAAATATATGTTATTATAACAGACAAACATTGAAATGTCGTGTTTACTTTAATGACGAAAATATACATTGGAAACCGGAAGTATTGTTTAAATATTTCAATTAAATTATTATTTCTTATATAATAGTGCAGATGAATAAAATATACACGCAGTTATTATTTAATTTGTATTATTTATTTAATTGATGGGTATTTATTAATCAATTTTTGAAATTAAACACTTTCAAGTTTCAACAATTTAACTTTAATAACCCTAACCACCTAGCACCTACTACCCTAACCACCTAGCACCTACCACCCACCCACCCACTTTCAAAGGTGGGGCGACTGCCCCACCTGTATATAGGGTTCGGCGCCACTGAAATTACCTTCTTACACGTGATAAATGTTGGCTGTTTTAATGATATATACATTAATAATAGTTTGTAGTTTAAAATTTAATCATGAAAATTGTAATAGTAAAAGTGAATTTTTTGTGTAAAACACGTGTTTTCAGTACGGATGCGGCCCGCGAGAAAACAATTTGAAAATAATGTGTGGCCTTCTCCATAAAAAGGTTGAAGACCCCGGGTCTAAACGTTATTTCAATACGTACCGAACCGATTACGATAGTCGTCAGTCTAGGGCTCGGAAGTTATAGCACTAAAAATCTTTAAAAATTGATTGCATTATTGCACTAAAAAATACCTAAAATTGCGTTTAAAAATTGCACTTAAAATATTTTTATATTGACTTTTAACTTTAAAAAAATACTAATGGTATAAGTAGTGATAATGCCTTATTTATTTAATTAGAAAATAACATTAGGTACAATATTAAAAATTAAAATTAAAAATGTAATTGAAAAAATATTAAATACAAAATAAAACTGGATGGTTAGGTTAAAGTGGACGAAACTTTGGCCGGATTTTTATGAACCTGCAAGCAATTTTATCAAAATTTAAAAACAATTTTTTCTTTTTTACAGTAAAAAATTGTATACCTTAAAAATGATTGCACTGCACGATAAACGATTCTTTTTTTCTAAACGAAAAAAAAATTATTCCTAATAATTGTCAAATAGGTATATAAAATTGTACTATAAATGAGAAAAATCAATAAAATTGCAATTAAATTTAAAAATGCCCAAAATTGCAAAAAATTGCATTAAAAACTTTTAGATTTTAATTCGTACTCTTGAGAAACAAATTTAAAACGTACTTAGCAACAAATCCAAACAATAGGAAAAAAGTTGCGAATGCAATAACTTCCGAACCCTAGTCGTCACTGTTCCGTAAACCGACGAGTCGTACGCGATGTCGATTCGGCGCCGGCAGCTTTTGGTTCGCACCGACGACGGAGGTTAGACGTCGCGGCCAGTGGATTCGGAGACATATTATACGTTCCGTCGATTTACGCGACCAACGACGTGTATAATAATATTTTGAATCCACGTTCCGAGTCTCGTTTTGTCGGCCTAATCAAATGTAACGTACGAGCATACATAATACGTATTACAGTAGAACCTCCGTTATCCGAACTACAATTATCAGAGTACCGAACGTTAAAACTCGTTGAAGCACTCGTATCCGCGGTCGGTTTATCGAATTTATCGTAACTTTTGGTTTTGGTTTTTTTTTTTTATTAGCACATACATGTATGAATGTACGTACGTATATCGATAATCAAAACGTAACGGGTTTGTCGATTTATTCGTATTAAACGTTTGCGAGAATTGGCTGCAAAAAAGCGCGTTGCAGCTGGTCGTCAAATGAAAATCGATAATTTTGCCAAAAAAATATAATAAACATAATATTATGATGTATGTAATGTATTTCTGATAAAATATTATAATTAATAATAACAATAAATATGTAATATAAATTATTTAAACGTTAAAAAAAAAAATATATTTTTTTTTCATTTCCAATATCCGAACTTTTGCGTATCCGAACTAGGTGCTGTCACAATTAGTTCGGATAATCGAGGTTCTACTGTATGGCATGTATATTGTGTACGGTCGTTGTGTTGAAACGAAAAAAAAAATCCCGTGTACACACACCTTTGAGAAATGCGAAAATGAACCGCATCTCTGTAGTAAATCATTACTACATCAAACATATTTTGAATTATCCGTTGCACAAAGGGTATTTGAATAGATCGCCGGCTATTGACGCGTACCGTGCACTGCGTCCTCCGACAAATGTTTTAATATGATGTATATACGAGCATATTGTAATCTCGCCGACACCCGCACGCCGACTTCAAAGGTAGATTGTCTAAGAAACAATCGTTCGCGTGCAAACGCCCGAAAGCAAATACTGAATGGTTTATACACGCGTTCAAACAATTATTATCATCGTCCCGTGACAGAGTACTCGTTACTCTTCTTTCGTTAGTTACTCTTCTATGGAGTACGATTTTAAAACGTTATCGCACACGTAATACCGAAAACCCGCGTACATAATGATTCGAAACTGGCGTTACAGCAATTTGATCACGTATATACGTACGTGTACATTCAAATTATAGTAAAAATATGTTTATCGCGAACGGTTTTTTGATTCGGGAAAATCAAAAATGATTTATACGTTTCATATTATTTTAAGACCCTTCAAGGTTAGTTGGTGGTTGAGGCAGCTTTTGAAAACGAAACGAGAACATACATTTTTTTGGATAGTATGAGGTGGAGATATTTATTTTTTTTACATACGATTTAGAAGTTGATCAACTTTAATTCGTACACACATTTATAGTTGAGAGCCGATTACGGTTTTTATAAATATTGTACTGGACGAGTTTGATATTTTATGATAATACGCATAATCGTAGAGTACACGAATCACATCACCATCAAATGCAATAATTAAAAGCGAATTAAACCACTCTTACACACACAATGTTAAGATAAATAAATATTTTTCAACAACGTGAATGTATAAAAAATAGTATCTTCACGTTTCATGTTTGTTCAAAAACATTTATTCCTATTTGTTTTGTAAAAATTACTCTCCAAAGCCACGCCTTGAGGATCATAAAAAAACACAAAATTTACAAACCAATTCAGTTTTTCTCATAAGTAAAACTTTTTTTTCCAAAAAACGTATGTAAAACTTTTTTTTTTTATTTTGAATATTTTTAATATTCACATGACAAAATCGCAGTAAGACAATTTTCAAACAACTTCCCCGCACACATAGGTGTCCCGATAAAAAAGTTTTACGTGTTATTTGTGTTGTGCACTTGAAGCTTCCACTAAAGAAAGTGCCGTTCTTATCGTTTGTGTGATGTGTATATCTAGTCATCGGAACGTTCATTTAGAAGGTAAAAACGGTTTTATAAGAAACGATAATTCTCATTGTTCTGAATTTTCATTGTATTTTATTTTTACGGTATTAAATTAAAATAAACATCGTAAAAAATTTAATTTCGTTATGTACATATTTCATTTTATGAACGCGCAATTACGTAAAGTAAAAGTATAAAAACGTTGTCCTAAAAACGTTACCGTAATAACATATAACATTATTATCAACAGCGGCATACGCAGGGAGGTTGAGGTTCAAGGGGTTAAAGCATAATCGTGTGTGTGTGTGTGTTTTTTTTGTGCGGGCATGCGCGTAAACGAGAAACGAGGATGCGCCAATAATAATAATAGATACCTATTGATATTATTTACTCGTTATGCTTTGATTGTATTACGTTGGGTTTGTATGATGTTTAAGAAAAAAGAGTTTTCACAGACGTCGAGTGAAAAATTATTGTCATTCTGAGGATTTTAGTTGAGCGAATAATGCGGCTGATGGGGATCGGAATAAATAAACCGCTACTTAAATAACGGAGTTTTATTTATTTATAAAATTTAACGTGTAAAAGTTTATGGAAAGTAAAATATTAAAAAAAATAGTACCTCTCTCTAAGGTATTATTATTTCTTTTAATCCGACTTATTAATCATCTTGTGTTATTTTATCTCTAGCGATTAAGTGTATGCATTG
The DNA here is from genome assembly GCA_027580255.1 of Therioaphis trifolii. NCBI lineage: Eukaryota > Metazoa > Arthropoda > Insecta > Hemiptera > Aphididae > Therioaphis > Therioaphis trifolii. Next base: position 35,644,479 of record CM050410.1, on the reverse strand, counting down.
TCACTAGCCGTTTTTATTTTTATTTTTACTTTTACATAGGTAATCTTGTGATTTCGCGATTTCCGGGTTTCAACTCGTAAACACATGTTTTTCCAATCATAATCGAACGGTTTGTTAACCGTTATTCTACGTGTCCACGAACACGTTTATAAATGCATCAGACAAGTTGTAATTTTAACGGAGTGTTGTAGTGTTTTTTTCCCCGATTATCTACTTAAAAAATATTTTTTATAATAAAAGTTTTTGGTCATTCAAAAAAAAAAAAAAATGGAATATTCGTTCGGCTTAACTCTGAAACGTCGATAATATCCGGGCGGCATACTCGCGTGTTTACGGAGCCCGGTGAAAACGCAGACGGGTTGATATTGTAAACGGCAATTATTATCACACCCTCGAGGTCTCGATATACGTTCGCGCGAGTACGGAGACGTGAAGAAGAATGGGTTGTCCGGACTCCGAGAAAACGTTCATATTCGGCGGCCGAAAACCGTGGAAAAAACCTCAGAACGATAATAATAATATTCGTCCGCGGTATAAACATGACGACCGAATCCGAGTTATTGGGTCCGAAAATAATACTAGTTTTAAATTTTACACGAATCGTGTGTGAGTGTGAATAAAATGTTTTATCCGAATCGGGTCCGAGCGTATCAAATGATGCGTGTGAATTGGGTCCACGGTCCACGTATTTACACAAAATTAGGTAAATACATAAAAAAATGTTTTGGACTTCTGTTCAAACGTTCTGGCCAAACGAAGTTGAAAACTGTTTCACAAACAATTTATCATTAACTATTCAACCAGATGACGAACGATTACAAATGTTCAAGGAATATTTATTAAACAATTATAAACATCCTGACGCAAAGTCCAGAAGGAAAAAGAAGAAACTGTATAATATATAAGGAAGATTTCGTTAAAGAAAAAATATAAAAACAAAATTAATTGCTACGAATTCGAAAAACTACGATATGTCTTATAAATTTCAACCCTCAAATTAAAATATTGTTAATAATTAAAAATCAGATAAATGACGAACGGTTGTAAATCAGGAAAAAATTAGAAAAAAAAAACAATTTTAAACATACCTGTAGTAACTGTTAATGTTATTACAGACAGTCTTAAAGTCTGTTAAAAAGAGATGGAAAATGTTTTTATGGGACCCAACTGGTACAGTAGGCCATTTTACACTAGGGTGACCAGATTAAAAAAAAAAAAAAACAAAAAAAAAAACAGGACAAAAATAACTTTCATAGTTTTTTTAAATACCTAATTTCAATCAATTTTTTATCAGAATTTTTAATCATAATAAAAAACATAATTTAATATACCTGAAATAGTATCTAATATGCATTTAATATTATTTCTATTCTTATAAAGCAGTTAAAAAACAAATACATCATTTTTAATAAATACATAAAAAAAAATTTAACAAATAAAAATAGTAGCTACTTAATAAATTTAAACTTTTTATAATGTTCTCAAATACTTTATTCTTATACTCAATTTTTTTTAAATTTTCTTATTCACAATGATGATAATTTTTCGGATCGTATGTCTACACATTTTAATTTGTCATCTTTTTCCGAAAATCTCATAAAATCTTATAATTTGGGGTATTTCGTGTACGTTGTACCTATATTTACATAAACGTATTTGTAGCTTTATAAGAGTGACTAAAAAACAGGACAAAAAGCGTCCTGAGAGACATTCGTCCGGACAACAGGACACAACTCTAAAATAAAAGACAATCCTGTAAAAAACAGAACGTCTGGTCACCCTATTTTACACGCGACCCATTATCGGTGAACAATCTGAATCATGGGACCCGGACTAGTATGCGCCGAACACGACACGTCTACCACCTCCCGTCACTACGTCCGTCGCTCTCGTTGTTTGCACAGTGTCAATGACGCTATTCGCCCACACGCGTATACGGCACACATAATAGACGGTGTGCGCACAACGAGTGTGACCCACCCCGGTGCGATGCCCGTGATATGGTTATCGTTATTATCGTTACTCGGACGGCAACAGACAGCGTTCAATCGACCGACGACACGGTATTCCGACTGCTATCTAACCCAGGCGCGGATCCAGATGAAAAACTCGGGAGGGGTCATGTTTTATAAAATAAAAAATTATCACCACTTATGCTGCTGTAAAAGTCAAATAAAAGAAAATGTACAATAATTTTGTATGTACCTACTATTTTGATATTATAATAGAGCAAAAAAAAAAAATTAATTATGTATGTAATAATTGTAAAATAAACATAACGTTAAGTTAATTTAAACCTAAGTTTAAATTCTGGAGGGGGTCATGACTCCCATGACCCCCCCTAGATCCGCCACTGATCTAACCGCGCAGCAGTGGCCGCCGCGCCGTCCCCACGACGATCGAAAATACACCGGACAGTGTCCCGCCGAAATGTGCACAGAGCGATATCTCCCGTCGTAATAGAGACGATCGAATTACGTTTATTTATTTATTTTTATTTTTTTTCCGAACAGTTCTTCCGGCTTCGAATGATTCGTAATTTAATCGATTTAAACGTTTAAAATGAAAACAAATCCCTTTTTATTTTAATATTAAAAAAAAAAAAAAAGTTGAAATATCTATTTTTGTATAGCGATTATTTATCCTCGAAAATGCCGAAGTTTTTGGTTTTTGATTTCATCGACTAATTGATTTTTTTTAGTTTACAGAAAAATAAAATATTATTTAATTTTTTATCGACAACGAAATGCGATTCCGTCACGAACATTTTTATCAGTCGATAATTATCATTGTAGTATACTTCAATATAGTAATGAAGAAGCGACAATTGTCAGGAAACGATAATATGGGATGATAATAATCGTATACGATAATATGGTATTAAATTATAAGTTGTTTTTCGTAAAACTAATAAACATATCGAAAATAATCAAGTAAGTGAAAATAAAAAGTTGAAACGTCAAAATGTTCAGAACACTTACACTAAACGTATTCGTTGATCCCCGAACAAGTGTGTTTGTTGTATTTTCGTAAACGTTCTACTGTAGTCAACATTTTTACGATTAACTAAATTAGTTTTCAATTTCAATAAGTAGATAAAAACTACACTTCAAAAAAAAAAAAATAAAAAAGGTGGTTTTTATTTTGCGAAACTGTCACACCCGGGGAGACGGCCGAGTGTACTCGTGTGTTCACGAATTATCGTGGGATCTTTTCTCGTCGCATCTTTGCGGAATCTATTTACTTATCTCAGCCACTGAAATCAGTCCACGGTGAGGTGTGTGTTTCATCAACAGACTCTCTTGCGTTCTAACGGTCGTTCGAGAATACCGTCAAATCAACAGTTGTACGCTGTTTTTCGGACTTGTAACGTTGGCTTTCATTCCTCCTCCGTGCGTTATGTTGTTTTTATGAATCCCGCTAAACCTCTACGGTCGTATTTTCGTGTTTACTGTTTCACGCGCGAGGAATTTATCTGCGTTTACTCTGTAAATGATATTTCGTTGTGTGTCAGGCGCGTGACTGTGGGCAGAGGTCAGGAGAGGGCACTTACCCTTCTTAAATGTTACCGTGTTCCAAAAGTATAATTTAGCCTTCCAGATATGAGGCAAAAGTACGAATCCGAGAATTTCTTTTACAAAACGTACCGAATTCTAACCCGCATACACATTTTCACGAGCGTTTGAGTGATTTAGCAGTGGGTGCTCTTAATTTGACGGTCGGTGCCAATTATTTGTTGGTTGACGTCGGAAAAGTTGACGACGAGTTTGATTCGACGGAGTGAGAAGGAGAGGAAAATTAGCTTAAAAATAATAATTTTTTATCGATTCTTTATTTGTATCGTAATTCGTTATTATACTAGGTATTAAAAAAAATAAAATAAAAAATAACGAAAAATGTGTGTAAATATTGTTGTTTGAAACTTATTTTTAAGCTTCACGAAGTACCTGTATCACGTCGTATTATGATTCATTAGATTTTCTCGTTTGTTCTTCCGTTCAACTACTCGGTATCCGTTTTTAAACGATGTTAAAATAATATATAATCAAGGCGAGTCTGAGGCTCGCGTAAAAACAAAAAAAAAAAAATAATAATAATAATAATAAATAGATAAAAAATAAAACAGGTATACGTAAAAAATGAATTTTTTCGACGCTCCTCTCCCACGGATAGGGCGGTTTCGACGAATACGGTTACGACGCCACTGTTGTGTGGTAATGACTTTTGGTTTAACGCGTGCGTTCGAATCACTCTGGACAATGCGGTCGATCGTTTGAAACCGCCATCGAATCGTGTCGATTGCGTTACCGTAGACGATTTCGGTGAGTGGAAAAAAAAATCCCTCGTTCGAAAAACACGCGTTAACGCGTTCACGTACTGCCGATTCGCACCACACCCGCAGAAATGTCGAACGGAACTATCGCACGAACGCGACGGCGTTTGAAAACGACCCGCCCAAAATACGCGGCGAGAGACGATTTAGTTTTATTTTACGACGTGCAATATGGCGTGGAACGGTGGTGTTTTCGGTGTACCGAAATACCGGTGAGTCGGAAAATCGGGTGTAAAAAAAAGACGTTTCGGTCGCATTCATTCGCAGTCGATCTAGATCAGTGACGCCCGACCTTTTTTCTTCGGCGGGCCACTTTGGTAAACAATTATCTTCAAGCGGGCTACAAAGTAAAAAAGTAAAAAAATAATTTTACGTATTAAGACTTGTTTTTATGCCTTATTTATGTCTATCGAAGATATTATGGATTGAGGGACACTTCGTAGGTAAACATTTGTTCGATCAACTTTGAGGATATGAACATTTAAATTTCAACCAGATTATTCGTTATGAGTTAAAGAAATACAAGCTCAAATTTCACTTCAATTTTCACTGTGTAAAACATTTTTTTTTTTTTATAATTTTTAGTTTTATCACTATCATTATGATTGCATTTTTGCAATATTCATTAAAAAAAATTCGTTAATTAATAGAAAAAATATTTTGTAATTATTTTACTTTTTTTAAATTGTTTTTTATTTTGAAAAAATTCGTAAAGGGGCCACACAGAATACTTTCGCAGGCCACATGTGACCTGCGGGCCGCGGGTTGGGCGCCAATGATCTACATCAACGGTCGGGGCAACTAGCGGACCGGCCGCGGTCCAAATCCGGACCGCGGAAAGCAGTAATCTGGACCGTCAAAATAATATCATACTTTGATTGTTTAATAAGAAGTACGTTATTACAATTCTACAAGAGTTCCCGATTTCAAGTTAATAGCCAAAGACAAGAAATGCGATTTCTCACTTAACATTACAAGGCGTGTTAACCCTTCAAACGATTTTAACATTTTAGTAAAAACCATCAAATAATGTAATACATTTTTTTTTTCTACGGACCCCGTTTACGTATTATTTTTATTTTCCGGACTCCAATAAAAATCACTTGCCGACCCCTGATCTAGATCGATCAGACGGAGGGAAACTTAAGTCAAACGATTTCTCGCGCTCGGTCCGCGGTAAAAAATATTTATGACTACGCGGCTATACCAATATTGTAACGCGTGAGAGTGTGTGTCTGTCTGGTAACGTGGTGGTCGTATCAGTCGTACCTGCACATCTAACTACACAGCACGCCGAGCGACCGATTAATTATTTTTACCCACGAACCAAAAGTTCATATAATATAACAAGTGTTGAGTGCACGGAATACAATCAATATGGAAATATTTTAATAAACTCGTATAAAGTGTATAGGTATATAACTGATATAGTGTTTTTTTGTTTACACTTTTATTTTGTTTGTACAAATAACAGAACAATATCGGTTTTAACTTTAATCCAGACCAATCGGTATTGATATGAAAACATCGTCATGTCCTTGTAAAATAATAATAATAATTATTATTATTTTGCAACGACGAAATACACGAGTTATAGCAAAAATTAAATTAACAAGTTGGAGGCTCATCCAATAAACATATGCTTGTAGACGGACGAGCTGAGTTCATATTGTCAAGAGTGAAATTACAAAGAAAATTGTATAACGTTAGATGTTAAAATATTAAAAATAGAAAACAAAAAAAAAAACAAATTTAAATACCGGGAAAAAGTTTGTCATTACATTTTTCATAGTTGTTGAAATCATCGAAAATGGCTAAATTCATATGGTATTTCCGTGATAAAAAGACTCGTATAGTACTATAATAGGACTGTGATTTCCAAAATTGTTGTGATTAAACGGTACAGTTAGATTGCAATTATTTTTCAATAATTGTGTTTTATAACAGTGCGAAGGCTGAAATTTAATATCATATAAAATATATGTACGTAGCATGTTGTGATGCAGTTCAACCCTTTACAACGTAGTACCGCCTTTTGAACATTTCTCTGAACGTTTCACGTGTCACTTGAAAATTTCTTTTAAACTGAGTTGTGATTAAAATTAAAACCGTAATGAAGAATCGAATAATTACGATTCATTCAAAGAGAACCATTACGTCTCCGTCACCATGCGATAACATACGGCCCCCGCGCCGTCATCATTATAGTCGAACACCTGTATAATGTTTGATATAAATTTTATTTATTCATTTTTGCTTTCGTCGACGTGCTTTGCGCGCCTTTGAGCTTTCCTCTTTATGACGTGGCACAGTCGGTCACAAGGCTTGTCTACCGGCGGCCATCAACCGGTGTCGGTCGAAGCCAAAGACATATTATTATATCGTCGTCGGATCGAATTTGACGCGTGTGATCGTACCGGACGTGTGTCCGGAGACCGTCGCGAGGATTACGTGCGTGCGCTACACGTGGCGACCGCGTAATGCGTTTACCAGGAAAATCGGAATCAAAGACCGCCCGGAGCGAGACGAGAAATATATAAAAAAAAAAAAAGTAAATAAAAAGAGAAAAAAAGTACCACATCCCAACCCTTCCCGTCCTTAAGCCGGCGTTGCGGTCTATCGCACGCACGCACACGTACAGGGCTTCTCGTCGACAAAAGGCTACCGTCGCGGACGACCACAAACTCGTCAAACGTACCCTCCTCTCGACGCAGAATCTTTTTCGGTCGACTCTTTCTCCTCCTCTCCTCCTCTCGGCTTCGCGACTCGACGACTGACCGACACCGAAATGACCTGATCGGCGAAATGTGTCTTTCTCCGTCCGTCTGTCTGACTTTCTCTCTTAATCTCTCTCAGTCTCAGATTTTACGCTGTCAACGACATAGTCACACGAATCCGCTGCAGCGACGTGAAACTATTTAATACCGACTGCTCGTACACACGGGTCACTCGGCTGGAAAACAAACAATAATTTACGCGGAAAGGACGTTTTGATGATTCGAGTAACGTTAAATATTCTGAGATATGTATTCATATGACATTCTGTCATCACATTATTTCGTTCTTAAGTATACACCCCGGTGCTCCGTCTCCGAGGTTATTTTCAAAATCACATTAGGCTTTGGAGGATTCACGTTGCATGTAATAAATGTATAAAGTCATTTATTAAATGAAAATTTCTCGATACCTACTACGTCACGTATCCGAGCGACGAATAAGTTTCGCTCGATAATCGTATCAAAAAGTAGCCAAGCTTTATAAAAAACTAATTCCGTTGGAAAATTTAGTTTTTCATCGCTCGAGAATTCCCCGAGAAACTAAAATATCGAGTATATCATAATAAATGATGCTGTATGGTCAACCGACTGAGGTCGAAAACGCATAAACTCAGTCTGTTAATTGTTCGATGACGTGATGAACTTTCATGAATCACGTCGATACCGATACGGACCTTGGTGGTATTGGAATACCGCAGAAAAAATAACGTCGAAATTACGGTGTTGCGTGTACAAATGTTCGACTTTGAAACGTTGCAAAATCTTAAAAACGAACCGATCGACTGAACAAGTTGGATGGTTGTTCGCGAATTTCGACGTAGAACACGTTTAAAGGCACGACGGAACTTTTATGGCCGTTTCGGCGCTTGAACAAGGCATTAACGTGGTGTCACACACAGTATACAGTGATGTTTAAAATTGCCGAGGAAAACAATGAATGATACTGGGAAACCTATGGAAATAACCACAAAGTTTATAGCAATGTTCTACATGGACGCTTTTTCCCTAGAATTAATATATTTCTTTTCAATAAAATTCGAATCGAATCTAATTGGTACGCCTTTTTAACATGTCACCATTGCACCCCCTTGCAAACGCAAAGTGGTAATATCGTATGCCACCGGCCACGGTCACCATTCGACAGTTTTCAATGATAAGTACTTACATGGCACAATTTATTTTGTATGAAAACGTTTTCATTCGATTCCGATTGAAGCGAAAAATGTATTGATTTTTTGTTTTTTTTTTTTTAATACACTATTACGATTTTGAATGACAGACTTATCTAAAAGTTACATCCGTTCCTTTGTATAGATACAAATTTCATCTACTTTGAACTTTTTATCATGACATTTTTCTGTATTCATATATGTTTTTTTGATATTTTTGAATAAACCAATTAAAAGCGATAATGAAAGATTTTTTTTTAAATCAATTTTAATTATTCAGTCATAACGCTAAAAAGCAATGGTACTAAAACTTTTTTTCTTTAAATTCCAACAACAATAAAAAAAGCATAATATGCTTATTAAATACAAAACTTTGATAATATTAGTAAATATCTTGTTTTCAAAAAGTGTCTTATCTTATGCAATTTTAAGTACCTACTTAATATTAAGGCCTGAAAATTCAATAGAATTTTACTTATGTATTTTACTATCAGTGCTGGAAAAATCTCGTGATTTTTGAAACCAGATTTTTTTTTTTTATACTTGTTTTATGTAGGGATTTTAATGAAAAACAAGTATACACATTTTATTTTGTTCAATAAAATTAGATCATAAACTAAAATTCACTCAGAATCGTTTTTCAAATGCAACGGTTTATCGTTGAAATTGAATATAAATTTCACTTTCGTCTGCCAAGTTAACTAAGTGTTGAAATGGTCGTCCTTGGATAGGTGATTTACACCCACCATTATTATTTTTCCGGCGTTTTTTTTTTTTTTTCCTCTATATTATTGTTTCAATGCAAATCATTATTATTTATCAGTAAATATTTAAAACTGTGCTCTACTTGAAACATAATAAACCTTTCTGTGGTATAATTTATATGCTCAATAATTATGAGCACATCTCGAACACACGAATAATCATTGCATAAAATACAGATACATTTGGCAAACAAATACGGTTTTCCATACGAATACTCGGTCTGAAGATAAATCTACGAAACGATTTTTTAGCGCAAATAAGATTTACAATAATTGTATAATGATTACGTCATACGTCCAACTTTTTAAATCCTATCGCAGCGAAGTCGTTGGTTAGGACCGCGCGTCGATAGGACTGGGTGATTATAGAACAACATAATTCAGCTTATTTCTTTTTTGAAGTGTAAAGCAGTCGGCAAACGTAGTTTATTCGTAAACACGGAAATAAAACGTTTAGATTGTAATTTAGCTCGCCGAGTCACAATACACATCATTATTTTCTTTTCGAATCGTACGGGCCTTGCTGTTTTGAGAAATCCGTTCGCCACACGACGCGCGATCGATAAACAAAACGGGTCGGTTCTGCGTGTACACGTGATTTTATGAAATTATTGGAGCACGTTAACGACGCTCACGAGTGTATAAATAAGAATAGCCGCTCTACGTCGCGTGGAGTCCGTGGTACCCGCACTCGACTCGGAATTCACGATTCACGAATCAAATAGTTTTGAAAATTTTTCAAATAATGACTTTAGAAAATGTGGATATTTTTTAAAATTATTACAAACACTAAACAGTCGTTCGAATAAAATGAAAATAGTTTATATTATAAATCCAAACGATCGTTTTGACGAGCGTTTTCCTAAAATAATAATAATAATAACAATAATAACAATTATAAACGTGTTGTCGTTTGACACGGATTATATTGACATTTAATGCGCGCGGGCATCGGTTGAAGTATACCTACGCGTGATAGTCGTCAAAGCCGTTGACGTTTGAAAAATCGTTTTCAAAAATAAATTACCGACGCAATAACGTTCCGTCATAATTGCACGAACACGTCGGAATACGATAGGAAAAACGCTACAACGACGATACACTAGAGCAGTGGTTCTCAAACTTTTTTGTTCGCGGAGCCCTTATGTTCATAAAACAAATTACGGAGCCTCAAAAATCAGAAATCTCCATTTGAGACAACAATAATTCACAAAAAATGATGTCAATTGCTAATGATTTGCTTTTTATTTATTTATTTTTCGTTTTTTTGTACCTTGTATAATGTAGATTGTAAATAAGTAAAGTAAATTATCCTACATGTCAAATGAACGAAAAACCCGACTTTTATCTCATCTCGTTTTGACTATGACGCAAAATATGTAGATCTATATTAAATGGTTTAAGGTTTTAAACATTTAAAATAATACTTATTGATATTGATACGATCTAAATGATATTGAATATAAATATAAAAATGTAACTAAGAAATATAATAATTTAATAACTTGAATTCGAGAAATACAGATATGCCCAGGGAGCCACGGAGCCCCTAGACTACTCTCGCGGAGCCCTAGGAGCACAGTTTGAGAACCGCTGCACTAGAGAGACGGCAATTCGACCGTACAATGATGTATGTAATTTACGGGTGTGGAAATAACGTTGGATTGTATTTGATATGTCCTTAAGGAGACGTATTAGTGTTTAGTAAAAAGTATCACGCGGTGATGTCCCTCGGAGCGCGGGAGAGTTGCACGGCACCGCACAATATATTATATTATATTGCGTTATCGATTTTATTCAAACACGACGTTTAATCTATCGGTGAAATATTACGCGTGTTTTGCCCGTCGGTACAGCAGGTATTGTTTCAATCGTTTGATTTATAGTTTTGATTTTCAACTCTCTTTTTCAAACAGTTTTTTCCTTGATGTTCGGTACCTGCGTTACGCGTTTCGGACTGCGAGCGAAGAGTAAAGAATTTATTGCTTTTAAAACGTTACTTTTGAACACACACACACATACACACACATATATTTTTAGCGATTCCTCGTCAGATTTTCTAAACGTACGACAATACTATTTGAAAATCGAGAAAAAACCGTGGAATTTACGTGGTGTACGAGATTTCATCGAAGTCGATTTAGGTTATTTGGGTCATCCTTGATTTCAAATAGAAATATAGATCACGGTTTTCGTGAGATACGGCAGTCTATATAATAATATCCTGTATATGTACGCGGATTCAGGTTGTAAAAAAAAGACCAAAAGAGTCGAAAACAATAGTCTAACCGATTGCATTATTATTGTTATTCGTTAGTAACACTCTTGGAAAAATTCATATATATTTTTTTTCGTTCCACTCAAAGATTTAATCGACTTGAATGCAATTATACTTATGGTAATCGAACATTCTTTGCCAAACCACTGAAAAATCCAAACAGTTAAACAAAACCGTGTCATAAAATATTACATAGTTCTCGTATTAGTCAGCGATTTTGAAACACGATTTATTATCCGGTTATTTAATACCATTCAATCACTGCGGTCTCTGATCTATATGTGTACCTATAATATGTTCGACTGTCAGAAAATGATCTCTAGATTTTCTCGTACTTGACTTGACTTATCAGCAAAGTCGCAACGATTTTTCATTTTTTCGCTTATATTGTATTTCCTTTACAACTGAAAAAAAACTAGTTGGTTTTGTGTTCTAACGCTCAACTGTATTGCATATTTTATCAAACTGGTCTTTGATTCTAAACTCACAAAAAAAAAAAAAAAAAACACCAACCGGTGTATTTACATTTTGATAATACTTTTTGATTTTCCACAAACATCGAGGAAAATGGTAAAATTCCAAATTTCGTTTTTTATTTTTTTTATGAAAACTTAAAGTTTTTATTCATGATCAATTAGTTATGAAATTAAAACAAACTATCACTGAATTCGTCTCGAGATTTTAAGTTTAAGTTATTATAGCACGAATATCATCACCATAAATCGAGTGGTACTAAAATATCATACACAACTCTGTATAATTATCGAAACTCGAAACCGAGTGATGAACGTGAAGAAGATTCAAAGAATTATGATTTTTATAGTTGCCTTAAGTTTACTCTATGTATTTGCGGTATGGTATTTTAGAAAATCGACTTCTTTTATAATTGTTGTAGTACAGTATTTTCCCATACAATATAATTTATTTGAAAATCACATTTTATTATTTTTGTTTTTTACAAAAAGCTCGGAAATATAAAATACGCGTGCGTGGCGGAATAGACAAATTTCACCCTGCCTTCGATATTCGTACTAAACCAAAGTGTGTTTTAACCACGGCACACATGTTTCGGACCTATAGAACAGACGAGTGTAAAATTTAAAGTCACTTATCACGGACGTCGGTAATGTAAAACTATGATCTTTTTATAACCGCCACGACGTTTATTATACACGTGCACAAAAATAGAAATTAACAAAGTATAACATGTTGCCCGTACTCGTTAATATTCTAAGAATATTCAAACGCATACAATAATTGTAATAAAAATAATAATAATAATTATGATAGTAATAATAATAATAATAATAATAATAATAATAATAATAATAATAAAAGTGATAATAATATTGTACTCACCCTAAATTCCTCCGACGATCTCGATCTCTTGCTAATTTCGCCCTCCGTCTTAAACAGCATATTACCATCAGAGCCAACAACGGGAAACCCAAAATGCACGACACCATCGGTATGATTATCTTTTCCGGCGTCACTGAAACAACGAATAGATACGTTTGCGCACGATTACGTTTTGCCGGTCGGATTTTCCACTTGAAACCTCACCCGTCGGGTAGATAATTATGGTCGTCAACTTTTTGTTCGGATGGTCAATGGCGGCCGGCAATCCGGGATCGCCGTTTTGACTCGTAGACATCTCGGAAAGGTAGACTGCGGCTCGTAAGTTCGTACCCGAATTCCTGGAACAACATCGATTACACGGTTATTTTGCAATACAGGCTTTGTAGGGGATTCGACGGTATTCGACGCGCAATTCTATTTCGCCGAACCAATCAAACGTAGACTTTGACCACTTGCCGAAAGGAAATCAGTTTCGAAATCGGAATTAAAAAAACAAAAAAAAAAAAGCCATCGCGGAAGATAATTATCTTAAGCTTAAGCTTCCCCGCCGCGAAATACACTCTGAAAATTCGAAAAATTCGACGATGATTACTGAAAACGACCGTCAGTTAAAATCCGAAGCTATACCTCTGGATAGTGCAAACGACTGAAGTCGGTCTATGACTCTTTTCGCACGCTTTTTCAAAGTACAACGTAACCGAACACGTTTTTTATGAACCTGCATACGATAAATTTTACAATTGACTCGACGAATCGGATAGAGAAAGACTTCTTGTGATTTCTTGTTTCGTCGTTAGAAAACAATAATTATTTTTGTTTGTATGATCTATAAAAGGAACCTCGATCAAAGCGCATCCGCGAAATCACGACGTTCAATGGGCACAAAATCTATTCGATTTTTTTTTCGTTCCCCACTCGAACGGGGAAGACACTTCTGAAACTTCTCGTGGCGAATCGTTATTCATACGAATTTAAATAGTGTACCTGACTGCGTGCGGGCAACGGCACGCGACGTACGCGGCACACCCAACGCCGGCGTGTACGCACGCGCAGAGTAAGTGGATTGTGAACGTGACGAAAACCGGAATATTGTATTTCCGCGCGGTCGAAGCGAACGAAAATCGTACCTCGAAACGGAAAAGTGATGAAACAAAAATATTGTTTATCGCACGTAATACGTTTCGATGAGTATATTCCAGACTTTGAGTTTTATAAGTTGGGCTGAGGACTTCTGGTTTTTTCAAATTTTTTTTTAAAAAGATCGTAGAATCGTGTTAGTGATCTACAAATATGTTTCATAATAACAGGAAGTCATATTTAAAATTTTAATTTGCATATGTTTGCATATTTTGTCATTATTGCATATAAATGCATGTTTTGAGCATATTAGAAAAATCAAGATCATATTATTTGGTAATTTCCGTTATAATTTTTTAAATTAGCTTAGATAAAAAAGAACTAATTGGTAAATTTTCAGTTTAAAAATAATATTTTTACTGTCGTTTAGATAATTTACTATCTACCCGATAAAATCGAAATATGTATAGGAAGTGAACTTCAGTTGCTCGTCACTTTTCAAAAATTTATTGTAATTAACTTATCGAAATGTAATACTCATTACAATTTTTTTTTCCTATAAAATATATAATAGTTAGCTGAATTAATAAAATAAAATACATTTTTAGAGCATTTTTTAAGTGCATATTTCTTGTTTTTTTAGTGCATAAGTGCACGCATATTTTGAGATTTTTAAGTACTAGAGTTGCTCAACCATATTTATAATAAGCTATAATTTATATTTTATACACGGTGAAAGAAAGAAAAAACACGAAAAAAAATAGAAATGGAAAAAACGTTTTAACGCCGCGACGAAATATTTTATAATGCCGGTCGCCAAAACAACGTGTGCGATAAGTAAGTACGAAAACGGCCGTCGTGTTTCGGCTAAAGTCACCCCTTTATCACGGCCGTCCGGGAAAACGGTTAAACAGGTGAAACGACCGCTAAAGCCGAGACCAATGAAAACATAAATTGCTGCGTACCATTGCCGGCGCAGACCGAATACACGCTTATAACGACTCACTGCTCTCTCTCTCTCTCTCTCTCTCTCTCTCTCTCTCTCTCTCTCTCTCTCTCTCTCGGTCCTCTCTTTGCGTCAAAAGTTATTTTCGAACGTGCCTACCCGCGTGTTTGTCCATTCGGACTGATACCTGGTCGCCCGTTGTGTGTATACATATTATAAATGTATATAATATGTACGCGCAGTGTTTGAACAATTTTAATTAAATGTCATGTGCATCGAGACGGACTGCACTCAGGGCAAATGCGACGGCGGCGTGCAAATCGGTGCGTATAGTGTATTAATTACCTACGGCGTCACGAAACGCATGCGTTGTGTGTATGATGGACTAGTGATATCGGATTTGTATGTTTTACTAGGGATGGGTTCTCGAACTCTTCGAACACTCGAACACCTCGAACCTTTAAAAAGTTCGAACAGTTCGAAGTTCGAGAAAAAGTAAGTTCGAATTCGAATTCGAACATCTCGAATAGTTCAAGTTTAGTATGTTCGAATTTTCGAACAGTTTAATCAGAAAATTTTTTTTCCCAAAAGGTTGAAACAATACGACTATTATTGTTATTATTGTTAAAAGTTCAAATGTTTTAATATTTTAAAGTTCGAAAAGTTCGAAAGTTCGAATAAAATTCAGATTCGAGTTCGAGTTCGAAAAAATTAATGTTCGACCCATCCCTAGTTTTTACATAATATATTGTTACTGGGTCTATGCGGTCTTGTGAGAGTAAAAAATGTGGACGATTCGTTCGATTCTGCAGAGTTAGTAGAAAAAAGATTTATTTTGCGTATTATTCGAGAATATTTCATAGGTTAGAGAATATTTAATCCATTTAGCATATTTTAGAATATTTTATGAATGGCGAGAAAAAATAATTATTTATCATTAATTTTAATACTACGGTACCCGGAAAAATTGATACAGATTATTATTTGTTACCTAATTCATATTACGATGCGATTTAAATTGTATTTCAAGTTTATTTTGTATTATTTAAAAAGTAAATATTTACCATTATATGCACAAAAGGAATATTGTTTTAAATTTTAATACTATATTGTTTTATTTTTACTACATTCCTACTCTTACTGAAGTACAATAAAATTCCATTATATACGCAAGTATGTTCCTCACGATTAAAAAAATGCTGTAAAAAAAAAAAAAAAATTGTAAAATTGTAAAATTGCATATTTAAGCATAGTATATTGATATTTGTTGATTATTTTTGCATAATTTTGATTATTTGTGCATATTTTAAAAATTTTTTTACAGAATATTATGGGAATATTCGAAGGTTTTTTAGAGAATATTAGCATTATATTTGAGATATTTTAAGAGAATATAAATCCGGTCTTTAATGACGACATAAAGTGACCTATACCCGTGCGCAGTCCATTGTTCGTGAAAGGTGGTCGACCGCCGTGTCGCTTGAAAATCGGTACGAAAAATCACGGCCGAACCGAAAGGCGTCTCGAGGATCCGGGACCTTCATGTTGAAACACGAACGCGTGCTTTACCGTCATTTGTTCCGGTCAATGTGGACTAGCAAAAAAAAAAAAAAAAAACTTTTCCGCTTTACAGTCTCCCTAAAACTACTGTTATTAGATTGTAAATTAAATTTGTGTAGTATTTTCGGAAAAGATCTTGATCTTCACGAGAAACGCCGACGAGTGTAATGGTCGTTGATCGATAATAAAGACGGTATTTAATTAAAAAAAAAACAAAAATCGAACGAACGAAAATAACACCGACGTTAGTTTTGAAATCTTAGATGTATAAAACCAAAAAAAAGAAGGGGATGATTAAACATAATTGTTGGTTGTTCAGTAATATCACTCGGGGATAAAAAGCGAACACTATTTGTGCTTTTGATTATAGAATTTCACTTAACTATTTCTAATTATCTCGGGGGTAAAAACGCCCACGTTACACACGTGTTCACGTTTCAGGTATATTGTGAGAACACACGATCGAGTTACATGCACCGCTGTTACTACCATCGGGCATCGGGTCGATTAATAAATCGTTAGACTTTCCATGGAAAATCGTGAATATTTAAAAGTGCGCTAAAACCACGGATTTATGAGCGTCCAAAAATTATTTTTTAATTTATTGAAATGTGTTTGTGTGTAACGCCGCGAACAACGTACATAAATTCATTAATAAAATAAATGTTTTTTTTAGTGGAAATAATTTATTAAATTTTACTAGGAACCACTGATGTTTTATGGTTATATAGGTCATTAAATATTATTTTTTATCTTTGTTTATTTAATTTTAAAAGCGACAAAATTAAAAATACACCTACCGTTTTCTGACTTTGTTCAAATATAATTTGAAAACACCAACTTTTTATTGAATATAAAGGTATAATACACACCACACACACACACACACACACACACACACACACACACACACACACACACACACACACACACACACACACACACACACACACACACACACACACACACACAACACACATTTATGTAATTATTATTTTATTACATTTTTCCATGGTCTGGAAAACTCTAAAAAGCATTACATAGAATGTCGTTTTTTTTTCATGTAGGCAATGTACCTACAACAACCATAGGTTTAATATTTCTTCATATAAAAACCCATTCACACATGCATTTCGAAGTGGGTATATGATTCGCATTATCCAGGTTTTAATAAAAAAAAAAAAAAAAAAATGCTTTAGAATACGCCATAAGTATCTCAAAAGTATCACGATCGTTGATATTTTTCCCGCGTACCGAAGAATCATTGAATCATGGACTAGTCTTTCTACAGCCACTGCTATCTGAGGTAAATAAATCGGTAGACAAAACACTATTTATCCGTTATTGTTTGGAATAGTGGAAAGTGTAACGGTTGGATTAAAACATCGATTGGAAAAAATAAGAATACGCGAAATCAATCAGAAAAAAAAACGTAGTGCCCAGTTCAAAAACACATTACGAGTGCCCGTGTTAAAAATCATATTATTAAAATAACGATAAAACCATAATCGAATTCAGGCGAACGTTTTTTGTCTGTTTTTCAAAGACGGCGTGCAACAAACAATTTCTAAGAAACGTTCCGTTTTCTGAAAACCTTTTAATATTAGGCGTTTTAGAGTGTTTACAATAAACGTTTTCAGATTAAATAAAAACACGCGCACGCACTGCACTCTGTCGTGTAAATTATAAACGCGATTTTCCGTCACATTTTTCATACGTACGAGCCGGGGTTCACGACTCAAAGGATTTACGACACTGCCGTCGTGTTAAAACGCTAAAAGTCGTAAGACACGATGCGAATTTCGAAAAGCTCTCGGTTAAGTGCTCGCGAATATTGCGCAGATCAAATAACACGATATTAGCACGATGAGAAACAACAACGTGTTGACGTATCGATGATGTTTCGGTGCGATGGCGACTCCGGGATGTTTTCGCACGCGGCCATCGATCGCGGCCGACTTTAGTTTCGTTTCGCGTGATTCGAGAACGAACGAATGCCAGGCGTAAAAGCGATTTCTCATCGATTTCTTTCATCAGTTCATCTACCGCCACGTAAACGTTTGGATCGTAAAACGATTGGAAAAAAGAACGCGATTCCACGCGATCCGTGCGTATACGCGGCAAGACGTATCGGAATAATACCTAAAGTCATAGGCGCAATTAGGTGGGGGCTAGGGGGGGCTTAGACCCCAAATATTTATCAAGCCCCCTCATTTATATATCTAGCCTCACATTAAACAGGTGCAGATGAACGTGGATGTACTGTGAACTTTCATTTTTTTCGATGCGGCGATTAAAAAATTGGCAGAGAACAACAATGAGACAAGAACGGTTTTCAAATTTATCTATATTGAACACCGAAAGAGACGTAACTAATAGTCTGACCACAAAAACAATTATTGATAAATTTTCAGCATTAAATAGAAAATTAGTATTGATTTAAAATTATTTTATCTGACTTATATGTGTTTCACACATATCATATTGTTATTATTATATTAAAAGGACCGTATTAATTATATTGTTAAATTTTGTATTTGAAGTAAAAGTTGATTTAAAACTGTGTTATGACTTATTGTATAAAATGCGTTATGATTTATAATGGAGGAATGCGAGGTTAGAGCCACCATAGGCTGCAGGTTTTATACCAAAAAAAATTACCCCCCCCCCCCAAAAAAAAGAAAACCCTAGTTGCGCCTATGCGTAAAGTCTGTTTTTTGTCGCGACACGTCGCGCGCGTGGTACTCGACGTCGAAGCGGTCGATATGCCGGCCTACGACGTGGAGATATCATACAAAAAAAGTTAGTCCAGAAAATAAACTCTTCTGAATGTTTTTCAATTCGGGCAGCTGAAACCACAGATGTATCCAACTACGAACAAATGACTTCATGTGTACGATATTTATGGCCAGAAGTAGCTAAAAACCAAGAAAAATGGGTTTTGTTCTATGGCTATATCATTATAGTTTTTCTTTTTCATGTATTTTGTTCAATTATATTCTTTATTTACCTAGGTATTGATTGTTTTATATATGTTACCATCAATTAATGCCTATAGTAAATATAATTGTCGATGAATGAAATTACTTCAAATAAACAATTATATTTTATACATACGAATGCGGACTTTTTGTTTGGTAACAATTTTTCGATTTTCCGGAAAATATCCCTTCCTATTTGAAAATTCTCAGCACCCCACTGCCAAAAATATATCGATTGGCTAGACTGGTGTTTATAAATGATTAATAACTACAAATTATATAAATTTATCTCAATTTTTAAAGACTGTGCGTGAAATCAATCGGGTAGGCGCGAGCGGCGTGTAACGTATCGTGTAGGACGTACTTTTAAACTCGGCAATGGCTGTACTAAACGATATCTGTTCGCGGCGGAGTTGCGAGACGAACCGGTACGCAAACATCGGTGTACGACGTTAGGGTAACCAGAAGTCCCGGATTATCAGGGACACTACCGAATTTCCACACCGTGTTCCAGCGTCCCGCAAAAGTATATCGGGTCGGTGAAATGTCCTAAAAATAATATCCGGATAGTTCTATTTAATTTTGAATTTCCTACTAGTGCAGATCACTTGAATTGAACATTCATATTTTATATATCGACGGCGACAATCCACAAGGGCGTATAAGCACCAAAATCCATATTATACTCAGCTTTCAATTGACATAAATTATTAATCAACAATATAACTGAATGGTCATTTCAAATAGATTGAAATCCAACTTTGTGCTCAATGACATATTTTTTTCAAGTTAAAATATTCAATGATAAGTTAAGTCACTGGTAAAAAATTATTTTTTAGCTGTACTGAATAATCTCGAAAATGTCGTTTATGTCCTTTTGGCTTGCCGTCATCGATTTGTAGTTTATATTGAAAACTTAAATGTAAAAAGTCATCTGGCATTCAAACATAATATGTCCCGCGTTGGTGATTTCAAAATCTGGCCACCCTTGTGTACGAGTATTATTGACGTCGGTCTGAATTTAGTGCACAGTATACATATTGATATTACACTATGTCCGACCGCATTGTAAATGTGTGTTCGATGAAATATAACTAGAGTTCTAAAATTTCATGAAATTTGTTTTCTTGAAATATTTCATTTACAAGAAAAATAAAAATTTTCCCAAAATAAATAAAAAAAAAAAGGGTTGTTTTCCAATTAATACATATTAGAGCTATTCAGCTATATTATGCAATAAAGATGAGAAAACACGTTTTAATTAGGTAGTATATCTATTCTATGGAAACATTGAAAACATAAATAATTTTTAAGCACAAAGTGCCCATTGCCTATGTTTTTTTATGTTAATTTTAGTTCTATAGTGTTTAATTATTTACTAAATTCATAATGTATAAATAAAGGTGATACCTAAATATAGCCTGAATCAAATTATATACACTTATACAGTTATACTTATACATAAAACATACTAACTATTCATTTTAATTTAGTTTCTAATAAGAAATAATATGCTAATTGTTCCAAGAATTTACTCTTTACTACTTAACAAATAACAAATGTCATGTCAATAAGACAATAAGTAATCATTACGAAATAACGAATTATTATCAAGTAGGTAAATAAAATTCTTCAGGCTCCAAAAATCATTAATAGTTACAACCACGGTCTTAGACGATATCTTGTAAGACCGTGGTTACAACCTAAAATTTATAAAACTCAATATGTTTTATTATTTGGTATCTCTTATAAAACATGGAGCCTTCACAATACGCCGTGTCGCATAGATTTTTATAAATTCAGTGCGTAGGTAACAAAATAATTATCAGTTTATATTATGGTCAAACTGTAAGTCTATAATCAAGGAGTGATAGAATCTGATTGATAACATTTCACTAATAAATATCATATTATTATTTACCAACATCATGTCATGTATTTAAAAAAAAATTTAATTATATTTCATAATTTCATTGAAATATTTCAAAATGAGTGAAATTTTCAATTTTGAAATATTTCAAATGAAATATTTGAAATTAAGAACCTTAAATATAACATGTCCCTGTATATATTGTGGACAGGCACCTGAGGAATTAAAACACGTCCACTGTAAGAGGGTGCTACGAGAGAATATCGTACGGTATATACTCGCATATTGCATATTATGTAAGTATGAAAAGAACTGGTTGTACATATTAAAATCGGTATCATTTATTATGCAGACATATTATATGCATATATACCTAGTAAGATAAGGATATATACGGATGAAATGTACAGAATAAATACATTTTTAAAGCATAAACATTTTCGACAATACGTGTATATCTATTTGATACATTGATGATATATAATTTCTAAATTTCGTCCACGTTCACTATTAAGAGTGTTCGTTGTTTTTGAGTTAAACATAATAATATTGTATTTTCTACGTTTATTTTTTTTTTTCGGGGAATTCTCAAGTGTCCACGACGGAGAACGCAGTTACATTTGAGACGTGCTCTTTCACAGAGGTTTCACTGTATTATATTTACGCGAATAAAAAAAAAAAAAAAAAAAAGAGTACGGCGTCTATAGCACACGGCCGACGGCTCGGAAATTAATTAAAAGTTCGCCACCGTAGATAAAAAAAAAAGGGGGCGAAAAAATAAAAACAGTCCTCTTTGAGACTGCACCCGAATGTCGTCCCGAGCATACGCCGAGCAAAAATCGTATTCTGAATTTCGTTCCGCAGCGGAAACGGTACGCTCTGAATTCCGCCCCGTAAGTGTATAATTATATTACTATTATTAGTAAACAAACAGTAATATTTCCTTCGCGTTTCAAACCGGGCTCGGGATTTGCAACACCGCCGGCGTGATACTGTATTGATTTAAACGTCGGACAAATGGACCTCGGGGGCACAATCCAGTTAATTAGTTGAAAAAAATTTTTTTTTTCTCAGTACAAAAGCAAACCGTTAAATGTCGTATGGAACGATTCGAAATTATTTGCTCACGGTTTAGACAACACTCTGTCCGACTGTACAGACTGTGTTGTACACGAAACGATAAAAATAAAAATCACAAGCACCAGCTGTATTGGTTTTATGACATCGCGCCGTTATCTCTGCGGCTACCGTCGCTTCTGTTTTTCTAGACGTTCAATGATTATTCATAAAAACATTAAAAACTATACGCTCCACCACGAAACGTATCACAACGAATTCAAACTCGTCATCGAATTTCATTTTGTTCAACTACCTACTACCAGGCCTGATTCAAGCGATTTTACACATCTGGGCAAACTCAAGTTTTGCCGCCCCTTATACCATACACGTAAATACTAAATCAAATATTTTTCCACATAGTTAACATTACTAAAATATAGTTAATTCTAAGTTCATTATCTTTATTTGAATAAAGTCAATAATTGATTATATTGATAAATTTATAGACATTGTTAAATGATGTCTTTAATACTTATGCCGGAGCCATATGCTAATAATAATAATAATAATTGTGAAACTACCGTGTATGATGTATCGATGTTCGTGTGATAGTGTGTTGTTGAACTGCAGTCGCTAGTCACGAATGATATCGGTTAGGTTATGAAAACCGGACGATTATCGTTGGATTTTCGGGTCTCGGTAAATTGCGTCCCATTTCAAATTTTTTATGTAAATTGCGGCCCGGGTATATTTTATACATACGTAAATTGCGGCCCAGGTATATTTTATACATACGTAAATTGCGGCCCGGGAATATTTTTGTACATATGCCTATATCTAACTATTTCTTATTAATATGTAAATTACGTCTAAGCCTTTTTTCCACAAAACCAATATTTTCCTTCCCATTTTTCAGACTTAGGACCATAACTATAACAGACTTAAAACTATCTATACAAATGTTATTATCATCAAATTTCAAAAAATACTTACACGTTTTAACTGTGCAACACCAACGTTGAATATCATTGTTTGGAAATTTATGAAAACGAAATTTGAAACCATCAACTATTTTCAACGTTTTATTCCTTTCACTTTTCATAACGTCCATTTTTATTAGATTGAAAAAAATACTGTAAACTGTAGAGCAACCACAGATATATAAAACAACTAGATAGCCGACTCAACGAATAAAATTAATGTCTAGAATCCATATGCGAACAGGGCAAAATATGATTGATAAATCTATGACATTTTATATTATTCCATGAAATATAATTTTTCTGTGATTGAAACCAAAGATATAATATAAAAATGTTGTTTTATATATCAGGTATCTTTTTATATGGGTTCGGATTAAAACACAATTTTTCGATTATAATTTATAAACTATAAACTATAAAGTGCAATTCAAGTAATTCAACATCATGGTGGTTTCTTGTTCTGTGTCTGGTTGTGTCAATAGGAGACTGAAAGTAAGCAAAGTTCATTTTTTTTCGTAAGTTCCCAGGACGCAATTTACGTATGTTTTAAAAATACTCGGGCCGCAATTTACGTATGTTTTAAAAGTACACGGGCCGCAATTTACGTATGTTTTAAAAGTACACGGCCCGCAATTCACATAGTATATGGCCATGACCGTACTTATAGGGACGCAATTTACCGACTCCGGGATTTTCGGTGTCGGAACGCGGAACAAAGGTTGTTCGCGTGAACAATAAATGTACTCAACTAGTTAGTTTAAATTACACAAATAACCGATCGACGGCTCGCCGCTAGAGACGAATTGGCCAAATCAAGCTAAATCAAAGGCTCTCGTGACGATTTAGGGTTACACAATTTTTCTAACGAAGCCCTTTAGTTAAGCCCATTAAGTTTAATATTTAAAATATTATATATCAAAACTAGTAAAAAATATCGAAAAAAAATCACACGTTTTTAGCTTTTTCAGAAATAATTTAACGTTTAATCTTGTAAATCAGGAGTGACATATAATACCATAAATTGGTTTCAATAAATATAAATTAAAAAAAAATATATATATATATATATATATATTTAACTCGATCTTTGAGTTCATTCAAGTCAGTAAGTAACGACGTGAAACACAAGTGAAATCGACAGTGGAGAACCTTAAAAAAAAAAAAATAAATAAATAAATAAATAAAAAAATATATCAACAGAACACGGGGAAAAAGTCTACCGGGATTTGCTCGACATCCGGCCGATCTCTCAGCCAATATGGCCGCAACACGTACACTAGGGTCTCGTCAGTCCGAACATAGGCTAATCCGAAAGACGTGGTAATCCGAACGGGCTTGAGAATAATCGCATCGCTGTATTAATACATATTATGTACGTATGTTGATTAGACTTTTGCGGGACAAGACATTTAATCTGCGTATAAAAACTACAGTTCAAAAAAAAAAAAAATAAAATAAAAATATTTTAAGCGCTAATGGGTTCATGACATGTAATAAATATATTTACTGGCTGTACACACGTCATACATGATTGTAATAATTTGTTGGACTCGTTGTCTTTTTAAATAACGAATTTCAACGGATTAATACGTATGAGAATGTAATGTAAGTATAATTTAAAAAAAAATTATAAAATAAACAAAAATTTAAAATTCAAATTACAAGAAAATTGAATTTTTTTTTTTTACTCGTAGATAATCCGAACAAATCGGTAATCCGAACGACCCCTTTCCCCAACCTCGTTCGGATTATCGAGGCACTACTGTATAATATGCAATGGCGTTTTCGACGGAACGAGCCGAACGCGAAACCGTGCTTTTACCGTGGACCACCGTGTCCGGCGAGCGCCTTACACCGATATACACGTACGGGTAAAAAAGGGTAGGCTAATTCGATCCATTCGCCTAGCAGTGGTTCGTTTCCGATTTTTGGAGTCATCGAGTTTCTGACGCCGCCGTGGAGCGTCGTCAATCGTCGTCGATACGCGTATTTTTATACGCTATTCCCATATCTTCGTGTCGCATTCGCGATAGTGATCGAGCCGCGTCCGCCCGATAAAATTCCATCCGGGGCAAGATCAAAATTCAAAATGGCCAAATCGAAACGGTTATTTCAAATTTTAATTTAAATTTTAAATTTAAATTTTCAGTGTGTGCTAAAATAGCGTCGAGATCCATTTATCTAAATATGACTTAATATATTATGCAAATTACTTTTATTATAATAACTATTATCAAAAATATTTATAAAAATATAAACAAAGTAGTTGTTTATATTTGACTTATTATTACTACAAAATTATCATTAAAAAAATATGATGAACATTAACTTAAAAAAAACAATTATAACTAAAATTAAAAAATAGCTTGAATATTTGATATTTTTATTTTTGGACTGCACTTGAAACTTGACATCATTTCTTTTGTACCAAGCCGTCTATATTTACGCAAGTATTTTTGTGGATAAGATTTGATTTCAAGTATTTATTAATCATTCAAGTAAATATTCAAGTAACTATCGAGTATAATGAGATTTCTGAACAAGTAAAAAATAAAACATGAACGTTAGATAATATTTTATGTATTTATGATGCGTAAAAAAAAAAAATTAACAATTTTAACATTTTTTCAAATATTTTTGTTCAAAATGTATTTTTATTGCGGGCCACTTAGATATAGATACAATACGAAACAAAGCAAACAATATCATAATATAACCACTACATAAAGCTCACATGCAAATAGATATTTTATAACATTAATATTAATACTTATCAAAGTTTATTTAAAACCGTGGTATAATATTAACAGACGCGATATAAAATGACAAACAGTTTCGTAAAATTTCCCGGGGAAATGGCCCCTTTGCCCCCCCACCACGCGGGCGTCCTCGATAGTGATTTTATCTGCATATGCGTGCTTAGGTTTTTTTTTTATTTCATACCCCATGAGGCCATAACGTCGTGTCGTCCGTACAGCCCCGCGATGACCAGTGGCGCCGAAGTCAGTGTTTTTAGATGTATTGCCAAGCATCATAAGCATACTGCCCCTAATTTTTTTTCCTCCCTTCGAGTGGATCTAAAACACAGTGTGTTTCGCAGCCACACTACACCACATCCAGCCACCCACCCACCCTTAACAGGTATTGCCACCGTTTTAAACCACACGCGTTCAACCCCCGTGTTTTTCGTCTAGGCGGGCGAGGGAGAATTCAGAATTCACTTGCGAATAATCGGTGTTCCGTTTAGCATTCGGCCGTTGTGTCGGTCGCGCGCGCGTTCTGGAAACGCGTCGCGTTCTCGCCGCGGCACGAAATAGTTGCAAATAGTTTGACACCTTCTCGCGGGCAGGTATTGCCGACACGACACGACGTGACCGTAAAATAATGTCAGGAATGTCGTGTGTCACCATAATATTATGCCGTCGATCGGTGCCGTACCGGCGGTACTTTGTTACAGTGATGAAATTACGGTCGCGGCGAAATACCTCGAAAACAACGACCGTCTGATAAATCAATATCGTCACAGTGACCGTACTATGACACACTGCGGTTTTCGGCGAATACCGGAGGTATGCTACGTGCACACGAGTGCCCCTCTCTCTGTCGCAACCAGTGGCGTATTTGCGGGGTGGGGGTCCCTGGTCTCGACCCCCCAAAAGTAAAAAAAAAAAAAAAATTAAATTTACGTTTGAATTTAAACGTATTATATTATAGTTGTATTCACAAGATTCCAGACTCAAAATATACAAAATGATATGCTATAAAATCCTTTTTGAATTTAAAAAATTACAATTATTAATAAATAACACTAATATACATTGATTGTGATATTAATTTTTTAATTTTTTTAATTTTTTTAATTTTGAATAATAAACGCCCGTTGGGCATATAGTACGGAAAAAATTATTATACGTTTAAATTTAAAATAGGGGTACAAGAATAAACAGTTACAATATAATAATAAAAAATAAAAAATACAACCAATAATAAACATAAAAAATACAAAGTTTAAAACAGAGTAAATTGATACAAAAAATCAATGCATTAAATCATATTTTTTTAAGCAATCTTTCACTTCGTAAGAAGTATGAAAAAAGAAACCAAAGTTTTCAAGTTTATTTCCTAATGACAACATTCGGTTTAACGGTGCAAAATGGCAGTAATTGCGTTTGATTGTATAGAGCAGCGGTTCCCAACCTATGGGCCGCGGCCCACTTGTGGGCCGCGAGCAGCACGGTACTGGGCCGTGAGCCATTGGTATAATAATATTAAATATTTAATATTAATATTTAAAATGATATATGATAATATATTTTTTGGTTCTTATTTTTGAAAATAAATTAAAATAAATTAAATGAAAATATCAGCTAGTGAAGAAGATTCGTTGATTCAAATGTCATGTGATCACACTTTAAAATCGTATTTTAAAAGTACACAATTAGTGCCATTCTCGTTAAATGTTCGAAAAGTCCATCCAGCAATCGCTAAGATTACACTCAGAAACTTGATGGGCTTATCGACGACTCATCTATGAGAACGTGCTTTTTCTACTTTAATTTATTAAAAAAATAAATATAGAAATAAACTGAATGTTGAGAGTAATTTAAGACTAAAACTAACAAGTTTTAATCCAGATATTTCTCGTGAAGAACAAGCAATGTCAAAAATCACATTAAATTGTTTATCTTGTGATAAAGTTGAATTAAGTTTTTTTCAAACAATTGTTTTTTTTTTAATTTTCTTAATTTTTTATTCCTAATAACTATACATACATGTATATAATATATATAATAATTTTAGGAAAACGTATATTGGTATACTATGGATGGGCCTCAAATATTTTTTTTACAAAATTAGTGGTCCATGAAACTGAAAAGGTTGGGAACCGCTGGTATAGAGGAGCACGGAATGTATAAGTGGATCTGGATGAAAATTTTGGCACGTTTAAAGATTAAAGAAAAACTTGCTAATTTGTAGGATAAACATTATTTCAATATACATTATTATATAAATAGATCCTTGGCATCATTCAGAATTTAAAAAGTATTTTTCGGGCCCCCTCCCCCCCTCGGAAAAATTTGAAAATACGCCACTGGTTACAAGTTACTACAGTACCGAATCGTACGCGGAGTGATTGGAAGAAAAAAAAACAAACAAGGAATCTACGGCGCTCGCTCGAGAAATAATAATAATAATAATGAAAAAAAATCACTCTGGGGAGGAGCCTCCTCCGCGGCCAAAGTCGAGTCGGTACGGTCAGGTTACGCCGTACCGGTAATAACGTGGCGGTGGGCCGCCGGGTTCGGCGTCGAAAACGCGACGCCGATAATATAATAAACGGAAATAAAGAATCGGTCGACACGACGCGCGACGGTGTTGTGCGCGGGGCACGCGTCCGTCCCGCGGGAGAATCGTAATTATGTCGAGTGCGCGTCCGACGGGTTGCGGTCGAAACGGCGACGGGGCTCGGGGTGATTCAGGACCGGCCCCGGAGGCCTTAACGCTCGGTCGTATTGTTTTAATAATCGTCCGACGGGCTCGCTAATCGACGGCCGGGAAAAAAAAAGTGCTGTTTCGACGTTTGACGCGCGCGCGCGCGCGCGCCGCGTGTACTACGCGTAATAATAAAATTACCCCGCGGGGTCGAGGTTAGAAAATAAAAAAAAAAATACAAAATTGTAACTCACCGGCGTGGTGTGGCGGGGAAATGGTTTCCTCAAAGTCACCCGTTTACGTGTATATACACACCCGAAAGTCACTATTATCCCGGGCTGTTTGGAGGCACGTCCTCCGCCCTGTTCTTTGTGCCAACGCAAACTTAAAGTTTTATCGAACCGACATCGAGTCCTGGGAGTCGGAGAAGGATCGACGTCTCGGACGAATCATTAGCGGTGGTACACCGTTCGGATTGTATAATATAGCTCGATCGGTCAGGGTTTTCGCTGGTGATGGGCACTATCGAATAGTCACAATAGAACTGTTCGATAGTCATTCTAAAACTATTCGAATAGTTAAAACATTCGAATAGTCACGACATATTCGATAGTTTATCAACCTATTCGATAGTGTAAACTATTCGGTAATGCCCATCACTAAATTATAAATCTATGCTCTGAAACTTATTCGAACTATTCGATAGTGCTATTCGAATATTATTCCGAACTATTCGATAGTGCTATTCAAATAGTCTTCCGAACTATTCGATAGTGTTATTCGAATAGTCTTCCGAACTATTCGATAGTTTATCAACCTATTCGATAGTTTTTATTTAAAAACTATTATTCGGTTATGTAAAAAACATTCGAATAGATATTCGATAGTTTATTCAAACTATTCGGTAGTGCCCATCACTAGTTTTCGCGCGTCGGTCGAGGAACAATATTACACACACTCGAGTATAGGACTCGGTGCGAGTACGGCGAGTATCAGTGGCGTCGAAGTAAGTTTTTCGTGGTATTGCAAAGTATTACCTTCAAAGCAAGTACCCATTCCGCCTGACCACAATAGGTCGAGCAACTTCCCCTAATTTTTTTTTCTTCCCGTCGCCCAGCGGGGTGAATTCTCAAAAATGTGGCCAAAATTAAAAAAAAAAAAATTTAAATTGCACAAAAATAATTACTATTAAATCTTACATTATATCTTATATTATGAAATCACATAAGAATATTACTCAGATAAAACAATAATGTTTATCGCAGTCATATCGATAGGAAGGTCGTTGTAGTCGACTCTAGTCGTACACACACGCATGAACGTTGGTTACGGTACAGTTATTTTAATGGTGTATTATATTTTATGAATTCAGTAGACTTGGCAGTATAAAAACATGGAATCGATGTCTGGAGGTATGTTGATTACTTTTTAATAATTATCAAGTTTAAAATAATTCCATAGCCTTTTTTTTTTTACATGTTCGATATCCATAATGAATATTATGAAACCTCGTAAATGTTAAGTTAAAGTTAATGAGAATTTTAGTTTACTTCCGACTTTTTCTCGGCTTTAATTTTTTTTTCAATTTACAAATACTATTGTTAGCAACGATAAATCATCATAAATACTTGCGCAAGTTTGCGCCTTTTTTAGTTATTTAAATTTCAATATCGAAAATCATTTGTAATTCTCTATACAGTTTTCATAGATTTATTTTTTTTTTCTGTATTGTACCTATTTATTGAAATCAAAATATATTATAGTTATTTTTTCTTTTAGGATCTCGAGTCTGTCATTCTACTCTCACCAGTCTAAGTAGGAGATATTTGTACCTATGAGATTATAGACGAATGTAAATCAAAAAAATTTACTACGACGCGTCGACGCACACTGCAGTGGATCTAACCTAGCATGTGTCACACCTTTACCACACCCACTCACCCCTGAACAGGTATTGCGACAGCGACATCCCTAGATACAGGGATCGGCGCCACTGGCGAGTGTTTACGCGATTCGTACGATTCGTACGACCGTCAGCGCGTCGTGACGTGCGCACAGTCGAAAGGTCCAAACTGCGAGTGACGCGAGGGCGAACCGTCGTCGTCGACCTATTGAATATAGGCGCACGAAAGAGACTCGGATCACCGACGGACGGCGTCTGTCGCGCGACACGAGGACGGACCGACCGTAATCATAAAACGATTTGAAATTAAAAAATGTTCTCTGCAGACTGCGGCGTGTTGCAAGGCGAGCACGTTTCAGGCGGAACGAATATCGTATCGTTTACTCGGTCCGATTGTTTTTGAGTTTCGGGAAAATCTGAATAATCGGAAACGAACGGCGATCGGTTCGTTTTGGAGATTTCGATTTTATTAGCACTCGACGATTTTCTCGTCGATTATATACGTACTTTCAGCGGTCACGACATTTTCCTGTGGTAGAACGCGCGGTGGGCTGCGCTCGTGTTTTGTAACTGTATTTTCGATTTATCTTCATTCGTCGTCAATGGTGACTGCGAGCCTTACGAAGACGAGAGAAACTTAGGTTACGTATCGCGGTGTTCTTCGATTTGTGATCGATGAAATCGATTTTGATCGACGTGCCGATCTGAATGTTTGAAATCGGTTAGAAATATGATCTTGCTCTACAAGGAATCAACGTAGCCTTCGTATGAGAACGACACGTTTTTCCACAATTCTCGGTAAGTTTTTCTAAATGTAGGGAAAACAACAAGGAATTCAGAGAAATGACTTTTTTAAGTACGCAGAAGAAAAAATATGAAATTCGTAAAAGCACTGAACGTAACTTTTGGACCACTGTTATTGCTTTAAAAGTGATTGTAAACACTTAAAACATTAAAAAATACATCAACCGTTAAACAAATTAATAAATTCTCAACTGAAATCAATAATTTCAGTAATTTTTATAATTATTTAAAAAAATATCGATTTATCGTTACAATAAATTAGTATTTAAAATTTAATTTAGGAAAGGTTTGTGACACCCGTTTGTCAACAATATTTCAAAAAGGCGTCTCTTATTGTAACCAAAACAAAAACACTCGACAACAACGCTATTTTATTTGTGTGTGCATGTGTGTTTTTTTTTGTTATATTACATCTTTTGAAATGTTATTAAAATTCCTATAATGAAATTTTTCAATTTTGGTTCACCCGAAACATAATATAATGTCTAAAGTATTTGATTGATTGTGTAGCTTACGAGGAAACGCGTTAACACTTTGTATGAAAATATATATTGTAATCGCATTACTTGGAAATAGCGTTCACTGTGCCGTGTCAACTACACATCGATGCAACACCTAGTTATTTATTCATAACGGTCGAATAATAATATGCGTAAGGACATAACATATCGTTGTGAATTTTGTGAAAAATAAACTTAAAACTTATGAGTTATTAATTGACTGAGAAAAACATCCCTTCGTCTTATTGTTCACATAGTTAATGCGTAACATATTTTGATATGGGGCAACGTAAATTATGAGAGTTTTGACAACATACTCGAATTTTTTAAGCGATTTTCAATATTATATTGATAACAATGAGTTTCATGTAATCAAACAATAACCAAGTATGACGTGGTCGTTGTATTTTGTATAAAGTAATCAATACGTGACACCTTAAAAATAGATTTTACATTTACAGCTTCGAGCTCGACCAATAAAATTCGCTTTATTCGAACGAAAACTAAACTGTTTTCGTTTGAACATCGCCAAATTTCTCCGTGTAAAATATTTCGAAAACGCGTGGATACGATGCGAACGGGTCCAGCTGGGTCCAGACTCTCGAGCGCTACACCTGACCGCATCGGCTACTGCGTTTAAAGCTCGGGGCTTAATCGAGCCATTAGACAATCCCTCTTGAATCTGTTTGTGATGCGGTCGGTGATTATTGATATTTTAATATAGCACCTTTTACTCAGCTCGGTGTACGAATTTCAATAAAACATATTACGAAAGTGTATTACGTTAATCACGTTATTGATAATCACAGTGCCGAAAAATGATAGTGTACAAACATGGTTTAGTTTCGGAACATATTTGAACAAATTTGACCGAAAGCAACATGTTCGACATGTCGTAGAGTATAATTATAAGTCTAAAAAAAAAAAGAAAAGAAAAAAAAAAGAGTAACGGCCGACATAATACATGGTTTAAAATGTCGGTAGAAGATATTTTATATTGTTCGAGCGCAGTTCACGTGACGAAACAAATTGGTTTGAATACTTCATAAAAGCATATCAATGATACAAGTGGTCGAAAAGCGTCATAAAAAATATCGGGTTTTAAGGTTATGTCATACGTTATGGATGCAAAGACGCGTGTTCCAATCATTCGACGATGACATAAAATACCCGTGGAGTACACCAAGATAAACCCGAGAAAAAACCGTGAAAAATGACATTTAATTTTTGATAATATCAATCTGAAAACGAATCGCTAAAAAAACAATAGTAACTATATTATAATGTATCAATCATGGCTCAAGTTCCAAATCTCAAATCAAACGTTTTCATTGTATTGATAGTAAAACTAATTTTATTCACCAACGCGAATTATTGTCAATCATCAATGCGGTGTACTGAATAATATTTGCTCTGCGGGTCTAACTTATGCATTATTAAAATATAAGAGTATTCTCATTCAAACTATAGGTGTCTTCGACATCGACTACGTACGTTACAGAAAGAAAAATCTACAAATCCATATTAAGGTCATTTACGTTTGTGAAAATTATTCTGTTTTCGAATTGATTTTTTTCTCGGTGTTATTTCAAACAAAGAACAAACAAATAAAATAAATTGGTATTCGTTTATAAATCGTGGCGTAACTATCTCCGTCTGCAATATTCTACACGAATACTACCACTTGTACAATAAGTCCATAAAGTACATGGTCATATTTTTAACGCTCGATATTTCTACGCGTGTACTTCTTATTAATTTCGATTCTGAGCGAAGCGATTTATTATTATTTGGTATTATTTCAACAAAAGACGCTTTTTCCAAAATGCTCAACAGTTGTGCCGAGCGTGCGGAAAACTACCGAGAATTCGAGTAAAACTGTAATTAAGTAGTTCGCAACGCTTCGGATTTAGATTTTCGTAAAAAGCGCAGTACACCCGACTCTACCTGTGTGTCTTTTCGAGGGACAAAACGACGAAGGACGAACTTTCACCGCGGCCATTGTCTCGCCAGATTTTTGAAAATCGAGTTAGTTTTGGGTTTAGAACCGTTTTTAAACTCAGCAGATCCACTCAACCACGACGACGAAAGTCTCTCGGAATTATTTCGGCCCAACGCACGGCCGGGTGCAAATGTATTCGACATTTCATTGAACTCTCGGAAGTCACGTATGTACAACGGGTTAATTAGATTATTGTAGATTCGTAGTGTAATTTGTCTACAGACACGATGAACCGAGTAGTATGACGATAAATCGCGAACGAGTCGGTGGCAGTGTTAGAAAAATATAGAAAACCAAATGGATTACGCATAAGTTATATGAACCGCACGGTGCCATAGATCGGTGATTTATTTTCCGGGATTATTTACACTCAAGGGATTAATATAATACGCGTGTACTGTGTATAATGTTTCGAGAAAGGAATATGCTTGAAACATTTTTTTTTCACACGTTGAAATTATTGATTAATACATCCTAATTGTGTGATATCGTATTCCGAAGACACTGAATAAAATATGATATGTCATTCACGTATTATTTCAATAATTCATACGAGTGACGACGAGTATTTATACGTTTCAAGTAAAGTATAAACACTTCATTTTTCATTTTATTCATCTAACTACTTCAGTTTGACTTGTAATAATTATTATATTTCATTTGAATTACTCTTTTTATGATATATGTTAAGCCACGTGGACTATAAATTAAATTTATTTGTTTTATAAACATTTATCACTGAACCTGTTGTTTTTAAATATTATCAATATTATGATTTTTATTTTAAATACATATTATATATTACAAAACGATTTTTCGTTGTTTTACAATGTGTTCGTCGTAATATTCATTATTGATTAAACAGTTAACTTACTACCTATATGTATTCATATACCTACGGTTAAAGTTTGAACAAAGGAAACGGTGTGGTATTATACTGTAGTACACTAAGATAAAATAGCTTTTGCCATGTTTAACTTTCTCTACGTCAAACTTTGAACACGTCTAATTAGTATTTTTACTTGATTTTAATACATTACATAATTGTTATTGTACTTACTTTTATTTTAATATATTTTTTTTTTTTTTATTATAATTTTACATGAAAAATAAATCTAACATAATATAAGTACGTGTATTATGTGTGAAGTAATATGTACCAATGGACTGAAAAGCGAGAAAGAAACAATTTCGAATCGCTTGGTAAAATAAAAGGTTTTAAACAGCTTACGTTTTAAAATATTTCATCGTTTTAAGGGAATGCGTCATTGGTTTTTATTTTCGTGACCACGAAAAAAAAAAAATCAGAAATCTTTAAAAACTAGATTTTTCTTTTCAAATTCAAACAATACTAATTAATATACGTGTGTTAAATTACAACGGAATGAGAAAGTTGAAACTGTTCACAAAGTAAACATGAGAAATAATGTCAACAAAAAATAATTACTTATCTTAATATTCGGCATTACAAAGAGTATACTTTATGCATTTAATTATTTTAATGAGATTGTAAAATAGATATTAAAGTGCTGACATTTCTCTTTATCCGGTAGGTACCTACGTCATAATATAATGAAGTACGAGTCTCGATACATGATAATTAAAAGGCTTTTACATTAATTATTATTATAACTATTATGATTTTTTTGCCATTTTCATCATCGATCCCGAGTAAGGAAACCGTGCACAAAACTCGCGTAATATCGACATTTATCCCTTCTTATTTCATAAAAAATTGTTCATGGACCAATGAAAATAGATTATAAAATAATTATTATGTGTATTATACACCTACCATTATTGATCGATCGAACAATAAACAAAAGCTGTTTTTTATAATAAACTAGTCAGATAATTTTTTAATGATTTTTCAGTCGTTTAAAAAAGAGCAAACAATAAAAAAAAAAAGATAAAAAAATAGATACATAGGTAATAGATATATTATATTATATAGTATTTTATACGTAAATAAGTTTATGGTGAATCGAACTCTCCCGAGAATCGTTCTTCGAGCACAATATTTAGATATTATTTTCAGATAAAAATATTAATAACCCACCGCCATTAGGTGATTTGGAATAAGTGAATGTACCTACCTATTAGGTATTAGCTGTATGTATAAGAGATAGTCACGATTAAATCAGAGTTTATACGTCTTTCTCGTATTTTTTTCTAAACTTTTTATTTAAATTATCATAATATTATCTCTTGAGCTGTGGGTAAATTATCAAAAATTATCTCGTTTTCGATTTGAGAATTAAGCCGGCAAGATAAAAAAAAAAAAAAAAACGTACGAAGTCAATGATTAAAACCCAATGTAGTCGTATACGTTACATACATATACGTAATATTGTTATCAACGGCACACAAAGGTGCACCGAGGTCACGTGTGCGTCACTGCGATAAACGAAATTGTTTTGAAACCATACACTATAATATAAACGATATGCCATGAGATTGTCTCTGATTGTTTAAATTTTGGAAAATCGTGTACGAATATCACACTAATAACTTTCACGGTTATTCATTCCGATTTAAATTGCACGATACCACGAACGATGTTTTCCTCATCATCAGTAACAATGGTCAAACTTCTTTAAATCGATTCGTTCGATAACAGATTGATTTACGAATGATCATACGTATTGTACATTGCAGAGTTGACGTCAGTGGTTAACGAACATGTATTATGACGTACAAAAGTATGGAGGGGGAAGCAAACTTCACGGTAAAAACGGTTTTGTGTCATGTTAATGATCGGTTTGATTTACGCGACAGTAAATATCGATTCGAATAAAAACGTGAAGTTTTTGTCGCATTGCTCACTATACTCTCACTATTCATTTATATTTTAATTAAACGATAATTCCACGGAAGCCATGCCGTGCCAATTGGAGTGAGTCTAGTAAAGGGTCTTATACAAAAACTCTGATCATCGAAATTGACTCGCGTGTATAGGTAATATATGTATTTACTTTACATTGCAACGAATACCAACGGATTAATTAATTATTTTATGGGCTACTTCAACGATGCTTTGAGCGAGCTAATAATTTTTTGTACATCATTTGTGTCGTAAAAAAATTAAATTTATCTATAGATCACACGGTTTACGATTTTATAATACAGTAGAAACCGTTTATAATGACACCGGTTGTAGTGACATATTGGGTGTAATGACCTAAGATTAAATGTCCTGGCAAAACTCCTATATTGTATGCACTAATTTGTATCGGTTATTATGACGTCTACATAATGACTATACGGATGTTATGACGGTTATTTTTGATTATATTGAAAAAATATTTTGTCTATAATGACTTTGCTTTATCTTAGGCTACTTTATCTGCTGATGATACTCCCGACGAAGAGTTATCTATTAATGCAGTGTTCAGTGCAGCAACAATTTTAGAAAATTATATGGCTCTGAATAACGTAAGTCTGATGATAAATTTTGAAGAACTAGAAAAAAAAAATAGAACTTGATTTTTATACAAAGTTCAATCTAAAGTAACAGATTTTTTGAAATAATAATTGAACTAATTAATTTAAATATATATGTATATAATTAAATGTTTTTATCTTTACTTTTTCAAATAAAATTTATAAATAAATACATAATAATATTTACACCTACCTATGAAGTTAAGCATTTTTTTTCGTCATTTTGGTTATAATGACAACCGGTTATTATGACCTATTTTCTTTGGTCCCTTGAACGTCATTATAAACGGTTTCTACTGTATATAATAGCTTACCGTTTTAAACGTGCATACACGTATGTGCATATTTACTAATTTATAATGGCGATTACCGCACTACTTTAAATTATTAAACCCTCGAGTGGCATTAGGCGGATAAAGTTTACGTCGTACGTTTTAATTAGACAATTTTAATTAAATTGATCGGAATTCATATATATATATACATATATTTACAGATGATTTACAGGTGCTGAGGGTACAGAAGTTAATACGGACGGTATTGCGTTTTTACTGTCCAGATATTCCGGGCGACCCTCGGAGGAAATCCAACGATCGTTAATGGGCCGCGATGAATTATAGGCGATTCAACGTTCGGGTATTACTCGCGAGCACGGCTACATCATCCTAGGCTTATATCGCGCACGGTAAAACGTTGGCACCAAAAAACAGACGCGATTAATCATGCATCTGTGAACAGTTTTAGTCGAGGAGGCTGAGGTATGAATAAAACATGCAGTCACGTGAGCTTGTTACTCGTCCGGATCATTATGAGGCATTTGTAATTTTTCCCCTTCCGTCCCGAAAGCACGCGCACCTACTTTTGTGTTAAACACTTAGGCGCCGCGTGAGTATATATGTAAAAAAAAAAAATATATATATATATGCATTGTATTTTATGTATATGATGTAATTTTTTTTCTCCTCATTTTATTATTATTATTATTATTATTATTTTTATTTATTTTTTTTTTTTTTGAATATCACGGGCCTAATGCAGTGACGCTTTCAGCGATTGTACGCGATAAATGTTGTCGAAAATAAAGTTTATGTATAAACGTCAAAAATGTAGGAACGTTCGTTCATTAATCTCAGTTATTTTAACCGAAAAAAATAAATGTTACTTCGCATTTATTTCACGCTGCAAAAGCTCCGAGTATATTTATATTTTTTCCCACAATAATCACGAAGAGATTTCTGCCGTTTGTCGACAGTGTATTGTTTATTGTGTTCCAACGGCGCGGCGCGAGCTAATTTCGACTTGGAAACCGATTGAAAAATCCAAAAATTTGTAAATGATCGAACTAAAGTTTATTTTTGACATTAGATTTTTAAACGCCCAAGATTATTGTATAATCATTGTTCGGTATTAAAAACTAAAAGAATAATATGTTACGATTACTATTGACTTGTGTCTTAATAACCTGGAAAAAATAAACATTTTTAAATTTCGTTAAAGTTCAAAAATAATTAAACACAAATATTGAAATATTGTTTGCGTTTTAATTCTCATATAGAATGCAATTATTTTGCAGAAAAAAAAACCGCGAATAAACTTACCCAGCTCAATTAGTCGGGTATTATGAAAAAACAAACGTAAGTACCTGTATATTATGTATAAACTTCTCGGTCGTATTAAATGTATTCAACGACCGGGTCGAAAACGTCTTGCCACACGTTTCAATCGATTCCACTTAAATATTATTTAAATAAAGCTATTTAAGTTTGAATGTATTTATTATTAATATTTATTTATTTATTTTTTTTAATTATAAAATACAACAAACACGAAGCGTGTCGGAGAATTTTAAATCTCTCGAAAGCATGGTAATGAAATTCCCGAGACCTTTTCTATCAAACTTTGTTCTTAACTTTGGAGAGAATAAATACGTAATTTACTTTTAAATAACCAGAGCAAAAACAGAACACTGAATAAGTGGGTTAGGTATTCTATTACGATGGCATTTTTTTCCCCCGTTTTTAAATATCACGGTCACGGTATTTGAATAATGATCCCAAACAACATTAAATATTGTACGCGGGATTTACTGTATTTCGTAGGGTTCGAAACTGTTGTAAATAATTGAAAACGTTAAACTTGTCTGAAATGGCACGAGTCGACGTTTAAAACGTAATAAAATAATGTTTCGTAATAATATCCTGTTTACTAATAATAACGTATTAATTATTCACATGACATTTCTTGCGAATTTCCACGGGACGTAGGTGTACACACGAATATGTTTCAAAACAATTTTGATGATTTTTTTTTCTTCTTTTTTTTGTTCAATACTCTTGAAGTTTATAGACAGATTGATACACATACGTATTTAATTTGATAGTTGATATTTGAATCTTCACATTCGAAAGTAAGAATTATAAGTAATATTCTTGTATATGTATCGAAGTTTTATTTTTATTTTTTTTTTATTTAGAAGAATATATTTACAACCTATTTTTACAATGATCAGTAAGTGTGAGACAACATTTTTTTTTTCATTATAACATTAGAACAGGAAGACCCTCAGTTGTGCCACCTGACATGAAATTACATTAAGGTAATTATTTGGTATTATTTAATTGTTGTTTTTTGTTTTGTTTTATTTTATGCGTTGAGCGTGTCTCGGGGCCACAGCCTTTTTAGTCTTCTGGGAGCGTGTATTGCAGAAGATAATTTTTGGATTAAAGGATTAAAACGAGTGTGTAGTTTGGAAAAGAATCTGGTATAATGGGATTTGGCCAAATCGTTAAGAGTAGGTAGTTTTAGATCGTTGTGGAGATTTTTATTTGTTACGTACCAGGAGGGAAGAGGTTATCAGACGTAAGTATATTGATTGGAATGCTCGAAGAGTTCTGGTGTTGGAAGGCTTTGCAGACCCCCATAGCTGAATGCCATAGAGCCAGACTGGACGGATTATCGCTTTGTATACTGCCAACTTGTTTGTTAGGGATATTTTGGATTTTAATTGGGGTCTAAGGAGGTGCAGCCTGGAGTTAACTTTTTTACGATTTAGTTTTAGGTGTGAGCTCCGCGTAAGACGTTTGTAAAATGTGAGCCCCTAAGTTCTTAGCTTCATTTGCTGTTGGTAGGACTTTGTTGTCGGGCGTAACTGGAGGGCAGTCGGAGTTTTGTAAAGTGAATGGTACGTGAATTGATTTGGTTTCGTTTATTTTTATTTTCCAACGATTTGCCCGTAGGTAATAATCGTATTTAGGTGATTTTGGATTCTCGAGCTAGCAATTTTTGGGTCGCGATGTGAAGCCGATATTAGAGTATCGTCAGCGTATGTGCCAATGAAAGAATCGGAGTTAGATGAAAACGAACGAATAACGTAAACACGTCCGTGCCGTAAACCGCACGTTATTGATAACGATTTCATTGATATAAGAATCAACTGGAAAAACACGTTTTTCGCGACCGAGTACTCGTCGAAAAGCATCTCGATCGCGAAAAAG
Organism: Therioaphis trifolii; assembly: GCA_027580255.1. NCBI lineage: Eukaryota > Metazoa > Arthropoda > Insecta > Hemiptera > Aphididae > Therioaphis > Therioaphis trifolii. Next base: position 35,603,743 of record CM050410.1, on the reverse strand, counting down.
ACGAAAATGCCGTGTGGTGTCGTCAGCCCTGGTCGTCACGGTAGCCGTACGAGCGCGTGGCGCGGAAAAGTCAACACGGACGACGACGACGGGGCGGAACTCATTTCGTTCAAATTTGACTTTTCCCTTTTCGCCCAAATACGGTTTAGCAGATTTCTGTTTTCAAATATTAAATATTTATACGTAATACGAGTTCTAATGTTTATGGACTCGGATAATCTTTCGTGACAATGCAATCGAGTATAATCGTGTGTATCCATATACCGTGTGTATATTACATTATATAACTTAAGTACGTCGTTTGCTCTCGTGTGCAGTGTTTGTCTTATGGTACGAGGTTTTTGTTTTAATTCAAAAAAAAAAAAAAAATATTCACTTGTTAACATCTCTTCTCGAATATGACTCAGTAATCTGGGACCCTTGTACAGCTGTAGAATCTTTTCTTATCGAACGTGCTCAAAGGCGATTTTTAAACTCATCATCATTTTTTTTTTTTTGAATATTGATCACCCTCAAACGGGACTATCGAACAGTTATGAATAAACTCGGCATTGTCCGTCTAGCAGATGGGAGACTTGAGGCCAACTTATCATATTTGCGTAATTTAGTTGGTAGACGTATTGATGCTCCTTCTCTACTCTCCGAAGTTAATTTCAAAGTTCCTTCCCGTTTTACTAGATCGTTTAACTTCTTCACTATCACTACTCATAGTACAAACTATGTTGGTAATCAGCCAATTGACAGAATGATGCGCCTTGGTAATGAGCAACCACACTTATTTAATGGCTTATTATATACTATTATCCTCATCGCACATATTATACACCTAGGTATTATAGGTATACGCTACTTTCTGTTAGTTATTTATGTTATTTGTATGATTATTAATTATTTGAAACAACTGAATGTAAAGTTGGAAAAGTAGAACACCAACAAATAAATAAATAAATAAATAAATAAAATTAAATTAAATTAAATTCATTCTGAGTAATTACAACTGGACGAAAAGAGGAATCATCTGCCTTACGATGTTTGGGCGAAAAGAAGACAGTCAAATTCGGGCGAAAAGAGTGCCGTGCCGACGACGTGGTGTGAGGATCGGACCGTTTTAGAACAGCGGCACGGAACGGAATACGATATGACCGCCGCGCCGTCGGAACGTCGTCGAATACGTATTTCTCATTTCAGCGACGTTTTCGTCGGCGGACGGCAGGGCCACGCAGTCGTAACGCGTTTTCCGAAACGACCCTCCGCCGAACGGCCGAACTTAAAATATGGTGTACACCGGGTATTATGCGTATTAATAGCAACAATGCCCGATATCGAGTCCGGACGTAGGGCCGAAAAAATAAATAAAACCCTCGACGGTTATAGAGCGTCGCGTTTTAAGTCCGACTCGAGGGAGAGCGCACGCACGCTTTATTATCGCGTTTCGTTTCTGCGAAAGCTCGGAACGCCGCACGGTCGATTCTCGGTAACTCGTGGATTCTAAGAGGATCGACGGACGGATGAATAAAATATATATATATGAAACGTCTAGAACAGTGGAGCTACAGTGCTTTTCCAACAAGTGAGCAACAATCAACTTACCAAGTCTCTAGGGATCGATTTATCTTTATCTAGATTTTAGGAATATTATTTGCGTTTTTACGTGTATTCAAGATCAAGAAGGCGTTGGTTAGGTCGCTTTATATTATCGTAATTATATTGAGAACATACGACACGTTGTATGTGGCTAACTGACAAACGGCGAAAATGGAGTCTTTTGATGACCAACGGCGTTAGATCACTAAACAATAGAACGCGATCGGTCGATATTGGTAAAATCGACATTCACTACGATCGACCAATGGTCCTAAAATGATCGACCGGTCGATGGCGACTGACTGGTTGGCGACCCCCGGTCTGGAACATCGTAAAACTACAATAATAATACAAATAATAGAAAAAAATAAAAAATATTCAATCCGAAGTTTTTTTTTCCATCGATTACAACGGTAAAGATAAAATATCGCGCGAAGAAGGTAGACGACGGTTTGCGGTGTTGACGGAGCGATGTACGAAGTCGAGATAAACACGCAATTTCGAAGCGTCGTAAAAAACAATACAGTTTTATGAGTTGCCGCGCCGGAGCAAACGCTCTTTTGCTTTTCGCCCGATCCGACCCGGCCGCAGGCCCGTCACGTTTATTTATTATTTATTGTTTCGCGTGGCTTTACACTAATCAACTTTTCTAACAACATCGTGACAAATCACAAAATTACAAGATAGTAGTATTTAATAACTGGTACATAAATATAAAATGTAAAATAGTGGTTTAACCTAAATAGAACAACAATATTCAAAAATTAAGGAAGTGAGAAATCACAAAAATATAGGATATAAGAGTCCTTAAGATCTTCATAGACATGTGATGTCGAGGTTTATTATCCAATTTATTGCTTCAGGAGTTGCCGCATGTTTTCCTTCGAACCCTTGGTTGAATTTTCTTCCCTGGCACTCCATCACGATTTGATCCCCGTTTCCACGATCGCAGGCTGGGCCGTCTTGAAACCGCCACCACTTGTGTTAAAGAGCGCCACATCGGCCATGACCTGTTCGAAGCCTGTTCAATATAGACCAGGTGCTACGAGGAAGATTCATCCCTGGGACTCAAGGAGTAAACTCCTTCATTACCAGTTTCCGATTTGGTGCAGAGAAGCTAGCCCACTCTTGACGCCGATCTTCAGCACTATTATTCCTTGAGCTGACCAGTTTCCTGGCAGTCTCACCAGGTGGGTATCTTTTTTTTCCGGAATTCGAAGTAGCACATCTGATACCGGAGAGATCGTTTTATCATAACGTGTCAAAAGATGACTTTATTTTTCGAGTTTTCGATTCGCAGTTCAGTTCAATAGACTTTTGAGAAAACGCTGTTCGAAACGTGCAGGGAGGACGAGGAGGTATTTCGTTCGTCTCTGTAATCGAACTCTCGCTTGATGTACGGGGAGGGAAGTGGGGGGAAAAAAAATAAGGGAAAGGATTTTCGATTGCAAAAGACGGCTATTAAAACGTAGAGAACACAGTTGGTACGTAGTTCACGTGACGTTGTTAAAGGGACCGGAAGAAAACGATTCCGACGATTACGAGAAATGATTAACGAACGGTCTGTCCTGACGGGGTAGGGGGGGGGGTCGACCGATCGAATTTTCCATTCGGACGTGTTTATATCGAACGCCGGACCGCTAACCGGGCTGGCTCGTCGAGCCGCCTGCACGAACTCGAAACGCACTCGTGCGGTCCGACGTTGTCTGTTTCGGACCGTCGGCCCGCGGTCCGCTCGGTCCACTCGGAAACCGGCGGTGTGACGGTAAAAGTGCGGGTCATCGTCGTCGTCGAGTTCCGCCACGGTACGGGCGTGAGATGGAAAACCGCGCGAGGTCGATACGCGAGACGGAGGAGATAAAAAAAAAACCAAAAAAAAAACGAATCGACCGGAAAAAATCTTTGCGTTCGACCGGTAGCCGTCGCCAAGCCTGTGCGACGTCGACGTGAACGGGGGGGGGGAGGAGGAGAAAACTCGCCTTTTTCACCCTTTTCACGGAAGACCGTTTCCGACGCGGTCCGCATGACGACGATGACGACGACTGCAGAGGACAACCACTACGACGGAGTGCGGTCACGACGACAGAGGACGAGTATTTGCGTCATGACGTCGTCGTCCAATACGCATTACGCGCGCTTCCAAAGCGCACTTCGTTCACCCCGACGACGCACCCCCAATCGCTCGTCGAGCTTCCGTTGCGAGTACGCCCACCCGTCTCTCACTCGTGCGGTCGCGTCCCCGCGCGAGTGCATTAACACCGCCGCATTAATGCCGCCGCGACACGTCCTGTGGTCCTCGTCCGTCCCGTCCTACGTATTTCGCACGCCTCCCCCTACGCGATTCCCGCCACTGCGTCCTGAGCCGGAGAAAAAAACATCAAACGTTTTCCGTTTCGCGAGCGAAGGGACGACCGTTTGAAATTAATGGAGGTATCATTGTCGTAGATACATGTATAAAGGTACGTATAGATTTATTTAATTTTTTATCTCTCTCTCTCTCTCTCTCTTCCTCTGTTCTTGTTGGTTTTTGTTCACTGAATATAACGATATAGCGTTATTAAAAACGACAGTTAAAACAATAAAAGCCTCGAGCGCCGTCTCCGGAGTAGGGTTTACGTGTGTGTGTGCGTGCGTGTGTAAGTGATTTTGGGTAGGAAGTCTTATTAATGACTAATGCGCAGGCGCACGTCCGACCGGCACAGACAAAAAGGTTAAAATGTGGAAAAACTGTCATCGCCAACCTATTATTTTGTACGAATAATACGTTACGCGTACAGAATCGTATGTTAGAGTCTGCGGTTAGAATTTCAGTGATTTCGCGAGTTTTTTTTTTTTTTTTCAATGCACATTTTACGCTACTTACAGCTATTTACAATTGAATTATTTTGATTTTTTTTGTTAATAGTTAAAAAAACTTACTTTATGGTTTACTAATACGAAACATGAAAAAAAAAAAATTAAAATATCTAAAACTGAATGTTAATTCGTACGTTTGTGTTTAATATAGGTCACATACAAATTATCACTAGAAACAGAATCTAAACATTTTTTTTTTCATTCATTCGTATAAGCAAATTTTTATTACCTACATAGGTTTTATTTCTAATAGATTCAATTACTTGCCAGCATCAAATAGACGCAAAATGTACAGTCGAACGTTTTGAAACAATTTGATAATTATTGCGATTCGATGCAACTCTCTCTCTCTCTCTGGGGTGTTTACGAATTCATACGTTAGGTTAACCTACTCGTAATCGTAATCGTATCTTTTTTTAAGTACCTCCTATAATTTTCATTAAATAATATTGAAAAACACAAAAATGCATATGTGTCAACGAATTGTCGCGTGTCGTTTTTTAGCGCACAAGTGCGTACGCCGGCAAAATAAAAACGAATAGACAATGACGCAGAAGAGCGCGTGGGGAGAAAAAAAGCGAAATATATTGTCCGTCGAGATCGAAGATGATATCCGTCGAAAATTTACGGAAAACGATTTCTCCGTGCGTTTTCGACGAACACCTTTATTTTTTCGTGGATCATCGCGAGCGTACGGTGTGTAGAGATTCGCAAACGTATATAATATCGGCCTTCTCCCCCCCCCCCCCCGGTAAAACCTCGTACCGGGGTCAGATTGTATGCCGAAGGATCGGCGCGAGGCACACCGGAAAAATAATTACATTTTCTCTTCCATCACGTCGACGCGTAAGTACGTCTATATATAATATACTCGCCTACATATATATTATTGTTCTCGGACGGCGATCGATCACCGCGATGTTTTCGGCGACGACGGGTCACTCTCGAGAATTGAAAAACAATCGACTTATAAATTTCCGAAGAAATTTAATGTGATTTCCGCACTATCGCGGAGATTCACACGACTCGATTCTACCAAGCATAATAATATATTCTAGATTTTTTTTTGTCAACTTTCAAAAAACTATTAATCAAACTGTGGTGTCATTACGGGGGAGAAAAAAAACTGTTTTACTATTTTTTTATATTTTTTTATTTTTTTTTTTTTATTATCTACGTGATTTTTGAGTCATTCAGCTTCGTCGAATGACGGAAACCGCTGATTATAACTTAATATTACGATATTACGAAAAAAGTTATTTTTTTTTTTGCAAATATTTATTGGATCCATATTTTAAGAAATATGAGCGTTTGAAGTTTAGAGCAGGACGGCGGAGTAATGGGAAAATTTGTTGTGTTGTGATACTGCTATTGCTTTCTGCTCTTCAAAACTTCAAACGCTTCATATCTCCGGAACTATTGGGTCCGATATTGAAAACGTAAACATCAAAGTTTCTAAAAAAGTGTATTTATACGTTTTTTTTCTTCTTTTGAAATAGTCTGTAATATACAGAGGTTATCATAAAATCATTATTTACTGTTTTTTCTGTCTTAGAAATATAGAGCCGTTTTGTGTTGAAAATTTGTAACTCATAAACACTTCGAGACCGTGCGTTAATTCGCGTTTAACGGCGTCGTGTGCATATTACTTTCTCCGCGGAACACCCAGAGCGCGTTCGTTCGTCCGATATTATTATTTTCCACAATCAACTCGCACGACGCGACGGAAATACGTGAAATGTTTTTCGTTTTTTTCAACCGGCCAATCGAAAATGATTACAACGTGTCGGAATTTTCGAATAAACGTTAGTTTCAATCGCTACTACGGGCGCCACGAATTAAAATGCCTACGACGAGAAACCCTTTTTACGCTCGTGTGTGTGTGTGTGTGTGTGTGAGCGATGCGTATACGACGATGATAACAGATAGGATAAAAGTTTCAAATGGCGGACCACCACGGTGCGATAAAACACCGCCAGGCACCTGACACGTCCGTAAACGACTAAACACACACCGAACGAGTGTGATAATATATTTATTTTTAAATACACTCGGGACTGACAAGATCTTTATTGCGCCCGCGCCCGGCCCGGCCAGTGGGTTACCGACCCGGTAACCGTTAGCGCGCGTTATCTCCGGCCGTCGTCGTGTGCCAGGACCCAGGACCCGCGCGAACATAACGATATTCCGTTACGGTCTCGTATAAGTGCCGTTGTCCTGACCGGGACGTCTCGAGCGGAATCGGTGCCGTCACTCAACCGTACGAATCGTAGATAATAAATTCAAAACTAATCTAAAGTCCTTAGGTCTCTGTAACGCGAGACTTTTTTCCGTGCCGAATACTCTTCGTCATTTTTCTGATCCCATCATTTATTATTTAAGGACGATTCACACATAACCGTGACGTGACGTGACCGTAGCCTTCCGTGTTCAGTGCCGTTCGTGATGAATTTTTTACTTCCATCCCCACAATACTGTATCTTTTCATATCAGTGCTCCCTCTTCATCAGCGGTGTCTGCTGTCTACTTGTTTTTCAGAATTATATTTTTAAGTCAATTTAATTTTTTAGTGTTTATTTATTCAATTTATTCATTTTTTCAGTGCACTATGAATTTTAGTGTAGAAGAGCTTAGTTGTATTATAATAGCGTTGTTTTTGGACGAGGACGAAGAGAAGGAAAAAAGAAGAAACCGGTTTTATCCCTGTATATGGAAGGTTCGAGACACCGAAGGAGAATTTGCAACATAATATTCTTCCCTTCAAATGGAAATTTAAATACTTCGGGTCCTTCAAATCATTAAGAATCTGTCTGTTCCGCATCATCAACTCAATCAAAAGTTCGTCGTTCACGACATAAGTATTTTACATAAAAACAAGTTGAAACGAAATACACTGGTCAAAATTTGTGCTTTGACGTCCTTAAAAAACAAAAAATATCGGCGTCGACGTAATTTCGTTTTCTTTTACGAACGCCTGACGAGCACTGTGAACGCCGGAGCTTCACTGCGTCGGACGCGTCTGAACACGCACGGTCTATTAATATTATATTTTTTTTTTCACTTAAGCTCACTGATGTCACGTCAAGTCACGTCACGTCACTGTTATGTGTGAATCGACCTTTATATTACTCATATAAATGTATGTATAGATACGTAGTAATATCGTCAAAAATAAAGTCGTATTACTTAAAAAAAAAAAAGTGTCGTTGTCGTTTTTCACACTATATACAAGTATTTTGTTAAAACGAGTGCGTTTCGGAACGCGCGGACGACCATTTCCGACGGCTCGTTACGAAACGACGAGATCGAACCGGGAACACCACCGCGACGATTTCGAGTGTCACACGATTTGACGCGGCGAACTTTTACTGTTGTTTCAAGACGTTTCGAAATTATAAACCCGTGCGAGAAGGTGCGCTAGTACCTTTCATGGCGAAAACGCACACGTCGTGTGATGAGAAGTGTATGAATAAAAACCAACAAACAAATAAATAAAGCACTCTTTTTTTTTCGTTTTTTTTTCTCATTTTTTCACATAAAAACGGATGAAAAACGTATCCATGAAAATAATGGTCAAAATGTCATGAAAATGATTTATTCTTTACACAATTTAATGACAAACGATAGCGAAAATAGTAGGAAAAAAAAATAATATACGCAAAACATACACACATTATGATATACGATTGTGTTTTATAACTTCACTGTTCTCTAAAACTATGGCTTTCGAGGATTTTTAATTGGAGATAAAAAGAAAGTTTTTCTCATCTATGTTTCTATTGAATCGAAAAACGTAAATTTCTTGATAAAATTCAAATTTAAACATTGTACGTACTTCGTATCGAGTGTTCGTCTCATCTCGATGCATTTGAAGTGAAATACAATTATTTTGAATTTAAATGTGCTAATTATATCACACCCCAAGACAATTCGATACGAATATTTTACGATTTTTTTCAAAATCAACTGGTATTAAAAAAAAAAAAAGCTCCAATTAAATACCAATTGTTATGTCTATGTTTAATATTCAATACACGTATGTGTTGCATGTGAAAAACGTCAACTTTTTTGTCATGGTCAATGATAAAAACATCATTACTTTTCCAACTCGCAATAATGTCGTTATTTAACTCGGAATCCGAAATTCAAATCATAAGATATGCGAATAAAACAATGACATCGTTTTTATGAAAATAAATGTATGAATCGTGATTTGTTTTTCAGGCGTGAACTATCACAAAAATCACTCTGGTATGGTCCGATAATTGCACCGTGAACTGAAAATTACAATATTGTTCGAAACACATTCATTTATATTTATATGTATTGATAAAATAATAATAATATTTCGTACGTTCCTACACGAGCGAATGGATCGAACGACAATAAGCGCAACATTTAATGATCAAACAAAAACGGATTAATAGTATTCGTGATTTGAACGACAACGAGAACGAAACGAAAGTTGTGGTGAACATTTTTTTTCAGTTTTATTTATGCACGTGAATTTCAGAGTTCAAAAACGTAAAACAACACACATATTGACACAATACGGAATATACGTATAAATTACATATTCACTATTAATTGTTTCTGCGACAATACGTCATGAAAATTCATTCTTGTTCAAATCACTATAAGCACGTAATGAATAAAAAAATATACGTTCCCTCGATGTACAACACGTTACGGGCTTTTTTTTTTTGTGTCCCACTTGGGAGGTTAACCTTTTCGCTGTTGTTGTCGTTGTTATTGAAAAATGTCCGTCTAATTTGCAATTAAAAAAACTACCTAAAGCTTCAAGTTATCGTTTCGCATTTGATACGAATCTGACAAGATTATCATTGTAAATTAAACGGTCGTGATTTATTGCGACGGTAAATGATCGAAACTCGAACGGGGTCGGTAGAACGATTAAAACCATGGTCATGCAGTAGGTGGTTCCTTATCTTTTGATGTGAATAATTATTATTACGTTCCAGTGTTTTTGTAAAACAATTATTTCGATGGAAAATAATGTAAAAAAAAAAAAAAAAAAAATAAATAATAATAATAATAACAACGATAACGAAAACACGGCAGCAGGTACTTCACGATATTGAAAATTAAAGCGTTTCAGGTTAACAGTTGAATTATAGTGTAAAGTATAATGGTTATTTTGAAAAACACAGCGTTCCGCACTTTTAAACGCCACCGGACAAAATTGCGTGGAAAATTTAATTTCGAATAATGCAAACATCGGTGTTACCGAGAAAATTATTTTTCGCGCCGTTGTTCTGATGCGCACGAAATGACCGTTTGACTCCGTACGCGTGCACGCCCGATACGCGTATACACCGTTACACATTCACCATTTTTTTTTTTTTTTTGCACACCATCTCTTCGCGATGATTTCGTGCCCACCACGGTTCTCCGACTATTCCCCCGCTGGATAACTCTGCACCGGAAAGATTAACAACCTCGCGACAGCTCCCTAAGCCCTCTTCGACGTTAACGTCACTCCTATATTTGCCATTCATTAGTCTCTCTTCTAATTATTATCGTTGATAATCACCATTCTTCTACTCTTTTGTGCACGCCTCGGTTATCTTTACCTCCCATAAATCACCGGTTGATCGTGTCAACGGTTCGGACGGACGGTCCACGCCGATCTTCTTCGACTCGGCGACTGAATGATAAAAAAAAAAAAAAAGACAAGTGGCATTCGGGGACTGCCGCGATAAAGCTATTGCATATTAAATAAATAAGAAGTTGATATAATTTTAAATTTTTTTATTATTCTAGTTATTCAGGAATTAGTATCATAGAAACCATAGGGTTATGATAACTAAAATATGAAACATAAGTTTTTTTTTCTCATAAAATGAGTTTGTTTTGTTGGTATGACAATACGGTTCGCCGCGCGGTAGACAGGGAGGGGGATTTCGGGATTCCACAGGTAGTGGTCACGCTTTTTCGTTACGAAAAATTTTTTTTCAGTCACTACACCAGACCTGCGATAAAAGCTATGCAGTAGCTTAAAAAAAAAAAACTATGATTTATCATTGGCCTGGCGCACGTCTAGAAACTCACGCCGTCGTGTTTTATCAGGACGACCGTCTCGTTTGAATCGACCTCGTTAGTCGCCAGGAATAAAGCGTACCCCACACGTCACGACCGTTAGACTCAGCACGTTAAACGGTCGGAATTCGCCGGGGCTCGGGATATCACGCTCTCCCAGTCCCTTCCAGATCGACGTTTCACTATATACGCCTGATTTACGCCGACCCGCGCCGTCGTTTATTTCGAATGTCGAACTCGACCCGACCGTCATCAGGTCGTTCGACAGTCGCGTGCGTTCCAGCGCTCGCAGAAGCTGTGAAACGTCCTTGTTGTTCACCCGACAAAAAAAAAAAAATAAAAAATTCGAAAGTCCAACTCGTAAAAACGCGTTCAAGTCATATCAACACTCGGTCTCGGACTACCCTCCCCCCTCACCCCGCGATCGTCATGCGGATCGTCACGGATTCGTGGAAGCTTTTAGTTTTAGTCTTCGTTTCTACGACTCTCGTGCTTTTGATGTCACGTCACACCGGCCGAGTCATCGATCGCAGTTTACGCGTCGCTATTGTCTTTCCTCAAAGACACGTGTTCAGTCATTAACGTTTTTTTCTCTGTTCACATTGGCGTGGGTGAAAAAATTTATTTGCCGTACGGACATTTTGATCGATTCCCAGTTTAACGATACCTAGTTAAATCAGACTTTTCGCATTACTGTTTTCACTGGTGTGAATTCAGTATTTTATTTTCATTATTTTTTTATTTATCAAACTTTATTGTTTCAACACGATCTTTATTTTTACGATTTTGTTGTTTTAAATAATACAGAGAATAAGAGTATTATAATAGAGTATAAGATAATTTATAAATTGTTTTAATTTAACAAAATGTACTTAGGCTATAATTTGTTTTGTTAGGTCGATGTTTTGATATACCGATGCTGAAGATGATGATGATGATTCTGGAGGTAACAAGACATTTTGTGGAAGACGTGGCTTTTAATCTGCGGTTTTTTTGGTTCTTTTCCCAATTTTGAAGTGAAGTGTTGTGTTAAGTTTCGAATGAAATTTTTTAAATTGTTCATTGATCCATGTGGTTAGGTATGGAATTCCAATGTCGTTGTGGAGTTGTGTGTTTTGCATGCACCATGGAGCTTTAAGAGGTATCAGTATTTTAAGGTTTTGCAAAAATACGTCTTTCTTTTAAAGAATTGTCATTTTAATAGCATTTACATGATAAAACCGTTGTTGTTGACCGTGTGGCAAAACAATTTTGTTTTCTGTTAATGCAATTTATTGAATGTTTTTTAGTTTTAACGTTCCGTGGAATCTAGTAAAATATTTCCGATGTATTTAATTTGAGTTTATATTGCATTGGAAAATAATGCATGTTGTCGTCTTTAAAAATCCGTTCGTTTAATGAATGAATTAGTTTATAAATTACATCTTGTATTTCAATCAGTATACAGTAGGCGTACTAATATAATTACCTTCAGGTCATTCATGTCTTTTGAATGTTCAATAATTTTATATCACGCAATTTGCTTTTAATAGGCAACTAATTAATTTTATAGCGTTAGATTCTTAGGCTCATATTGTGTTCATAAATCACGAACAACGTCTATTCAGTATTAATTTTCAATTTCACGTGATAAAACATAACATTTAATTATCTTGCTATAATAAATGCAGTAAAGTAAAGGCTACGTTAATACGTTTCATAAATTGCTTTTGCTCGTATATCAAGTAAATTAGGTACTCAATTACGACCTTTTAACAGATTAATTATTAATAATATTACATTGTCCACTAAAACAAACTTTGTAATATACATCTCAACAAAGATATAACTTATCTCTTTCCTACGGCCTCGAAAAAACAATGGTGTTTCGTATTATAACCGTTTTTATCAATTTGATTAAAATGAAATATGCTAAGTGGGTTTTTTTTTTTTTTTTTTTTTTTTATACACATATTACTTTCAAAATTTTCATAGTGCAAACCAAAAACTATTTAAAAAATTTACCTTCATTAAAATCGCATTTATCAAAATAGGATCATATCTACAAAAAACTTTAAAAAAAACATTGTGTTCAGTATTTGAATTGGTTTACTTTTCATTTCTGAGGAATGAGGATATCTTGTATTTCGTAGAAATATTTAGTAACCGACACATTTTTTTAATGGTGAAACTATATTTTAAATATATCTTCTGTCAATGCTATATTATAGGCTGATAATAAGTTTTATTATTAGGTATGATAGGTATGAAAGTAATTGGTTTCGTATAAAAGAAAAATAAAGCTAAGGCAATATATTATTTTAAGTTTGGAAAATTCGTTTTCGCCATAACTGTTATCAGATTGCTATTTTACATTAACATTAACAATTTACACATTACATTAACTTAATATAATTAAATTATTATTAAAAAAAAAAATACATGTTTGATAAAATATGAATACTAACAAAATTACGTATTTAAACATGATTACTAAAAAGACATGTAATTTTTCGAATGAATTACGTATTATTTAATGTACCCGCTAGAAATGAAAATGATGAAATTGTTTCAGTTCGAGCGATTGAGTAGAAACGAATGTAAAATTAAATGTTCCGATAAAATACGACTTTTTATCAAATTAATTCTCTTGTGAAAAGTTACTACTCATAAAACGTGGCTGCGCAACGATTTTATATGTGAAAACGGTGTAAAAAAAAAAAAAAAAAAACGTTCCACTACTTTAATGAAAACAGACATGTTTTTCCATTAGCGTACACAGTAAAAATGTGATGAGGTAGTTGAACAGTACAGTGAATTATTATATTATACGAGGTAATTTCAGATAGCAATTTTTATACCCAGCAACGACATTGCATGTGATTCGCTTCAATTAATAACGCCGCCGGAATAATCGCCGCGGCGCGGCGCGGCGTGTGTAGGTGTAGGGTAACGAAGTTTTTTTTTTTTTTTTAGAATTTTTTTCGTTCCGTGATAATTTGGTTTCGTAACGAACATGCTGAATTTTTTTTGTGAAATCGACCTCGGTTCAATGTCGTTTAACAGTAAACGTCGAAAAAAGTCACGTTAAATGAACGAAATATAATTTTAACGTCAGATACGTACAACGTAGGTCGTAGATACCGACTAAATAGAAAATAATAAAAAAAAAAAAAAACGTCTTTGATGCGAATCGTCTACTCTGGTTTTTTACACGTGCAAATGGAATTCGTACATTACATCGAGTTTTACCGCGTTTTAGCCAGACGAAAAGATCGTTACTTTTTAAACGCAAAACTATACTTTTGATTTTTTAATTGATAATCGACGATAGGCGAACGAATTTCGGATTTCGCACACGTTCAGACGTGGCCTATTCATTGCGTCCGGGTTCGATTTTGCTTTTAGAGTGTGCGAAAATTTACGAATGTAAAGTCGAGCTTATCTGCGCGTTTTTAACCGGGTGTCGATAAGTAAAAGACAGCCACTCAGAAGTCGCACGGTCACGAATCGAATAAATTATTTTGATCCGCGCGCCACAAACAGCAAAACAACAAAAGCTTGATGTACAATAAATACTGTTCGGTCTCTTTTTGATACATACTATATATATCACGCGTGCGCTTTACGCCGAAAATTTCGCATTGAAATAAATATCAAAAGTTCGTAAAACGTATTTTAAAACAATAGCGAATGAAATCGTGGGCGTAGAAGAGTCGGCTGACTATTTTGTGTGGTTTTTTTTTTTTTTTTTTGTTTTTTTTCCCCGTCAGATTTATTATTAACAACTCGACGGAGGGCGTTCGTGTCCTCTAGTAGGTAGTACGCGCGTTTTCGGTCGATCGGATGTTATCGTTACATTTTCCGCCGCAGCGTACATATTTTTAACGACGTCATAATATGACCGAATAATAACGCGCGCACACAGTGTTATGCGTTTACGTTTCACGCAGCGCAGATAAACTATTTCGAAACGGCACTATAACTACGGTGGTTTCGCCGACAAACACGTTTTTCATTCTCGAAATAACGTTTCGTCGTGTCGGCAAATTTTTCTAAATTATCGTACGATTCGTGTGTTTGTGTTTGTACGGCGAAATAATCAAAAAACCACACCGTCCGAGTAATAATCGAACTCTTTAACGACACTGCTGCCGCTGTGTAGTACGTAGGTATACATCAAGGGCGTATTTCTGGGGGGGCAATGGGGCGATCGCCCCCCTTGGACCTATTCAATTTTTTTTTTTTTTTAATTTTTTTTACATTATCTGTATTATATTATAATAATCATTAGAAAAAATTTACGAAATTATTTAAAGTCATAGATTATAATATAGGTGTGTAATATATCGATAGAAGCGCTCGGAATTTACCCAGCTCGTATCGTATCGATTTTATAACGATAGATACTTTTAGATACACGTTTTCAGATACTGAACGTTCGATAATTTTTTTTTTTGTTAAACACGAAATAGTAATGATATTATTGTAGTACACGAATACGTCTTCACAGTTCACGTAGTACACTAGATGCGTGCAAAATAATAGATAGATTTGCAGAACACAAACGATTAAAAGAATTTGTTTTATAGAATAATAATTTTAATTAGTTTGTACTTCGTTTAAAAGAATTTGTATTTATTTTTAATCCTTAATATTATAGTTAAATTATTTTTATTTATTTTTTATTCCTCAACATTACAAGTCTAAAAGTCGCCCCCCCCCCTGAAAATAGGGCCAGGGACGCCCATGGTATACATCCTGCTGGGATATCCCGCACACGTTACGAGCGCCAGACAGTATTTCAACATCGACGGAATTCGACGGAATCGGTTTTTCGGCGACTTGTCACTTCCACGGCAGTGCGAGAATGCCACTTTTTATTTATTTTTCTTTTTTTCTTTTTTTCCCTTGGCTTGGACCTGACAGTTATTATTATTGCGTAGATTAAAGGCCGTTCCCATGGCGACCGCACATAATAGAAAATAAAGCATTTCAGACTTTTATTTTTTCCCCAATTGATTATATATACGTATATAATATATTGTAAATAAAATAATTGCGCGTAAATCGTTTAAATTATTTACGAGATTAAATTCGAAATGTTTCGAGTGGTTTGCACACGAAAAGTAAATATTGTCGACGAAATCGCGTACGAAATCTATACCAATACTAAACCAGAATGGTTTTTACGACGACGACGACGACGTCAACGTTGACCGTATATTAAATTACGTGATTTTCGAGATTATACCAATCAAAAAAAAAAGAATGACGCGTAAACGAAAACCTCCTTGGCGATAATTTCCCGGACGTGCTTACGTTCTTAGTAATATCGTATTAAACGATCAGCCGTACCCGGTAAGCCACTAGAGTGATTAAAAACTTGACGTGAACAACGATAACTATACGAGTGCAT
Source organism: Therioaphis trifolii (assembly GCA_027580255.1). Taxonomy (NCBI): domain Eukaryota; kingdom Metazoa; phylum Arthropoda; class Insecta; order Hemiptera; family Aphididae; genus Therioaphis; species Therioaphis trifolii. The sequence goes on along the minus strand of CM050410.1, from coordinate 35,587,845 downwards.
AATAATGTGTCGACACGCGTGATTTGATGAAATACTACTTTATACGTGATATTGATATACGATTAAAATATTGGAAAAAATAATTCATATACATTTCAAACGCTGTCTTAAATAAATACGAAATATTTTTTTTTTTTTATTAATAAGTCGACTTATCAAAGTGATTTGAATGTTTTAACAACCGTTCGATAAATAATATTGTAGTAAGCGAATGTAAGCTACTCTTTTTGATTCGATTACGTATGCAACATAAAACTCGTATATGAACGTGGACTATTCCCCCCCCGTCCCCCCTGTATTTATGGTCTTTAGTTGTAAAGTATGGCTGAGATCTTAAATAAAAAAGAAAAAAAAAAAGAAAAATTTTCAGTTAAGTCACGTATACGGTTTTTCTCGAGGGATCCATATCCGGAATATCTGCACAAACATCTGCACCGCATGTACTCGAACTATTTCTTTTAAACAATTGCTATAGGACCGTTATATTTCACCGGTGACCTCCACGGAGCCTCGTACGGTTTATAAATTAATTAATACGCACGCGCACACGTTTTTCAATCATAACTCTGGTAAATAATTCGGTTACCCGTCATAATATTATTATTATCAGTGTTATAATACGCCGTAACCGACGCACATAATATGAGTATATTATGACATCGAATGCGTATGCCTCCGTCGTGATCTCACGGGCTCGGTAGTGTGGTGTTTCACCGTTCGCCACGGTATGCCGTGGTTTTGATTATACGATTTACGAGGAAAAACACATTTTTCAATACACGTAGAGGAAATTCCACGGGGTCAGGACATTCGTCTCAAGGCGTATAATTTTTTTTTTTGTGTTACCCAGACGTGTAGATTACTATATTGTCCTAGATTAGCATACGTCACCATAATCCATGGGCTGATTTATGTGATTTAAACTTGACGAAAAGGAGTTTATTTATTTTCGGTTTTTGAAGTGCATTAAATACGTACGATTTCACGTTTATTGATAAGGTTGTGCAAAAACAATAAAAATAAAAATAATAATAATAATAATAATAATAACAATTATTTAAAACGTGCGCGTGTTTGTAACATTTTGTGTACGTTACCTATTCAATCAATGCGAGTGTATTACTAAAAAAATAAGTTTTATGATACTTTCTCCAAAGGTACTTTGTCGTATCCATCCCCAGAAAAAAAATTGAACCGGAAAAAATACATATTATAATTGTAAAATCAATACAACCAGGGAAAATCATTTTTTCTCTTCGGAATATTACGGATAAGTAATGCGGTCACAAACAAAACGTGAACGCACGAATACTCGAGGTCTTAAAATGAGACCGGTGTATCAAATAACTACGATAATAATTATAAAGCGTTTTGAAAATATTTACTATCACACTAATCAAATCCAAATTATGTTTTAGTTTATTCGAATTTAAGTTCTGATCCATAGATAAATCTCGATAACACATCACGCATAAGCAATTTCTTAACTGTTTTAAATATATAAGATGGATGTATAACATATTTTAGATACTAAAAACGAATTATTAGAATTACGAGGTCGAAAAAAATTTAAATATTTTTTTGAATACTCGAGTATAATAAAGTATACTTGATAAGTATTATTGAAATGCGTAAAACAGTTTCATTTTTTTTTTATCTTTGGTTATATTATGTTCGAAAAATTAAATTATGTAGGGATTAATATTCCAAAAACGTATTTGACAAACATTATTTTCAACAGTTGTAGTGTAAATTATACTACCAACCTGTTCACATAACTCATTTATTTTTCCATTTACATGCATAATACATAGTTTTTATATGTCTTTTATGTATTTGTTTTGTTTAATCTTCTCGTTTGTGATTATAATATCTTCCTGGTCGATGGCTAAAACACATAATATGTCTCTGCTGTAATACGATTAAAATGTACTCTAGTGACTGGGAACGATATTATTTCATGCGTCATAATAAGTTGAATAAAACAGATAAAACTTGCCGGATAAAAAACCGTCGCATTTGTTTTGTCATCAATATATATATATTACCTTTGCCATTTGATTTATTACAATCGTCTTCTATCGTGCTCTATTTATTCGCTAATGTTGTTTCGGATCCCGGAGAGTCCATAACACAGACCAGACGAATAATAAAAGTAATAAATCGTGTGGGTAGTGTAGGATAGTACTACGATTGATTTAATTAAATGTCGGGACTTATTTTTTAACTCTTTTATCATATTATGTTGAATTTCTTGACTAATCGATATAATGTTATTATTAACGAATTAATGTAATAATGTTATTATATAATGCAATTCTAGCAACGGACCCATACTCCAAGATACACGCAAGAAAAAAAAACATTTGAACGAAAAGAACATAGTTGTTGTTAAAGTTTAACCATTCTAAACTCAATAATTTGAAAAATAAAAACCATTTTTGTACGATGAACATATTATTACGAATTTTTCAGACGACCTATGAAATATGATTGGCAATTATAATTGCATCGAAATATAAATTTAAGAACAATTTATTGTGGGTGTGAATTAATTTATCAAAGTCGGGTAAAGTTTTAAACGAAAGCGTCGTCGACGGTAAAATGCAGGTCTCAGATAGTTTTTTTAAAATTTTTTTTTTTAATGAAATAGAGACGTCGGTGAGCATAACTTCAGTTTTGGTCGAAACGAAAATACGATCTTATATAAATTCATAGAATATTACTGTAGATATTACTGCAACGTTGACGGTTTCTTTTAAAATAAATAATAAAAATATTACAATATTCTACTGTAATATAAACGCGCTACGCGTATGTTTATTATTGTAAAATATCATCTCAATATAAGTTTCAAACAAAAGCATTTCTTTTCCTTTAGAAAACCTTAGAAATAATAATTGCACCACGATACCTTGAACATGTTTTTCAGTAAATAAGAGAAATAATACAAAAATGAGTGAGACAATACGAGATTAGGTTTTCAGAGTGGCTCGAAATCTAAAATAAAATTACGAATTCAGTATACACGAGTATTTCGTCGAACATGGTACGTTTATTTCCTTTATAAATTCATTACATTTACTTTTATTTAAAAAAAAAAAGTAATTACTAATTAGTTATTACGTATAGTTGTATGAGAAAATGTTTTGGTATCGTAAATTTTAAGTTTTTTATTTTTCTTAAGTTACTTAAGAAAAATACTATTAATCATAATAATATTGTGAAAACAGAATGTGATTTAGAATTTAGCAGATTTTCTAATTACTTCATTTGTAAGAATAGTTGTCGTAACCGATTTCTAGAAGAAATATTTTAATATTTCGTTTCGTTATCTAGTTTTTCAATAACTTTAGAATTGTTAGAATGGATCAATATTGTAAATGCATAGCAATTGGCATTTTGTTCACACGTGTGCAAATAACTCAAAATAAATTGTATCAGTATGTTCGCAGTATGTCTAGCACATGATTATACTTAACGTTTTAAAATTGTTTTAACGTGCAATCGATAAAATATATAGTTCACTTTTTTAAACGACATGTGATCACGAAATTTTGAAAATTGACTACTACAAAAAGTATATTCTACGTGACCATTTTACGTATATATATATTATCTATATTATAGTATATTATCAATATAAAAATAATTAAATGTCTTAAAGGGGTATTAGATTTTGTTTCGCGTGTAATCTTCTCTTTTGAAAATGTCTAGAAAATTGAATTCGATTGTTATATGTTTACATCAAGAGCGGCAAACCCAAGGCATATCGGCGAAATGTATAATGCACGCGGAAATTATTTTTACGATTGTCGGGATAGGTATTGGTAGAATTCAAGACGAAAGAAATTAAAAACGCGTAATACTGGTACTCTGCAAAATTTAATTTTCAGGGGTCCTAAAACGTTTTCAATGTCCATGTAGTTTTAACGAAACCTCACAATAATTGGTTTAAGTGAAAAAATATTACTTCGCAACGCACTATCGCAAGTTAAACATAGATATGTAAACCTGATATTATTCATTTATTAGCTATTTATCGTATCTTATCGTAATCTTACCGTTACCGTCGGCAACGCATAGAGATTATATTCACTGGCCAAGTCACTCGTGATTTCCCGTCGCGTCGGTTGTCGATAAAAAAATAAAATTAATATTAATCATTAGGCTTTACATATTATTATGATGAGAGTAATTTATTAGTGTATTTTAGGAAACTTTGAATGTTGAGGATCGTTCCGCATAGTATTCCACGTTTATAAAGACTTTACTAGTTTTCCGTTTACCTATTTGTATTACATTTTTAAATCTTGTATTTAATAACGAAATATAAGTGCATACAATTATATATCGACTCCTCCAAAGAAAAGGGAAGTAACTCGAATTTTATCATTTTTCACGTTTTGTTGAAATGTGATAAAGGAATATGTTCTGTACCTCCCGCGAAAACGGCAGTAACTTTACTACTCCAAAGAGGTTAGAAATCATAATATTAAAATATATTTATAATCTCTCGTGATAAAGTTTCCGACGAAGAAAGACGTATCTTAAGTTACTTCTATTTTTAAATCAACATCCCCCGAGATAAAGAAAGTAACTCATTTTTGCATTTTGAAATACAACAATAAATTATTTTAATTATTGTATTTATAGTGTTTAATGATAGCATGCATAATGATATACATACATAAACTCAATAAACTTGACTGTTTAGTGTCAGACGTCAGTAATAATATTATTAATACAATTAATAATATTAATAATTATTATTATAGTGTTTTTTATTATCAATCATGGCCTACAAAAAAGTAAGTTATTCGATTTTATAATACATATTAATATTATTATTATTACCTATTTTATTATTTTATTATTTGAAAATATTTTATTTTTATTACTTATCTATATTTACCCGAGATTAAGGAAGTAACTCGAGTTACTTCTTCGAATAACTTTTTTCCCCGTGAAAAAAGAAGTAACTTAAGTTTATTTTTCATCATACATTGTTCTATGGAAGTTAAAAAACAAAAAAATATGGTGATAATATTATATTCAATCAAACAACCAAATTTCATATGAACATTTGATATGAAACAGTTAAAAACCGATAGTAATTTAAGTTAAACCTTATAATATAGCTCTAGGTACTGAAAAATGATAAAATTCGAGTTACTTCCTTTTTCATTGGGGGAGTCGATATACATGTATATACATTTTTTTTTTTTGAGCACGAGTTAATTTAACTGTCCATTAAAAATAATAAAATACTAATTCGTTCCAAAATACTTAATTTTTCTACATTTTTTTTTTTTTTTTTTTTTTGAACAGATCTTGCAATGAAATGTACAGCATTTTTCACACTCAAATCATTCAGCAAACAATTTTAAACGATCTATAAATATTTATAAATATTTACGGGTACGAAAATGTCACAGGTACGATAAATTCGTTTAGGACATCGGTCGTAAAATTTTGGTTCATTATCTCATAAAAATTCACCAACAGACGATAAATTAATGTAAAGATTGTCCGGTGACCTATGAGAATAATAAATAACAATCAAATGGCACACAATCAAAAATAACATAATATCATTAAAAAATAAAATAAAAGAATAGCCAAATCATTCAAAATATAAACCATAATATGCCATAAAAATGCACGATATCGAAATCGTTTTTTATTTTGACTTTTGAGATTTTAATATATTATATTCATTTTCATTTCAAACGAATTCAATTTTGATTATTTGTGATAATTTAAAAATAATTAGATCGTTAAATATATATTTATCAACATAAATAAATTTCCAAACAATGTATACTAATGTGGACGGAGAAACACAATTTATTTTTTATTTTTATGTTTTATAATTAAACGTCACATCAAAATAAGGTTTTTTTTTTACATGATTATTGTTTAAAAATGTGACGGTGCGATGCTCGGTATTTGGAAAAACTTAATGTTTTTTTCTTTTTTTAAACATTTTTTGTAAACTTTTAAATACCTACTTAAAATTCTATAGTTCTTTGCAAAAAACTTTAAGTTTCAAATGTTTGAATCCAGTTTCAATCGTTGAATAGCTTGAACTTTTCACAACCCGTGTTCAAAATGCCGATGTACAAAATATATAATATACCTAGTTTATGGTTATTACCAAGCAACAATGTCTTATACTACAAAAGAAACAAAAAAAATTTAATAATGTATACTCTGCGTATATTATGTCTCTAATGTTCTGCACTGCATTGCGCTATACAGGTTGGTCCGTTAAGTTTTTCTTTATTTTCTGTGATCTCATGAAAATGGAAATGGAAAATTTCCACCAAAAAAAAAAAAAAAAATATTTATATATATATATATAAAAGTCGGGCATTTAGTAGCCTAATTAATCATTTCGTATTTGTATACATTTGAATGTACACCATGTGTATTCATACATGTATTAACGTCGTGAAATATTATGCTATTGTGAACGACGAAAAAAAAAATGTTTTAACAATGAATTATAATTAATAATAAGCTAGGTAACGAACGTACAGGGGAGTACAAAAATAATTTCTCCAGACGTGAATTCGAATCAAAAGTATTTGTGCACGTCACGGGGAAGTTAATTGTATTATATAGACGTGAATTAAACCCTTTCCCCTCCCCCGTTATGCTACGTAATTCATATTTGCGATGGCATCCGATAGATAAATAAAAAAAAAAAAAAAAATTAAGAATAGGCAGGCTCTTTTAATATCCGAACACGCATGTGTCCTATATAAAACTTTTAATATTACGTCGTCGAGACATTGAAGATAATCGCTTTAATAATTCCAAAAAAACTTGTACAGCGTTTTTTTTGGCTTTTACGAGATTCTTTCGTTCCCACATTATTTTAATTCCATCGCACGAGACGAATGAAGATTCCTTTTGTACAGAGTCATTGGTCGTTGGTTTTGAGTGTTTTTAGCTACACGTCGACAACTCGGAACGGGAACGATACGCATAAAAACACGCGCATAGATTCGCCGACATAAACGTTACGTTGGAAAACGATGAGGATTCAAACGTCAGACGAAACTTGACAATAATTGATTACAATTTAATTTACGTGTTACGTTATTGTGGTTTTTGGTATGAAATATCGTCCAAATTTTCGCAATATATCTACGTTCGATTTTTAAACTACACTAAAAATGCATTTCAAAAATGAAAACTATGAGATTTCACATTATGATATTTTCAAAATGGACGTCTTTAATAATGCAAACGATTACTAGTAGGTACAAAAGAAAATAATAAAAACAGGTCATTTTTAGAAACTCAAATTGTAACAGGTAATGTTTAACGAATTACAACGCAAATGTAACCGTCGCGTTTACTGATTATAACCGAGTTTTTACAATATGGAATATTAGCCGAAATTCTTTTTTATGAAAATATTCGGTCATAGCTAAAAATGTACGGACTCGTCACGAGTCAAAATAACGTTTATATACGTTATGATCGAAAACGCTTTGTGCGTCCTAAAATTTTCAAAATATGTTAACATGGAAGTCTAATGAATCAATTAAGGGAATTTAATTAACGAAACCAAAAATGGAAATTACGTGTTTTTCGTTTAATCGGAATGTTATGCAAAAAACACTTATTGTGTCGAATAATCGATTACAGTCGTGAAAATCGATATATTTTATTCATTGAAATGCCGTCAATAACGTAAATCTTTTTATCATTCAACAGATACATTCAAAACGAAATCGTTCAAATTGACTTAGGCTGAAAATAGGTTTTTGATACGACGAATTAGGCGCAAATCCAACGTGTGTGTGTGTGTGTGTGTGTGCGCACGCTCGCGCGCGTGACCTACTACATAGAATTAATAATAAGCACTTGTCGGTAATCGACAAGAATCGAAAATCTGAATGAAAAAAATTTTTTTTTAAAACTTAAATAAATTTATCGTTCGAATTAATCCCGTATTGGATTTATAGTCGGTATTAATTTTAACGTCATTAGTTCTCGCGGTTAAAGTAACCGTTTAACGGATTCGTTTCGAACCGGGATTTAATCGGCTCTTAAAAATAATCGTTTTGTGCGCCCGGACGTGGAAAAAAAGAGAAGCGTCTCGACAAAAGGGTTCGCGACACACAGTGCACGTAATAATTACGTGCTATAATTATTATAGTTATACCGTCATGGGCGACGGCAGAGGCCGTCGATCGATCGTGTTTAAAACGCCCGACTACGATCGCGCACATTAGTGCGTATATAAATAGGCAAAGGTGGGCAAATTAATGAAAATAATTAACTGTGATAGGTAAGGTTAATTCTATCAAATTTTCTACAGTTAAAAGTTAAAAGTTAACAGGGAAAACGTTCAACTCGATAAGTTTAAAGTTATGATGGGAAATAAAATTAATTTTTGGTCAGTTAGAAAAAAGTTTTGAAAATGTTTCAAGCTACATAATATCTATGTCATAGATTGCCCTGGTACTTTTTATCTAAAGACTGATATTTCTCGTCATCCAGATACAATACTTTGGTAATTCCCGCTCGGCAATCGATTCAAACAGAAAAAAAACAAAAGAAAAAGATATTTATTTTATACCTACCTAATTATATTTAGATCTACATTTTTGAGAATTCGACGAAAAAAAAAACAATTCACTTAATTGCACGAAATTGATGTTTGGCTATAAAGATAAATGAAAATAACACAAATTTCAACTGCATAAGCTGTTATGGTTGTTTCACCATCTAGAGTTAAAGTGTGAGTAACCGCGGTGACTCGGAGTTAGCGGGAAAAACGTATTTCACGACCTCGAGCTAGGTGATAACTTCAAGTTAGTAAAAATCTTTACTCCCAGATTTTAACCCTCAATATATCTGAGTGTTAAGAGCTAACTCTAAGTTACAATCACGGTGCTATCATAAAAAACGTGTTATCATTTTTATTTTGCCTTCAATCTGAGCTTTGAAAAATATTTTTTGTTTGTTTATGTCGAATTTATTCCATTTATTATGAAGAATTTTTGATGTTTAACACGAAGTAATGTACCGTAGAATATTGCTTGACGACGAAGTTATTGCGATGCAACGGAGACCTCGAATTTTTTACGAGAGGGTTAACTCTTTTGGATTGTACGATGACCATGATTTTATAAATCGATTTCGCCTTTCTAAAGCAAATTTTAATATAATCTCGAGATCAATAGAACATGAAATATCTCCTCCTTACCAGGTAAGTAGTCTTTAATTTCAGATAAAAATATTTTATTTTCTTCCATGTACCTAATATTTAATTTTTCATTTCAGGAACGGAGCAATTTATAAAAACAGTTAAAAGAAAATAATTTGTTGTAGAAGTGTACATATTTAATTATAATGAAAACAAAACGTTATGCGGTCCTAGTCTAAGATTATCTTACCCTTCCGTAAGAATAAAATTTTAGGAGATTTGGGTCTGAGTTAACAGTACGCATTATTCTTTGGATAGAATCATTACATAAATAATTTGTTTTACGAGTGCTGATTTCGAAAATATGTTTATTACGGGATCCTGCCCTAGGTATATGAAATGTAACCCTATCTAGTAGATGGCTAGCATCTATTTTACCATGAACAAAATTATTAATAAACGTATATCTAATATTTTTCTTCTGGTTTCAAGGGACGATAAATTTAAGAATTCCGCTATTGATGCATAATTGTGTGGAGAGTGATGCATTTTTAAAACATAGCCTGCGAATGAGAAAAAACGTTTTTGAACCTTTTCGACTCTTTGGATTTTTTCTGAGTATAAAGAGACCATAAATCTTATTCTAAAATCGATAACCTCAGAATAACTAACTCTCACACATAAAACAGTGGTGAAACTAAGAAAATGGTAACTCTGGGTCACTGGGTGACTCGGAGTTGACTAATCTAAACTCCTACGTGGCGAAACCGGTCATTAATAAGTTAAAATAAAAAAAAAATCAACTAGTTAAGTTGAAAAGTTAAAAAAAAAAACTATTTTTTAATATTAAATTTAACTTTTTGACCAATCAATGGCCAATTTTGTAAATAGGCACTCACCCGATTATCGTCGCGTTTCCGTCGCGGTCGTCCTGGTGCATCGACTTCGACGCATGTCTGAAGAAAACGCGATCTGTGGCGACGAGCTGTGGCCCGGCCGGTGGTTTCCGACTCCCGCGGCGACGGCGGCGGCTCCTTCGCGGTCCAGCTGCACGCGGTCGACGACGGTGGCGGAACGCGAACGACGGACCGGCGGCGGACGGGCAGGCGACTACGCGTGAGTTCCTCCGGCTCCGGTCGGCTCTGAAAGACTGAAACGAAGAGACGAAGTGAGCAGTGAGCACGGGGCGGCGCGACCGACGACGTCACGAGGAGGACCGGCGACGCGGTAAATCCGACGCGACGACGACGTGCTGACGGGAAAAAATGATTCTAAATCCTTGGAATCGATGAAAAAAGCATCCACTCGATTTCGATTCCTTTTTATCCTCAAGGATCGATGGAATCGGGAATCGAAGAATCGATGCGACCCATCCCTAATAATAATACCGCCTTTGAACGCGATTCGTTCGCGTAACGTATTTTGTACGCGCGGCGCTGTTGTTACGTATTATTATTATTATTATTATTATTATTATTTTTACTGCCCGTCGACAAAGTCACGACGAAACGCCGCGTTCGTCGTGTTATTTTCGATACCGTCAGGTGTCGTTTTACAACGATCAACGAGCGTTCTACGTATACCACATCAGGGGCGGCTCCAAGGGGGGGCCCTAGGGGCCACGGCCCCCCCAAGCCCGTATTTATAAAAAAATGTATATTGTTAACAAAAAATGCATATTATAATATTGTCATAATATGGACTATAATATGAGCCATAGAGCTTACGACGGTGTATATATCGACGATGTACCTGCTGGATGCTATCTATTTTACGAAGAACCAATAAGGCTATAAATAAACTATATTGATATAAAATTTACTATGGTCTGATACTATGATATTATTATTTTATTATGTTCAAAGACTGAAAACCTGGCTTCGCTCAAGGATAAGTGAAGATAGGCTATCAGCATTATGCCTACTTAATGTTTATAATAAAATTAATATTCTAGAATCTAGATCAAATAGATCATATTATTGATATTTTCGCCAATTTAAAAAATAGACGTCTTGAATTTGTGTTGTACAAATTGTTGTTTTCTTTTTATTATAAGATTTTGTAAAATTATAACTTGGCCCCCCCCTAACCTAGTCTCTGGAGCCGCCCCTGTACCACATGTAAGTACATCGTGAGTTTACCCCGACCCGATAAAAACATCAAAATAAAGAGGCGTGTGACGAAGCGTAATGTGTCAGTCAGAGCCGGATAGGAGCTCTTTTGGAAGGAGCTTTTGCTCCAGCACGGCAAATTTTTGGGGGTGCCGTGTAATTTTTATAATATAAATATTGAATATCGTGTATTTGTTTAGTTATTCAAATTTATACATAATTAAATCGAGTAATATAAGGTTGGATATTGAAAAATTACATATTTTCATTGTGATAAGATATTTCTCATTTTTAAAATATAAAATTATAAGCTATAGCGCTGAATAATGTATCTACAAAATTATAAGGATGGACCAGCGGCATGGTACAACCATGAATATAGTGGTATTAATCACAGTTTACAAACGATTTTGTAACATTTCTGTTATAAATAAACGACTTCTGTAGTTTTGTCCAATCGATTTATATAATATAAAGTACCAAACGAATTTTTTTTTTAAACGGTTCAACTTATTCATACAATATAACATGAAATACATATTATACTGTTTTAAGTTTTGAACTGCTTCTTGATAAGAAATTTCCTATCAAATATGTATTGCTCCAGGGCGACTCTGACCCTTAATCCGGCTCTGGTGCCAACAGGGACGCCCACAGATATGTCTCTCAGGGGGGGCAAAAAAAAATTTGTGTCTCGTGAAGTAAAACTATTAATTTTACGAGTAGGTACGTAATAATATTATACTCGTAATTAATGGTTACTGAGTGCCCTAGTCGTGTGAGACCGACTTCATGTAAAAAAACCTCTTATTTTGTAACCAACATGATAAATTTCAGGGGGAGCAATGGCCCCCACTGGCCCCTCCCTCCGGGCGTCCCTGGGTGCCAGTATTTATTTCGACGTCACGAAACGTTGTACGGTAAAAAAACGCGATTCGAATACGCTATACCGGCGGGTACAAGATACTTCAAACGTTTCGATGGGTTTTAGTTTCGTTTTAATTATTTATTGCAAAAAAAAAAAACAACAACAACAAAAAAATCACGAGTGAATCGAATACGACGGTTTTTAAGTATTATGATAAATTACCGTTTAGATCTCATTAATTAAAACACGAATTTGATTCGTGTTTGAAGAATATTTTTTATGCACTATAGAGATGTTTCGACAAAGTTTTCGTCGTAAAATATATATTTTTAAAACGCTCGTTTTCGTTGTTCCTTTTCCGGTTATTATTCAAACGTGAAAATAATTATTGTCGCCTTAGACGACAGCATTTAATTATTTTGAGGTTGTATAGCTCGTCAAATAAATATTAGACTTTGTCGTGAAAAATAATTTGATTTTTATTTTGTCAACTAATTATCACGATTTTAATCATCATTTATTTCACATAAAACCTAGTTGCTACATATATTACGTACAACATTTGAATTTATAATTTTTGCTTCCTTTTTGTTGAATATATTATATTGTATACACGGTTTTTTTTTCTTCAAAAAACATAATGGATTCTCGGATTTAAAGCTATTTTTCTTTGAGATAATAGTTTAAACAGATAACGTCCAGTCGATATTGGCGCAATAATAGTTTATTTTTATACTATAGTAGCAGCTAGTATTAAAGTCGTTTAACTTATCTTTTATTTTTGTCAATCAAGCGGGTTTCATAATACTGTTAGTCGTTGTTTTGTAATCGTCTCATTACCTGTCCGTACCGAGAGCAACATTCTAGAAAGCGCAAAAACGTTTAATTTTGTAAAAGCTCGAAAAGTTAATTTTTTTTTTTTTTTTTATTCGCTTCGACTAAAATTGTGATTGAGTTTATATTGATTAGAGGTTCGACGTTTCACTAGTAATCGATTTTTAACGGATACACATTAAATCCTATCAAAACAATAGTGTGTTGAATAAATGTTTTTTTCTGCTTAATTTATATAATTTATTTTGCCTCCCCGTTCACGACTCGATCCCACTAGAATCAATAAGTTATTTTAATTGAAAACCACCGCGTAAAATTGAAAAAAAGCCATCTCGAAATTAATATTGTATACACTTCAGACGTGTTTTCGACGTTTTAATTTACTACTTTTAATCGCTGTTTCACGTAACGCGTACAGACTACACGTCAATTAAAATACGTCTGATCGACGCGCCTACGTGGACATCATGTAAAAAAAAAGCTGGTAAGTGAGATGATGGTGGTACAAGTTCGTCCTTCGTCCCTTCGGTCCTCGGACAAGATATTGGTGATGAATGTATTAAGTTTTAAAGAAATGATGACACATTTCTTTAGTATAAAACGATTCTGAGCAAAGCTTCAGTGTAATATAATATATTATTGATAGTTTAGTATAAGAGTAAACTTCTTTTAAAATTTGAGCACTTTCTAACAAATAATCAATATTTCATTAGAAATAAACCTAAAAGAAATCAGACAATATCGTAAAAAATCGTATAATAATTTATTAAAGTGTGTATGAAAAAAAATCCTGAGTCACGATTTTTGAATTTTTGTTAGGATAATTATGTAGGTATATGAGTAAGGTCATATTACATTTTCAGAACTTTTTGTCAAATATTTAAAATTATATTACATAAAAACTTTCAAACAATTTGGTAAATTAAAAGTTCTATATTTAAGTCAAAAGTGCTATAATTGTTCTGAAAATGTTGTCCGATATAAAAACGTATGTATTTGATATTGGATAAAATTTTCAAGTTTCTAGCTTCAATACTTTTCGATTAATGACTAAATACCTAAAATCTGAACAGTGAAAATCTCGTTTACGGCGGATTTTTACCGATTTTACCGTTTTTACTCAGTTTTTTGATCGTTATTCTTGATTACTGGAAAAACTATGGAGATTTTGGAAAAATGACCTCTCTACAGTACCATATCAGTTCAATTTCAAATCTATAAAGTTTCTGGACGAACCTTTTGGACAAGGATTTCTATACGAAAAAGTGTTTACAGAAAAAAAAAATAAACATCATTGTAAAACCATAAGATCCTTCGCTTCACTCAGAATCTAATAATTCGTTTCTTAAAATCATTTCTGTTTACCTCACGTGCTCGTGCGCGTAAAGACGGTTCTAAAACGTTTGTCCAATAAAATCGCAAGCTGCACGGTCGAAAAAAAATAATACTTTGGGTGGTATAATTTCGTCCCGAGGACTATTGCGGTACATTTATTCTACTCCGCTACCGGCCCGGTGAAATTCACTTTACCCGATTTGAATACATGACTGTCTATTACGTCATACACGACGAAATACACTCGTCGCATTACGGTCGTCACAATTCGGTTTCTCGCGTAAATCGATACAAATATCCGAGTCCTAGTCTCCGAGAAGACAAAAAAAAAAAGAAGAGGAAATAAAAACGAAATCTGATCAATCACACAACGAACGAAAGATGCGTGTGGGCCCGTGTGCGGTCTTGTGTTTCGCTACACTCGCGACAAAACACAACGCAGGTATAATACGTGTCCCTATAAAATTTATGCTAATGCCATTGTTTTAACACTGAAACCGACGATGAACCACACGTGTTGGGAAAACGAAAATTTTCAGAACGCAAGATTTATGGTCGACTACACGTTCTTATAGCGTTATAACTTTGAAATATATACCGGTGTTTGCCGGGGCATCCCGCGGAGATTTACAAAACGTGATTTAACTCCGTATAATGCATAAATTTGAATTTTTTTCCACGAATAATTTAAAACGCTAATAGAATTACATTTTTATGAAAAATTGTTTTTACCGTTTTCGTGTCCGTGATTTTTAAGTTTTTATTTATTATTATTATTATTTTTTTTTTCAAAGCAACCACATTTCATTATTAAACTCCATCATCTTTATTTAATATGTATATATATATATATATATTAGACAAATTAAAGAGTAATTCAAAGACATAGAAGACATTCAATTTCTTAGTTAGAAAAGTTGATGTTTGGCTTTTTATTAACGAACCATTAGTTTCAAAGTGCTCTCGATTCGCGAATCGAGAGCACCACGAGAAAAGCAGGGGTTCCCGTGCAATTGTTCAACAAAAAATCTAACGCGAAAATAAAACTTAAATGTATGTTATCACCATTTGGTTCAATCGCATTGTATGAATTTCAATGCGACATATTTTATTGTATAATAGGTATGCGAAATAAATCTAAAAAACGAAATTCTCCACCCGCCGTGAAGCGAATAAATCGACTTCGTGACGAAAACGAGTTTGATAATAGCGTTCGGGTTGAATAATACTCTTTACGTTTGAATTATTTGCAAAATAATAACACTAAATGAGACACGTCCGAAGTGCTCGCCGGTCCCGAAATATTATACGAGTGTTCGGTGAAAAACTCCGTTAAACCGCGAATAGCCTGTTAGCACTCGTAATCGGAAACCGCAACTGTTAAACGACCCGTTTTCAAAACAAAACGAAAACGGTTTTAAATTTTAATTTAAAAGCAACTGACTAACAAGGAACAAACGGTTATATTTTATTATAACATTTTTTTTTTTTTTTTTTTAATATCTTCTATCAATGTTTTACTTGCAAAACTTTTTTTTCGTTCTATAGAAGCAGATAAGCGGATAATGAGATTTTTTTTAATTACTCACAGCGAGTATCCTCCGCCATTGTGCACTTTGTTTGCCTACCTAACCTCGATTTCACTTTGAAGCTTGCACTACTCCGTTTTCTCATGAGCGGAATTTCTTTTATAATTATTATGATTATTATTTTTTTTTTTTTGAATATTTTTTTTTAACGGAAAAAAAATAGAATAATTCACGTGTTGTGACGTTTGATGATTATAGATTTTAGTAGCATAGCCAGAAAAAACGTTTTTTTTTTCTAGGGGGTTATTGATTTTTTGCTCTCGTATTTGCAACGCTTACGAAATCTAATCATTACCTGTTACTTTAAAGCTTCTTTATTTGTTAACACATGCTTATATCTTAAGTAAAAATATGAATTTAAAAATGAATACAAACGAAAAAATTTCAAATAAACTTCTTTAATGAGATATAATTATTACATTTTATCACTATACAAATCAAGAGAATATTTGAAAAAATAATATGTGTATAACTGGAAAACGATCATGTCATTACGGAACCATTTTTGTTCTTTTTTTGTTTTTTTTTGTTAATGAAAATATGCATGCTTTTAATATATTTCGTTTAATGAAAAAAAAAAAAAAACAACTGATAAACACATGGAGCTTATACTCCTACAAGGTCTATGGTTAAACACAACATTTGCGTTGATATACACATAGATTACACAGACGAAAAAGCACTCTCCCCGTTAAAAAATTAATTCGATGAGATTGCCATAGAACATCGCGGTACTTTATCATATTATGTGATTGCTCGAATTTCCAAAATGTTATTTGCAAGTCAACCGTTTGTTGATTAATTAAACGAAGTTTAAATTAAAAAAGTGTCCGGTTATATGATTCACACCGTTAAGTTTATTTAGTTGACAATCTATATTATCAAGCTGGGCCATCCATCACGACAATATCAGCTAGACATTTTTGATATATATATTGCATTTTTTTTTTACTAGGACGTAGAATATATCATTAGTAAATTTTTCAATAGTTAAAATATTTCACAATATTTTTGTTACCTATAGTACTTTTCATCCAAGTCAAGCACTACGTACAGATTAATAAGTAATAGAAACGGTTTATTTTAGCTTTTGTTTTCTAAGACGTTCATAGAATAAACAGTCTCATTTAATAAGCACATTTGATGTAAAACTACCGAAGTGCACTGCCTGTATTATGATCAAAATCGATAAACCGTCTAAAATCAACGATAACTAAAAATTAATAAAATGCTAATATACGTATTTCACGTAATAGTTTAAATTTTCTAAAAATAAAGACAATATTTCCGGTACGGCTTAATATAATTTTGGCTAAATTAATAAAATTAATTACGATCTATAGTCGTACTAAAATTTTTTTAATGAATTGTAGCCTTTTTTCCCCTCGTTTACAAATATATGTTTTCCTTTTGTAAATGCTGAATAATATATTAATACATTACGTAAACGTTAATTAACGCGGGGTCGATTAGCCTGAGCCAAATCCCAATTGGCTCAGGGCATAGTTCCACTTATAGGGATGATTGTCACGAACGAAATCAAAACGAAATAAAATTAACTTTTTCTATACAAAAATACAAATAGATAATTTATCGAAGATTTACTCTGTACGACATTAATAAATTAACGTAATGTATAAATGATTTACGTGCGAAAAAAAATTCTTGGGTGATGTGTGGGGGGGGGGGTTGGCACGGGCCTCTCCTCGACTGCCAGACCGACTGATTTAAATTATTCAAACCATAATTATTATTAATGCGTCTCAATTTAATTTAATACCAGTACTTACCTACTAATCACGTTTTTGAAGTTTTCAAACCAGATTGAAAAACTAAAACAATAGAACTACGGAATTGAATACATTATCCTGTAAATGGCTGAAACTAAAGTAATTATTATAGATCACTTTGAGACAATCTACGTGAATGTATACGGCTCAAGCAGTCGAGTAGTTGACGTTTATAAGCCCGAGATCGGCGAATGTTGTTAAACCGAAAACATGTTCACATACTTTCAACCGGTTAGCCACGTGTACATTTTTAAACGAAATGCGCGTGGTATTTTCAACGCTTTTTTTAAAATTTTTTTCCACCTCACCCATAACCGATTAAATAAACACATCATTTTATTTTTTCGCAAATTTCGTGAAAATTAATTAAATCTTGTATTTTTTGAAAGCGCATTCGATTCCATAGTCAAGTTAAAAATTTTTATTTTGATATTCATATGTCTCAATTGTGTAGTTGTGGTGAAAATTGAATCCAACTGATCAATTGATACTTCATTCAAACGTTATACTCAATAATAGTCCGCCAAAAGATAAATACAGGAATTTCGAGTCGAGAGCGATTAATATTCAAATATTAATATTTTTAAAAATAGGTCACATACTTGAACTACCGTTGTAAATAAATCATGTTTCAAAAAAAAAAAGCAGATCAGCTTTTTTATTGTTGTATAAACGCGTAAAAATAGTAGGTAACACTACAATTTTATATTGACAATAAAATGACATAATATACAACTTAATAATTATTTTACCACATACTAAATTTATGACAAATATCACCGAATCGGAGAACATGTTCTGTACATCTTATTTTGGGCTTTCGGAGTGTCGTTTTTGAAAATACGTATAACAATGTTTAAACAGTTCATCTTGAGTGAGTTTATTTTTATTTTACTCAGCAAAAAAAAAAAAAAAAAAATCGGACGAAAACACGAAAAATTAAATCAATGAAAAAAACGGCAATTTTCTCTCGTCTTTAAATATGTCAAATAAATGTATTCCTAGAGCAAAAATCGCAAATCCGAAATACTCGTACATCGATTTAGCACTGTAGCCGATTTCGCTGTATCGTACCCGCGCGTTTGTATACGAGACAACACGAAGACAAGGTATTGGTATCGGTATTGGTATTGGTATCGGAAATACCATTTGGAAAATAAATGTCAACACGCGTACGTATATACGTGTATTAAATGTGTACATAAATTGTATGGTAAATTTCAAGACGGGAGATATTGGTGAGTGGGTTAACTACCAAAAATAGCAAACAACGCGGGTAGTCATTATTTATAATTTAACTTTGAATTTAAATTTAAAAACGTAAAACAGAGAGACTCGAGTGTTTGTTTTGTTCACGTTACATTAGGACGGTTCAAATCAAAAGAGAATCTCAGAGTAAGTTTTCGGTAAAAAGAAACTACGTTATCGCTTTGAATTTGAAACGGTTTTTTTTTTTATCAAATCGTAAAACACAGGATACGTGGGTCAACGAATAGCAGCAAACTTAAAGAATTTTAAGTCGGCCGCCGGCTTTTCAGGAAAATCACTATTACACACGTACATAATTCGCGCGCGTTTTTAATTTTCGAGTCATTAAACCGTCGTCGTAAGTGCCCGAGCGCCGAGTAACCGCTCCCGAACATGACGATTTCCACGGTAGTCGTTGGGGAGGAGGAGGAGGAGTTATTGTTTCACGCGTGAAACGGACGTTTTTCGACAAACAGAGAAAAGAAGAGAAACGCGCGCGTCCGCATGCGAATCCCGGAGCAGCCTTGACAACCAAAAAAATATCCAACGGTAATGCGTACGAGTTGGCGCGCACGATGAAACGCAGTGCCGAAACGTACGTGCATATATTCGACTCGGATCGAGATTTTCCACGACGATAATATACACATATTGTTATTGTACTATGTATAAACTAGTTGAATCACCCGGCTTCGCCCGTGTGTATTTTTGTTTTTTCATATTCAAAATATTGTTTTAGAATATTATGGGTGATATTGTCGAGTGAAATATATTTTTTATGCTTGGTAAACCGTTTTCGATTTTTTTTTTTTTTTTTTATAATAATTATCCGGCTTCATCCGTGTGTATTTTTTTTCATATTTACAATATTATTTTAGAATATTTTATGGGTAACGTATTATGTCACGCGTGTCCGAACTGCTGGTGATACGGCGAGCAAATGAAATGAATATATTTTGTTCGCGTGCACAGTGGCGTCATTTGGGGGGGGGGACAACTTATACATTTGCCACAGTCTAGTGTTTAGCTGCTCAGTATCTCGAGTTGGTACATATGAAAAATATAATATATACAAAAAATATAATAATAATAATAATAATAATAATAATAATAAAACCATTAAACCTGTAGAAAATAAATTATGGATAAAATAATTGACTATATTATTGTCTATATTTAAATTATAAAATCGAGATAACGGGAGACGGGCACTCAAATATTGACATACCCAAATGCTAAATCACTGTTGAACTGTACTAAGTACAAAACGTTATTATTTTTAGACTAATACCTTAGTGGACTAGTTTAGTCTATAAATATTATAGTCATTACAATTTACCCATAAGAAAAGGTATTTTCATATTATTATCGATTTGTAAAAAAACATTGATTAAATAATAAAAATTATTCAATATATTTTAGTGCTGCAGCCGAATAATCGGAGTCGTCATATTATTATGACGAATACGAATGACGATTACGAATAATACTTTTTCACCCCTTATGAACATAATTGAATAGTTATATAATACATTTTAGTCGGCCAAAAAAAAAGTTCAGTCGGCTTATCAGTAAATGGTCGCCTTAGGCTAGTAAAAACTGAAATGACGCCACTGCGCGTGCACATAAGAATGTATATTGTACAGGCACCGTGGCGAGGCAACAATAGAGAGATACTTAACTCATAAATAGAATTTGAATGTGTATTGGTTTATGTGATCGGTGTGCAGAACCAAAAATATTGTATACAAGGAAGTATTATAAAAAATGCAAAACGTTTTGCATTTTTCACCCGCATATTATAATTATTGTTAATTACTCCACAGAACGCGACATTTTTGAAAATCCTTTCTTATTGCACGGTGAAAGTATGAGAAGAACCTATATTCCGAATTTCAAGTTCGTACGTTGCGTAGGTTTTGAGTTACAGCGATCAGTGGTATTTGGTTTTTGTGTAATAATAATAATAATAAATATTATTATTGTATTACATATAGATTATACTCCATGAGCTCTCGACCGCCGCCGCGGGTTTTGTGTACGTCACCTACGAACGTCGTGTACGCGGACGAAATTCGATTTTCCGCGAGTACGTAAAACAGTGTATTATACAATATGACGACACAGGTGGAACGTCCCGCGTTTCGACAAACCAATATTATGTTGTTATTACTATTATCATTACTATGATTATCATTATTATTATTATTATTATTGCCGTTGGAAATAATTTACATCGTCCTCGTGTTCGCTCACGTTTCCCCTGCCCCGGGGACACCTCGATAGACCCATGGTTACGCGTTTTATTGCCCCGCGGCGGTCGACGTGTGTGCGCGGTCGATGGACATTGTATCTCTGCCGTGTGTGAGAGAGAGAGAGAGAGAGAGAGAGAGAGAGAGAGAGAGAGAGAGAGAGAGAGAGAGAGAGAGAGAGAGAGAGAACGTCTGTTCCCCGCGACGACGTGTGCGCCGGATCGAAAACAATGATCTAATAATTGAAATCTCCGTTAGATCACAACGTCTAATGCTGCGGCAGCCGCAGTTGGTCCGATGTACGCGTAATCGATCGTTTCTTCCTGGCGCGACGACGATCGCAACGAATAGTCGAGTGACGACGCGCCGCCGTGGCATGTGTGCGTTATAGGTGTTCGACGACATCGACTCTAAGGATTTCGGATCGACGAGCCAAGTCGAAAGTATTCGTCGTGTTTTGCGAACGCGGTGATCTTTAAAATACTCTATCGGGTACTATCTCTATTCGCGACTGCTTCAATGAACTTGTTTTTCCGAGTGATTTCTCGGGAATCGAAAACCGCGTTTCGACGTGTCACACAGTTCTCTGGATCCTCGGTTAGTAACGAGGTTTATTCAAAACGTCAAAACTCGAGCAGCATTCGGTTTCGTATTAGAGTTACTATACTCCGTGCCACGAGAGAAGCAAACCGTATCCCGACCGAAACGCGTTCGATTGTGCGCATCGCCCCCAATTTTAAATATCGATTTTAAATACGATCACAATCGTTAACGGTCGCCACACCAGTATAGTGTGTACCATGTGAAATATTACAATAATAAATGTATAATATAATATATTATATTATCACTCTGTATATTGCTTTTGTTTCACGCTATATGCACGCCGTAGATACTGAATGACGCAAAGTGGAAGAAACGGGGCGCGTAACAGTCGCTGCCGTCAGTCGGCATCCGTCGCGGAACGGTTTACTTCTCTCGTGGCGCGGAGTATACTTTTTAATGAAATAGTTGTGCCACAGGTACTTTTTGACAACTCGGACTCGTAAAACGCAAATATATGTAGTGTTCGACTCTATACTCATGAATTCGTGATCGATCTAAAAGTTTTTACCGAAAAACCCCAGAACACTCTGTGTGTATATAACGCGGTGCGTCGTCACGAGACGTCAACGCTGTAAAAACTTTTCTTTTTTCGCACCCCTTCTGTTGTCGATGGTCAACGAATATGGTTGGTGAGGGGGCGGGGGGTTGCACTTCACACACACACCATCACACGTACACGCGCTTCACGAATGTCGTGTGACATGACAAAAATCACTACGATCATTGTTCGGGACACGTCAAATCTGCAATTAAGAGCCGACTACAATGGATCGAGATCGACGAATCAGAGAAAACGTACGGAAAACAATCAACGTTTTTTTTCTTTTGTTTTTCTTCACAAAAAGCCGTATGAACGTTCAATAATATTTATTTATTTTTTTTGTTTAACGTTCAAATCGTCGTGAAAACACAGTATGATTCGTTCAAAGTTACCAAAGATTATATGGATTATGTTATATTAGTAGTATATAAATGGGGCATAATAGGCCATTTATAAAAATTACGTGGAAAAGATATCGCTCCGCGTTTTCCGCATACTTTTACCGAGTAAAACGTCGAGTACCGAACACGTTTTTTCGTTTTACACGGTAAAAGTATGTGGAAAACGTCGCTTGGAACAATATTTTTTCCTTGTAGTTTTTAAAAATGGGCTTTTTATTCATTTAATCATTTAAAAATGATTTTAAACCGGTTCGAGCACGTTGTATAGTCTCTGGAAACTATGAACGCGTTATATCGTGTTCTCATAAAGATTTGAACGTTAAAAAATAAATAAATACTATTGAACGTTTATACGGTTTTTTATGAAGAGATAACAAATTAAAAAAAAAAAAAAACGTGATGAGTATTTTAAATGACTGTTTTCGAGACGGCGAGAAAGACAACATAACGTGTGCTAATGAGCAGTTTAAGCTCGGTAAAAAAACGTCACTACGAAAATTACACAGACTATCGAACTTTTGTGCGTCGCCAAACGCCGGAAACTGGTATTTAACGACTTTCAGCCTATTTCCACAAATTTTCCTCCAGCTCTTGTAACAAAACCTATGTGAAAAATCGAAAAATGACCTCTCTCTCTCTCTCTTTCTCTCTCTCTCTCTCTCTCTCTCTCTCTCTCTCTCTCTCTCTCTCTCTCTCTCTCTCTCTCGCTCGCTCTCTCGTGTCCTGGTCAGCTGACGTTTATGGTCGATGGACGGCTGATGTGAATTTCGCTCCGAGTATCTCGCACTGTGTTTTACGCGGGAAAAATCGCTATAAATCTATCGTAAACTCAATCGTTCCTCGCGCCGCGCAGAAAACGTCGTCGTCCGGCACTTAATCGTTACAAATACAAAACCTGTCAGCCGTTGACCATTTTATACGTACACGTTTAAATCTACGCGAAAATAATAATATTGCCACTGCAGATAATAATACGACGTGACGCACCGCCGCCGAACCGACCGAAAAACAGATTGCGCGCGCACGTGCGACATCGGCGCGTTTTATAAACAACGACCGACGTTTTACCGGCGCTCACGTCTCGTAAACAAACGCACTCGGTGCTCTACCAGTTTTGTTTATTCGCCGTAGAGACGTCTAGACGTTAGAAGCCGTCGCGTGCCCAATTACGTTGGGGCGAAATCAACTTTTTAATTACTGCGTGGCGTCCGACGCGGTACATTTGACGGTATACGAGTAACCGAACACGCGTTCGACTCGGGCGAATTCGCGAGATCGTAAAAGCAGGAAAAAAATAAAGTTCCGATCTCGAAGTCACTGTACAGCGGCCGGAATGACGTATAAGACTTCCGAGTCTTAACGAGAAGCACTTGATAAAATGCGAAAACGAAATGGAAATGGTGTCGTGTTTTTTTTTTTGTTAGCGCTTTGCATTGTGTACACGATTTTACGTACAATACACGTGTATGAAACAAAAGTAACAGTGGCGATACGACGGGAAAATTATTTCCTAGTAGCAGGGGAATGATAGGAGGTCGAAAAAAGTTCAAACAATACCGAAGAAAGTATCAATGTCGCTGGATGGTTACACTTTTTCTCGAAATTTATATTCAAAGTTAAGATTTGTATATGAAATTATACGGCGTAAACTTTTTTTTCTCGAAACATTTGTATACATTAAATATGTATACGTATAAATATTTGAAAATCTACACTTATAAATTAAAATGTATTCAGTTGTTCTCGGTCATTTAAATTTTAAATGTGATTTTACTGAGAGTCGCAGAAAAATTAATGCGCGCCGAACGGTTATTGAAACGCGAGATATAATAATTTAATTTGACTTTGAAATTTTAAAAGCCTCTACAATCAACATACTTTTGAATTTCCACTTGCACATCGTATTCGTTAAGTTTTCACGATACATAATATCGTAAGATATTTTCATAACGAACCAAATGTCATTCGAATAATATTAAGGGCCTTGTTCTTTAGTCGAATCGTTCGTGGAAAAAACTAGGTACACTAAATATTTCATAAGACGAATTCGATTTTTTGTTTTTTGTTTTGTGCGTGTAATTCAATCAATAATAAAAAATAAAATTTTCAAAAACGTCGATTATCCATTCTTAATGTCGAGATAACCATGCCGGTATACGTGGTATAAAATACGGTTACGTCCTTTAACCGTCTTACTTTAACCGCGCAGACAACGCCAACGGTTACACGCCGTATATTTTTTTAGATAATATCACCCCGGTCGAAAGTAATGTTATTACGTGCTTATCGTTACGCGATACGACAGTGACGTGTACGAGTGGGGTCGACACGCTCTGAGCGACTCTCTCTCTCTGTCTACGAGTGTGTGCGATGTGTTATTTAAATTTTATTTACCGAAACGAATTCGCACGAGACAAATAAATACCAAAAAAGTAACCGAATAAGACATCGAAAAAAAAATAATAACAAAAAGACCGTCGGTTAGACAATGGAGGTGGGCGTATTATAGCACTTAGCGAACGGATCGTTTTTTACGGTTTTTTCGTCTGTCGGGCACATGACGGTTTCGTACGATATTTTTGACAATTTTAAAGCATATATTGATAACATAACAGTTGCAGTCGGTAATCGATTCCGAGGGAATGTCGGTGAATAATAATTACATAACTTATATGATTCAAAAAAAAAAAAAAGAAGCAAACCCTCGGATAAATGATCGGTGATAGTGTCGTCTTAAACATAATTGATTTCGGAATGAGTCACGCCATAATCAAAGTCGACTTCATAATTCGTGAAAATCAATTTGCTGTGTTTTGACATTTAAAGTGCTTTTACCTAGATACGCAGATATTTATCAAATCGATTTTTATGGAAATATAAAAGTTCACAAATATAACTCGTCGACGATTTTCAGCTCATTAAACAAGCGGTTACAAATTTTGTGAAGAAATTATTCAAATAAATCTATCATTTTTTAAAAATAATTTCAGGCGGAAATCATTCGTATTTCGTAATTATAACTTTAAAAGTGATAAAAAAAATAATTCATTGACATTTCTTTAACGGGAAAAATAGAGACACTTGTGGTGGAATTTCGATGTAAAAATTTCACTGCTTTCACTCGGTAATTTTCGAAAAAAAAAATGTAATAAAAAAACGAGACTTTGGTAATATTCGTAAACTTTGCAATTAAACTATGATTGACATTAAATAAAATTTTATCGCCAGGAAAACAAATTAAATATTTTACGAATTATTCCTAATTTGTATCGAGAAAAAATATTGCAAATCGGCTCAGACGTGATAAACTATTCGAGTGCCCTAGGCATACAAAATGTAACACGTAGTCATATAAAACGTATTTTCGATATGATATCGTCGAATCTTCATGATTCTGCAATATTCATACACGCGTACGATAAAATAGTGCTTTTTTCTGCTCGTTTTTATGTACAAAACACACACACACACACACATACACACACACACACGTGCGCACGTACACACACGTACAAGTGTACACGCGTAGACATAGAATAATGTGTGTTGTGCATATGTCGGTATCAATATTGAACACGCGTTCTGGTCAGTACGACTTTACAAAACATTTTTATAAAAAAAAAAAAACGAAAACTCTGCGGCAGTGTTCAGTCCTACTGACACGGGTCGTCCGCTCTTACTCTACGATCCTTACTCGCGCGGCGGTCGGCGGGAAAATACGCCGCACGGCCAATTAATCGTTGATCGTCGGACGGGAAAAACGAATCGGAATGTATCGGAGGTATCGGGGCACGTAAGCCCGCATCGAACCCTCTGCAGCCGGGGGTTGGATACACGAGCGAACAGTTCTCCGGCAGTATATACAGTCGCCGTGAAACAAGCTGACAGTAAAAAAAAAAAAAAAAAATCCACTACCGTAGCCTTTTTTCTCCCTTCCAGTACCACTATCGCCTCCACCGCCACCTATCCTCCACCACTACTGTCTAGAGTAAATTGATTTTTCAACGCTATCGCTGCGGCATCACACACGTCACACAACGCCTTCGCTAAAATATAGCCTATATAACACGGTGTTATTGCGGACAACGTAAACCAATACAGTTGGCTCAGAGGTAGCACACACACACACACACACACACACACACACACACACACACACACACACACACACACACACACACACACACACACACACACACACACACACACATATGCGCATATACAATGCGCATGGGACTTTAAATTTGGACGCGTTCCGTGTCTGCCAGCGAGACCTGGTCGAAAACGGGCGGCGGCCGATATGGAGGTTTAAACTGGTGGGATTTTATTTCGTTCAAAGATCGAAGTTGAAATTATAACAAACATTTCGATTTTCCGTTTGCCCGTTCCCGTCCGTCGTCCGATATTCAGCATCACCGTAGGCGGAAATCTGGTCGAATTAATGGGATGGCTTAGACAAGTCCATTAATACCGCGGAAAAATTTGTGCTCACTACCCTCGTTAATACTGTTTATCAACTTGTAAATCAACACAAGTTTAGCATACTACAAATCAAGTTCAAGTACAAAAGGTTATTCGACGCTTAACTAATTAATACCCACCTACTCACATTTTCAGATATGTTTGGACTAAAATACCTTGGGTACACGCCGTTTTTAATGAGTGAATAACCGAAAAAAAATGTTTCTACCTATGCCCGAAAGAAAATCATATTCAATACGATTTTCAATATTAAGTTATGTTTTCAAGTATAAACTTGTACTGTCACAAATCAATTAATTTTTTTGTTTCATACCTGCACATTTTTTTCACAATAAACAACTAGGTAACAATAAATGATATGTATGTGTATTTTAATTCGTAATTCTAATGTATGATGTATTCTATTTTTCTTAAATAATAAAAAAATAAAAATAAAAAAATGATATTTTCATTTTAACTTGAACACGTATTTGACTTTAACGGTCAGACTAACATATTGTATGGATGATTTGCTCGTAATTACTGAGGTTGATATTAGAATATCCTTTTTGTTGAAAATACTATAGTGATAGGTACCGCGTATGAACAGAGAGTATTTACCGATACGTACTAAGTACTGACACAATATTATAGGTTTGTAAAATTAAATTATCGAAATAACACCGACAGAGACAATGAAAATACAATGAAATCGACATGACGAAAGTTGATTGTTACTATATTTGATAGAGTACGCATAAAAACGAAGAATTCAGGTAAATCGAAATAAACAATTATTAGCATCTGTTGAAACAAACGTTTTTTTTCTCACTTATAAAAATAGAGTAAAAGCCTCCGAGTAAAAAGTAGAACTTCTGTCATAAATCATAATGATAATTCTCGAAACTATTATTGAGAAGGCTCGCCAAACTTTTTACCGCATCTACCTTTTATCATTCACCTAAATCCTACCTAAGGTTACCATTAGAAATTGTCCACAACAATTAAAATCGATATCGTTTTTCTTTTTCGTTAATTATATTTTAAGTTTTTTAAATTTCAAAGTAGAATTAAAGCTCAGCACTTCACGGCGAAATTACCAGAAGATACGTCGTTCAAATCATGAATAATAATAAAATGCCAGAACACAATAGAAAACTGTACGTCGTTAACTCTTCGGTTATTCGACGACTAACTAATTAATGTTCTTTTCGAAAAAGATCGTAAAATTATATGTATTTTCTTTCGTTTTGTAGATTTAAAATTAATCGTATTCCATAACGTTTTGGTTCGTTCTTTGATTGTCGTTATTATTCATAACAATTTAAATGTACAAAAAAAAAAAAAAAAAATGAAAAAAAAAATGATCTGATTATTCACGAAAAAAATATTTATAACAAAAACATATTATTCAATTCGTAACGCTGCAATTATAGTAAGTTACATTTCTAACAATGAAAATTGTAGGTAGATGATGATAATAATAATAATAAGAATAACAATAAGAATAATAATAATAATAGTTATAATAATAATAAACAGAATAATAACAGTTTACTGTAATACTATATAAAGTTTTAACGAAGCAAAGACGACTATTGATTTGGAATATTTTTATGCTTTTATATCTCTCGGTAAACACTGTTTTGGACAGCATAAAAAGGCTCCATAAGTTTCAAATGGCCCCACACCGGTTGGAATGTAAGTAAAAAAAAAGTAATTTAGAGAGTTCATTTTTGTGAACTTTCAGCAGTTGACAATAATAATAATAATAATAATAATAATTTCGGAGTCTTACAAAAAATAACCATGATATTTTCGTAATTTTGCCATTGTATCGTTAAAATTTTGTGTTTACTAAAACGCTTATTTTTCAAATGGGTGAAATAATGCCCTAAATTATTTGCTATTAAATAAAGGCGAAACGTTTTAAGTTTGAATTACTGCGGAATTCATTCGTTCCGCTGCAGCGTTGTGTTTTCATTAATTTTGATCATTTTAAACGTAGCTATTTCATTAATCATTTACAATTACATCTGGTTTTTAGAATAGTCGCGTTTTTCCCGAGAACCTATAATAAGATATTCTGGAATTTACTTAGGATCTCGCGTAATTTTTTTTTTCTGTTTAGTGAGGGCAATTCGACAATTCGCATATTGTAATATTTATTTTCTATTCTTAAATATGATAGGTAATTCTTTTTCTCGTGACCAACCAAAAACGACAAACGACACATTTATTGTTAGTCCACGTTGTCACCGAAAGTTTACCCATTTGGACTGGTGAGTAGAACTCCTCAAAGAAAGGTTTTAGTTAAGATTGTTCCGTCGACTTCAAAAATTGAACCTTTTAGCATTGTTTTCCATAGACCTATTCCTATCCATAACGTACGTCAACGTGCTACAATATATTGTTTCTGTACGAAAACTCTCGCTAAGATTATAATAATTGCATTTGTTTCATTTGCACAAAAGGAAAAAAAAAATCATCGAAAACCGTTTTTAAATAAGAAACACAATCGAAACGATCACAAAACACACTTACGTCGAGTCGTTTTTCACAACCGTTCAAACATACTGTTATCTACTATCGTATGGTACACACAGACAGAACGTCTCTCAACTTAATGTGCAGTGGAAAGGATATTCTGCCGAACGTGTATCGATTGAACTAGACCTTCAAGCGGAGAAGTTGCTCAAAAGCATAGCATGCTCGATGTGCAAATAACCTCGGGTACGTTGAGTTTATTTCAAAACTAAAACAACCAATTACTTCGGGGGGAAGGAGGGGGAGAAGTGTGGAGGGTAGTAATTTTAACACCGCGTAAACGTGCAACACGTGATTTTTCGACGACAGCTTCCACTGGCGATACGTATCAAAATGTATTTTCCATTAGGAGTGTGTAGTGTTGTCGAAAAACGTCTTTGACTTAATTTATGTCGTACGAAAACACCACAAAAAAGTTTTACGACTAGTACGTTGTCGCGTAAGTCTGCTCGTATATTATATCATGTTGATCTCTACTTCTTTTAACTATTATTATTATTATTATTATTATTATTATTATTATTATTTTATTATTATTATTTTTTTTTGACGATCCGCGATTTCCCGTTGTCTGGCTCTGCGTGTAATCCAGAGCGAACCTGCTCGGTAGAATATTGGACGTTTTAATTTGACTTTTTTCACAAAGTCACGACCAGAGCCTATTTAAATTATTAACTGACGTACACTGTAAAACGTGTCGAATGGAAATGCGCGGTGTACTAGCATGCGATCACTCATAAAAAACAAAAACAAAAAAAAAAAAATCACAATCACAATCCAAAAACGAATGCGCAAATAAATATGCTCGTGAGTTTTGTGCATGTAAATATGAACATATAATTATATTTTTATATTAAATGAAGATTATCGTTCCGTGCGATGGCTCAATCAAAATGCGCTTTCACGAACGTTATCGCGTGTGTGTGAACGTTGTGAGCCGATTGTTTAATGCGTACCGTTTAAACCGTATAGAGCGCAAACAAATCCGTTGAAATCAGCCTGCGGCCGTCGTACGATAAAAAAAAAAAAAAAAACGAAATCGTTGTGCACGTCGTGTTTGTTTTAATATTTCTCCGATTTGTGTTCCGGTCGCGTCTGCGTGTTCATGGCGTAACACGGCGATTTAGATCTATCAGAAAAACACTGTAACTACTGTTGTTTTATTCGCTATTTTCCATGTTTTTTCTTCTTTTTTTTTTTTTTTTACTTTACAATATTTCTGTGGCGTTGCTCCACAATTTTACGAGAAAATACTTTTTATCAATTTTTCAGTCTAGTGATGAAATTATTTATTTTCCTTAAATATTAACCACAAAATACTGTACTATTGCACTATTCCAAAAATAACAATTTCAAAATCGATATTAAAAAAAGGTATTCTCTTTCGTTTGATGTTATAAATGAAGGGAACCATTTGGGAAAACTAAAAACCTTAAAGATCTTTGAAAAATACAACGTAGATAAAAAAGCTAGTTAAACAATTTATGATTACGTACGTCAAATTGAAGTACTATATTACAAAACACGTTTCAAAAAAAAAGTTTAAAATTAATGCATAAATCATAAGTTATTGCAAAGAAACATTCTGTAAAGCTTTTTTTCGTTTATTAATCGCTTAAACTGATTACGAAATAAATCACGTTTATTATATTTTTTTTTTAAGTTCTTGCAAAGTCATGTCATACTCGCAACATGCTGAAACAGAGACGCGTCTCTCTGTAGTCTTTCAGAATTAATGGCAGTCGAAAGCTATACCAAATCTATAGTTGTACCAAATACCTATATATTATGCGTGTGTGTGTGTGTGTGTGTGTGTGTGTGTGTGTGTGTGTGTGTGTGTGTGTGTGTGTGTGTGTGTGTGTGTGTGTGTGTGTGTGTGTGTGTGTATCTATTCCCGTCCAGATATGCACACAAAGCCCAGCCAGTCATAAAACTATAACCACAGACTTTGGGATCTGGTCGTCGGACGAGTATAAATACAAAAGTTTCTAAGTTAGGTTTAACTAATCTCCTATATAAATTGACCTGCGTTCGTATTCATGCGATCGTCCTTTATCAACACCTGCAGCGCCAGACGTGTGTTGTTTGTGTGTGTGTGTGTGTGTGTGTGTGTGCGTGTGTGTACACGGAAATCTCTGATTGTACAATCATTAACCATGATCTAGATCAGTGGTAAACAAACTTTTTCGTTAATGATCTAAAATGAAAAAAAATTCACGGTGAGCTACGATTCAATAAAAAAAGTAATCGTTCTCCCGCTGATATTAAAAAAAAAAAAAAAACACGATGTACAGTATTTCGGTTTTTTTTTTTTTAGTTCTTTCGGACATACATTTTTGGAAATACCTAATACAAAACCCTTCACCGAACTGCAATTAGAAAAGAAGAAAAATGCATTAACGTTTTTTTTCACGTACGTTGCATTTTCAGAAAAATGTAAACTAAATTTGTTTCAACTTTTGTTCGGAATTCGACGAGCCAGTTAATAAACGATCTAGGGCCATCGTGGGTCATTACTGGTCTAGATCGTGGCACGCCGTGCCCGGTGAAACATTTTTGACGGCTGGCACCGACCCCGAGGACGGAACACGAGCGAGTGAATTATAATTGTATGATGAAACAACGCGCGATCCGAGTAGGCCATAATTGTACGCGTAGAAGTGACTACTTGAACACGGCGATTCCCCTGATAAATAACCCCGGGGAAAAACACCGGCATGATATGCGGGGCATATAACTACATAAAACAATTATAATAATGATAATTAATTAAAAAAAAAAAAAGAGCAATTATTTTTTCCAAACACGCCACAAGATAAATCCGTATTCGAACTGTACTTGAAATCGTAATTATTCATTCATTTTTCGTATAGAAACAACCAGTGTTGGGCAAAATTTTATCTAGATAATTATTCGAATAAATATGTATTCGAATAAAAAACTATTCGCATAATTTTCACCTATGATTATTCGAATAAAAAATGATTCGACTAAATTTCAAAGGCGAATAATTTTTGGTAAATTTATTTGATTAAATATACGAAAACTAATCGAATTAATATGTTTGAAATTTAGTCGAATAATTTTTCATTCAAATAATCATAATTGAAAATTATTCAGATAAATTTGTATTCGAATAATTGTAAAAATCATTCGCGTTACAATTTATTCGAATAAAACGTTGTCTAAATAATCATCTAGATAAAATTTCATTCGAATAACGCCCAACTCTGGTACCAACGTTAACTACT
This sequence comes from Therioaphis trifolii, assembly GCA_027580255.1. Taxonomy (NCBI): domain Eukaryota; kingdom Metazoa; phylum Arthropoda; class Insecta; order Hemiptera; family Aphididae; genus Therioaphis; species Therioaphis trifolii. Next base: position 35,554,839 of record CM050410.1, on the reverse strand, counting down.
GTAATTATTTGAAGCAATCGATTTTTTTTTTATATTTTTAAACATTCAGTACGTTTCAAAATATAAATATAAAAATATAAATATACGTATTTTTTTTTTATTTTTTTTTTTTTAATGTTTATTTCATAACTCGGCCTATACCGCCGAGGGGTAGAGGGTTGATTTTATTCGGATTGTGGGATTCCGGTGTTACGTTTTTTTCCCGACGACCCGTGTACGTCGCCGTGCCCATGAAAACGCCCGGGGTCGTTAGTAATAGCGTACGTTTTTGCGAAATAACGACGCTATCGATTCGTTCGGCGTCTCACCGCGTCGGCTAATTGCGTTTACCCGAGTAGGAACGAGACACGAGGTATTAACTCGTACGTACGTAAAAAATTGAACGCAAGACGTTACGATGCGAAGACGATGCGTCGCCTGGGGGCGTTTCGTGCGCCGCGAACACGGGGACTCGGCACGGGAATCGGAATCACACCGAGTACCTAATGTTTCTTTCTACGATTACGTTTTCCGTAGGACTCAGCGGTTCTCAAACTGTGCTCCGCGGAGTCCTGGGGCTCCGCGAGAGTAGTCAAGGGGCTCCGCGGCTCCCTGGGCATATCTGTATTAATTGAATTCAAATTATTAAATTATTATTATAATTCTTAGATACGTTTTTAATTTTTATACTTATATTCAAAAACCAAATATCGTATAATAAATTAAATGCTGAAGCAGACATGCGCATTCAACTCTTGTCCATCAAGCCAAATATTAAAATACTGGCCAGTAAAAAAAGCCAACATCATGGATCACATTAATATTAAAATGTATAAATTACTAAAATATTTTGACATTTTTTTCCTGTTTATATTAAATAATTTGTTTATATTCGTATTCTACAGAAAAAATAAAAAATAAAAAGCAAATAATTTATAATTGACATAATTTTTTATGAATTATTGTTATCTAAAATAGACATTTCTGATTTTTGGGGCTCCGTAATTTTTTTAGGAAAATAGGTGTTTGATATTTCATCGAGTCGATAATGACGCGGGCGACGGATCGGACATTTTCGGAAACGAACTTTTACGTTCCGAGCGGTGCGAGGATCTATTGATTATGCGACGATGTTCACATTATTTTTTTTTTTCATTTTTTTTTTCTGTGAACGCTTTTTCAGATAGTTGTAGTGGTCCAAAAGTTTCGTCCGACACGTTAATAGCTCGGAAACCGCATGTACACGGCACTCTGAAGGTTCGTTTTTCTCTTCTCTCGGTAGTTCATCCAGACGTGGGGAAAAATCGCAGGGAAACCGAGTAAAAACGGTAAAATTTACCGTGAACGACACCAAATCGATTTTAGTTATTTTACTCATGACTCTAAAAGTCATGTGGTAAGTAACTTAAAATTTACATATTTCACGAAGTTTCAAAAAAAAAAAAAAAAATTCGACAACTTCTGGGATAAAAAAAAAAACATTAAAAATACCTGGTTTTGTTAAAGTTTATACCTAACGAAATTTCTAATTTATGACGAAAAGTTTTGAGAATGAAATATGATCATACCCATACTTAACTAACGGTACTGAAAAAATATCGAAAATCGTTAGTCAGCATTTTATCTTATTGGCGTTCAAGTGTATACGATTTTTACGGAATAGACTGTTTTACATCAATTTTGTAAAATTAAAAATGTATATACAAATTATTGGGCTATCTGAACATGATGAATCTTTGAATACAGATAGAACGATATATTTTTAAGCTTTTGATAAAAACAAAAAAACATTTATTTTGTCAAATAAGAAAACTTTAAACGATTTTGATTGAAAAAACCTACCAATAATAAGACTGAAAATTATAAAATATATGAACGGTATATGTTTTGATACTGAAGCGTAACTCAAAATTGTTTAACTAAAAAAACGATCAGTCGTTTCTTTGAAATTCAACCCACCCATCCTCATTGCATTGTCCAAGGAGCGAATTATACCCACAGTGCGTAGTACGTACTTTTTTTTATAATAACGTAATACGAGTATATAAAACATTTTATGGTAATTTTACTTTTTTTTAATTAACAAAAGAACTCGATAGTTGAATTTACAATCGTCCGAATAAAACGTATATGTCGGCACTGAATCTACCGGTTTCGGCAAAACAACAATCATACAATAAAATTAATCACGATTACACACTACTCATCCCTAGCTTTGTTGTTTATTCGATTATATATATATATATACATTCATAAATTTCATTAACAAGTAAGTAGAACACATACATTTGTTGTTGGAGTTGTCTCCTGTTGCAACTGACATATTATTATGGTAACTGTGGTTACCGAAATCATTAATTTTTAGATCACCATGTTCTAGTGGGCCTGAAAGTATGTGCGACTTGTAATGACACGAATGAAATAATTCTGTTCAATTATATGTATTAAAAATACACGCACGTCAAATTTAATTCACTCTCCGCATATGCCACATGTTAATGAAATACAATAAAATGAATAAACCGACTCGTCGGCGTCGTGTTTAGTATTCGAATTTTTATGTGTCATTAGGTACTATAAGATGGCATTTTGTTATAACCAGTTGACCGAGTGCCAAGAAGAATGAGATGCGAGATATTTATGAAACTTATACAGTTTATAGTGTATACAATATCAAGAGCAACTTACATGAACTAACCGACTGACGAACTATACACGCTATTATTAATAAAACTTATAAACAGCTAACGAACTATAAACGCACCCGAAATATCGCATAATTTATCACTTAATCAGATATATATATATATATATATATGTGTGTGTGTGTGTGTGTGTGTGTGTGGGTGTAAAGACGAGCAAAATACAGATTATCCTATCATTTGGTTCGAGTGCTTGTGCGGACAGCGTGTGATATGAATATACGTCGTTTCTTCTCGAAACGAACACACCGTTAGAATTATTTAGAAATACGCGTTCAATATGTGTCATAAATGACTTAATATTTTAGTTCAATTGCTTGATTAATGTCACTTTGAGTTGAGTTTACACATTATGTACGCGAAAACATGAAGAGACGCGATTAAATTTCGCGTCGCGTGTAATATTAACAATTCACGAGGATGTGCAAATCATTATATCGATTCGAAACTTTTGTAATTACAAAACAGTCTAAGTTTTACCATGGTTGGGCTCTAATAAAAAACGTGTCGAACTATTACGCGAGTGTTGTAATAGTAATCGTTTTCTTACTATGAATAATTACAAAATTTAATTAAATATGCGAACGATCGAATTGTTTCAAACGTTCTTCTGAGAGCGTATTTTTATTCTATGCAAAGTGTTCGTTCAAATCGTATCCCGCTCGATTCATACCTTCACGACGGAAAATATTTCATAGACATCGATTCTTAATACATTCCGAGCGAATCGAAAAACGTATTTGTTTCACGAATATTTGTTTTTTTTTTTTTTATATATATAATATAATGTTTATTGCCACGTTTTCGGGTTGTAAAAGTGGTCCGAAAGTTTTACCCCTCTATACGTCAGAAGTTTTTTCTATTTAGAATTTTAGAGAGGTAATTTTTCGTAGTCTCCAATAGTTTGGGAAACTAAGTAATACAATCATTCACTGCGCTCCATACAGAATCGTTTTCGGATGCCACGATTTATCACGGCTTTCAAATTTAAAATAATATCACGTGACAGTGACACTATCGCACACGCTTGGCGAGTTAACAGTAAAAAATAGCCCATCTAAGGCGCTGTACTTTCATCTAAATATCTCGTCCGAGGAGTAAAGCGACGAAGAAATGAACTTCCATTATCGTTATTTTTTAGGGTATTTATTTCTTTATTTTCATTTTTTAATACATACGCATATTTTAAACTAAAATAAACTATTTGATACATAAATATTTATTGTGTGTATTATGTAAATAATATTTAAATCTGAGACGAGAATAAATTCAACTTTTCAAACACGTTAAGATTAGACCACTGATGTGTAAAATTATGTTTAAACTTGATCAGAGTGAAAAGATTTGAAAAAAAAAAACTCTTCTCTCAAATCGAAAATATAACTTGATATTTAAACATGTCCTGCGAAAATATAAGTATATTTTAATACGGTTCGTCGTTTCGTTTGATTTCGTGTGATAATAATAACGATTTGGGGTTGATAAATCCCAAGAACTATGTTTTGGCTTTCATATGAAAAAGTGTACTAAAACATAAAACAAACCTGGATAATTAATGTCACGTGAGGCGAGGCGGTATGGCCGTAAAACGAGTTTTACGATTAATTCAAAACTCACGGAGCGTTGTGGGAGAAAAGAAAAATCAAAAACAAGTAATGACATGATTAAAAATTGAAAAAGCAATATCAACTTTTGGACTAAAGAATAAAATATGTTTCGGAGCCCGCAGTAAAAGCGAACGGGACATAGTTACAACTTTACAAGGTTATTTCGGGAGTTTTAACGAGTGAATGGACTCGCACACTAAAAGGATTGTTAAATAACGTACGTCGGAGACCACAAATACATGTATTAGACCTAAGCGCGCAGTGAGTCACTTGACGGTAATTCGAAAGCATGTGACGGTTATAATGGATACGCGGTCGGATAAAATGAACAATAGATTTCCCGGAGATAAATTAAGGTTGTTAAACCGCGGTTGTCGTAGAATACCGAGTACGATATTCCCGTATTTAAAGGGAAAAATGAACGAGGACCCGGGGTTAGTTAACCGGGGTGGTTGTTGATACGGCGTCGTATAAACCGGCGGTTATATCAGACCGAAAAAAGTCTTTTGAAGGAGACGAGACTTAAAAATAGACGTCCGTTTAACGAAACGATCCGCAACTTTATTATCTACCCTTAATTCCGGCACGGCCTGGAAATCTGCAAGGAAATTTATAGCGCGATGTTAGGTCGGAGTGGAAAAATAACATCTTTCTGACGCGAACAATGATCGGAGAGAGAGGGAGAGAGAGAGAGAGACGAACGTGGGACTCGGACGATTTAACAGATTGAAGGACGGGCAATGAGTTAGAGTCGCTATTAAAAAAAAAAAAATCACTGGTCGACGGGGACGAGATTAATCGGAGGGCTTCGATAACGGCAAAGCGTTTCGGCAGGCAAGTGCGCGGCAAGACGTTCGGAGGGAGGATCGCTCGTACGAGAAAGAGTACGGTATGTAAATCTCCGTGACGTGCGCATGAAAAAGATAGGGAAAAAGTCAACAGAGACAGATCGGCGAGTGGCTTTAGAAACGGGCTTTTAAATAATCCGGGACGGGCTCGTTGAAGGCGAAATAGACTTCAGACGGTCGCGATAATATTGTGTGTTTCGGACGTTGGCGTCGACGCGTAAAGGTCTCCGTCGTCAATGAACGCTTTGACCGAGGGTTTCGCGCGCGCGGTGTCGACGAAACGACGGTATGGAAAACGCACCGCCACCGCGTGAGTAAAGAGATATTTAGGAGCCGTTTGAAAAAAAAAAAACCACTCCCGTAAAGGATTTAAGTACTTTGGCGGGTGTGTGTTTTACTCGGCAGCGGAGGACGGGGTAACGTGGATAATGACGGTTTCCGTACGGCGCGACGTCGACGGTTTATTTTCAAATCAAACAGACAAACAGAGGGTACCGTTTGCGATAATATATTATATCTACGCACGTCGTTTCCATTACAATAATTATAGCGATTCGGGATTACGGAAAACAAACAGGCCACGCCGCGCGTAGCGATCGTTTTATTTCGCTCGCGTTTTCGAATTTCAATTGGAATTCGAAATGAACCGAAAACGAATCATTCAAAGTCGAATTCAGTGTCGTCGGCTACGGCGAAACAGATTAAAATTATTTTTTTACCGCGCGTCCCGCGTCCCGCGAACACTCACGGGATACTGTATTTGAACTGTAGTCGTGTAGAGTATGGAGATTTTTTTTTGAATGCCATCGCGTACTTATCTCGCCGGCCAGGAACGTGTGCGTAACGTTCGTAAAGACAACAACGATAACATTATTATTATCACGCCCCCCACAGGTACATCGGGGATAACGTGTGCGCAACCGTCGCAGACGAACGTTACACGTGCACACGGTACGGTGCGGCACAAAGACCGCACTCGACCGTAATCGAAATAATTTCTCAAAGGCACTCGCCGCCGCGCCGTGCGAATAAATAACGCCTCACTCTTGCCGACGAGTAGAAAATGACGTCGGACCGAATGGCCTCGAGTATTACGTCACATTCGTCTAAATTTTTCGTCCTGAGAAAATCGAAATCCATTGTACGACCGGCGTGGCTACTAGGAATGGGCATGAAATCCGGATATCATTGTATTGTCCGAATATCCAGATAGCCAAATCCGGATTCGAATCAATTTCTTATCTGGATTTACCGAATCGTCCTAATTATCCGTATTTATGGATTTGCTTAATAAGCGCAAAACATCACCGGTATTTAAAATGCGTTCGAAATTCGAATACCTATGTCCGAAAATTATGTAATAGAATTAAAATATTATAAGTATATAAAAATGAGTCGCTGAACAGAAAATCGAGTTGGATAATCCGTGAAATTCGGATTTTTGAAATCCGGTTTAGCCCACCACTATAGTCCATTTCACGAAAAGTGGCCCTTGACTGTGGCGCAAGCAACTGGTGGTGAAATTTCTAAAATCCAGCGGTTCTTAATATTTGCCGGTAGACGGCCGGTTATTTTTTAATATTAATATAGGTACAAATACGTATTTAATTAAAATTTGCCGCGATTTGTTTCGATCTGGTTTTAGAGGCTCTGCGCCAAAACTTCTACCAGTCGCGCCACAGTCAAGGGCCATTTTTCGTGAAATGGACTATAGTGACTACTTCGCTACGAGCTCAGTGCACGCCAGTGTGTGTGTGTGTGTGTGTGTGTGTGTGTGTGTGTGTGTGTGCGTGTGTGTGTGCGCGTGCGTGCGTGTGTGTAGAAAAAAGTAGAGCGTATATCGCATAAAACGTACATTGTTTAAAAATAAATGCGCACGTGCGAGAGTTAAATGTCTATTTCGACCGATCTTCCGAGCGAACACGTCTAGCTTTGTTGCCCGGCCGACAGTGTAGTGTGTAGCGAGAGCAGTAGGTATCTCGGGGTCGTTTACGGCTCGTGAAGTGTATAAATAACGCCCATCCGATTGTTTACGCGTCGGGAGCGCCACGGTTCGACAAGACGCCGATCGGAACACGTGTAAACACGACATTAATTTTATAGAAAAGAGAAAAAAAAATGGGGAAAAAAATACTGAAATTAACGTATACACATATCGAGCGCGCGGGCGTGCGTATTCGTCGTGGTCCGACGTCATGTTATTATGGGCGTCGACCGTGAACACGCGAACGCGCGGAGTATAAGCACACGATAAACGCGAAATTATTCACCCGCCGCGCCAAGTCGAGCGCGAAATAAATTCATAATGCTTGGCTAAATATCATCAGTCGGTAACAAATATTTATTTTTCTCAGACGAATAAACGTACGGTAAATGATTTTTTCCGCCCGCGATATTCCGCAAAGCATCGGACGAGAGTAGATATACCTCGTACCGTGACGGTGACGTGAAAGTCAATTATTCAGCGAGGAAAACGTAATGGCAGACGTCGTCGGATCCGATTTTCGAATAATAATAAAAAAAAAAAAACCGATAATATTGTGGTACCGTAAGTCTGGTCGAAAGATTGATGTCGTACACACTCGTATGTGTATACGAATATGTAGGATATCATTATCATTATTATTACCGTTATTATTATTGTTATTGTTATTGTTATTATTATTATTATCATTATTATGCGTTTCGCCCCAAAACAAATAAACGCGAGTTATGAATAATAAATTAGTTTATCGTACTTCGTACGTTTGGTATTACGATTTATCGGTCGACGTGTTCATATTGTTTTTTTCGCGTTCATCACTGCCACAATCGGTGCCTCGAAATGCGCGCATATGTGTACCAACCGTGTACGTGTACGTATCGTATTGTTATAAATCTCTCGAAAGAACGGCGGCGGAGCTGACGAATCGGAAAACGAACCCTTTTGTGATATCATACACTCGGAATCGTTTCGAGCTGCACGCGTCTTACGTCCGCAGTAGGCAGGGCCCCCAAAAGAGGGGGGGGGGTCAGGTGGACCCGTGGTACTGGGGTCCGGACTTTCGAGGGGCCCGGCGTTCACGCAAATAATTACTTCAATATATAATAGAACAATGTTTCAAATACATTTTGATGGTATTATACATGACTTTGCTCAGAAAAAAGCATGAAAAGCAAAATTTAGTTAATATAAAAAGTAGAAATTAGAATTTAAATGATAATGTGTATTGAGTATTATGATTTATAATACCACCACCAGAACCATACATACATACACTCAATTATTATACAGTGAAATATAAGTTATAATAATCACATTGTTTTATTTTACCTAACAAACGTTTCATACCTTTTTTTTCAAGATTTTATTTTTTAACATACATTTTTAGTTTTTACTATGTATAACTATACAACACTTGTTTTTGATTTATGATGGATACCTATCAATTTGTTGATATTTTATTTTTTAATTATAACTACTCCTATAACCTATGCATAACACTAATATTTAAGGTCTCGAAATAATTATTCATCTCGAAAAATTAATTTTTATGATAGAGGGGCCCGGATTTAGTTCTGTACCCGGGCCAAAAATATGATATGGGGGCCTGGCAGTAGGTACCGCGTATCGGAAAAGCGAGCCGCTCGTTTCGTCGCGTGATCGATCACGTGATAATACCCCCCGTAAAACATTACGCAAACTATGTTTTAATTAAACGAAATTACCATAAAAAGTTCATACGGCAATAATGCGATTTGACGATCCGATGTTTACTTTGCTGAATTAATTCAATCGCTCGACAACATAATGCTAAACTAATTAATATTTCGATCTATTGAATATTTATCAGACCACGTTAGGTATGACTTGTGTTATGTTATGATAATACGCGGTTTTAAGATCTACCGTTCGGATTGAACGCAATCGCGTAAAGGAACATTAATGCGCCGTAGTAGGTAGTAAAGTCGGATGGCGGTTAGATAAAGAAAAAAAACGCAACAGTAAAAAACGATCGAATAGATGTTACATGATTTAATTGAACAACTAAACCATCTAGAAAACATGTACTTAACAAAATAAACATACCGATAAATAGACAGTTAAATGATAAAATAAAAATGTAGCCTAGTGCGTAGGTTTGCGTTTTAATAACCGGTTTCGATTTCAAAAATCATCATTCGGTCGTGTTATAATAATTCGACTTGAACCTGGAGACGATTTTCGAAATGGATTGTCAATACTAAATACTAACCGAACACGAAACACGGTTGTTTTAATAATTAAATCAGGTACCGAATACACTGTGTATTTTTATAATTATTATTTGAGTTTGAACACAAGGCGATTGTTCTGTTGTTTTTTTTTTTTGTTATCGCGGTTAACGAAAAAAGGCATCCGCAGGGGGGGACAAAAAGGGCCGTTGCCGGGGATTTTTCAAAACGATTTGTAAATTTATATCACGTCTGTTATGATAACACAATCAAATAAATAAATATGAATTTAAAAAGTGTTATGAATAATAATAAATGTTATAAAATATCTATTCGTATGCGTGCCTTACGCGACGATTTAATGTCATTTACTTTATTTAGTATATTTAGTACCTACGCAATGCTAAATTTAAACGATGGTACTGGAAATGTATTAAAACTTGTAACAACCATTTTGATTTGCCATTTGCATTTTGATCTTGCCCCGGCTGGGATTTTATCCTGCCTGTTACAAAACATTTCTGACGAATTAAATTTGAAATCGGCCGTTGATAACGGCATAGTGTCGGTAATTTAAATTCGTAACTGTATAATATAACATCACCGTTATACGTTTGGCACGTTTACGACGTAGGTACGCGTTATTCTACAGGACGCAGACGCGCGTTCACGTCGGAATATAACATGTGCCGGCAATAATGTTATCACAACCGAGCACGACGTATAGCCATTCGCACAAACCTGACGGTCGTTAACAGCATTAACTACACGTGGTGTTTTTTATGTTTGTTTTTTCACTCGTCTCATTTACTCCTTCCGAACGCCAACGTCTTTCTATTATTATTATTATTATTATTATTTTCATCGTCGTTATTGTAATTATTATGATAATAACAATAATAGTATTGTGTCCGGAGCTGTTCATTATATCGCGAAACAAAACATAGTGTGACGACGCGGCGTGTGTACCACCGGCGTATCGCGAGGCTGTGTGCGTTCGGACGGCTCGGCGGTGTCGTAGGTGTGTGTGTGTGTGTGTGTGTGTGTGTGTGTGTGTGTGTGTGTGTGTGTGTGTGTGTGTGTGTGTGTGTGTGTGTTTGTGTGTGTGTTTGTGTGTGTGTGTGTGTGTGTGTGTGTGTGTGTGTGTGTGTGTGTGTGTGTGAGAGAGTGTGTGTGTGTGTGTGTATACGCGTCGCGGTCGTTGTCGACGTCGTCGCATCTCAGGCGGTATAGTTGCCATTATGATAATAATAACAATAATAACACGTGCGGTACACTCGTATTGTGTTGTATTATAGCGTTATCGTAATAGTCGAGAGTAATTTCCGCAAACGTATTCAACGGCAGGCGCGGTAAAATCAAAACGGAAATTTAAACGTCGGCTGGAAACAGACCGCGAAAAACATCGGATGAAAAATAACACTCGTCCTGGCGGCCTATAATGCTCTGCCTTAACGACCACGTGTTTGTGTATGTGTATGTGTGTATGTGTGTGAGAGAGAGTGTGTGTGTGGTGGCTATAGCCCCAGCAGATGATAGCCCCCTGTAATAAATAACTCGCGTTTCAAAAAGAATTATATTTTTTTTTCGTAATTTTAAATTTACACAATTTTTACGTATTTGTAGTTTTTATTTTGTTTAAAAAGTTGGACAAAACGTGATGTGATAGACATTCAAATTCATCTACGTTTAATACCGAAATAGATTTCGCTAGTATTTAATTTATTTTCAAAACATGTTCGAAATATTCGCTGAAAAAACCGACGTGTTTAAATTTAATTTTTTATTTGATTTTCCGGTTTTATGAAATAAAATCACGAAATAAAAATTTAAGGAGAACGGGTGCACAGAAGTTTGCTTTGGAAAACGCTCTGCTTTAATTTGATTTAAGTTCGAAATTTAAATCATCATGGCCAGTTTTGTAAAAATTATTCTTGCGGGGCTTTCGATTCTATAAAGATTTATATCGAGCAACGTCGACACGTGGTACCCCGTGGATACATCGACGATTTACAACGGTCTCCGTTGAATCAAACTACTTTTGACGCTCTTTGCTTTACTTTTTCTTTTTTTTTACTTTTTTCGAAACTACTCGAGAGCCTCAATAGTACGCGAAGCGCGAGACGATTGGTAGATGAACACCAAAAAAAAAAAAACTATTGTAATATTTATCGGCAATCTGAAACTTTTCACATTCCCGAGACGGCAAAACACGGCAGGAATACAGATTGTTTTTTAAATTGAATACATCGTACAGTATATAGTTATTTATAATATAATATTGTATTGTAATAGGTACGGAAAACAAGCAATTTTCGTTACACTGTATAATTTATTATGTACATATTAACAATATATACATACATATATATATATATATATATATATATATATATATATATATATATATATATATATATATATATATTTAAAAAAAAAAAAAAAAAAGGTCTGTTTATTTATACTAAATATTTGTAAAGTGTAAGTCAATCGATTTTTTTTTCTTTGTAAGAAGTGTTATTTAATACCGTTGATTATGACTTTAAAGTAAAGTCTCATGATACACCATTTCGTTTATTGTAAGTTCGTAAATATGAACCGAGGAAATGAAAGTATCATCACACAAAATGTATTATGAATTATTTATCGTAAACGTTTTAATAATTTACTGTTAAACGGTTTATCTACTATTGAAATCTAATTTTGTGTAGCGAGGCGAGCCGTCGTTTTGTTATTGATATTATTTAAAATTTACAGTTCTTATGAAAAGGCAATACAAATTTTGAAAAAAAAAAAATTGTATAATCTACGTATACGGTTGAATTTCGCGTTTATTGTAACCAACGAATTAATTATTTCACGTCTTGTATATTCTACTCGTGAAAGAAACTTGGACGATAAAACTCGACGCGGTACAAACGGTCTGCGCGCCAATCACAATCACTGTCTGGACATAGTGTTTATATAGGCATTAGGCTCGTGGAATACGCTCCGGTCGACTAGTCCACAGCTATGGCAGACGATACGCTTGAAAAACTGTGTGCGATCAAAACTATGTTCGAAACGTGTACCTACTCGACATTGGAAATCGAATTGATTATGCAAAACGAGATTACCGAATACAAAACAAACATACCGCAGAGCAGTTTTGCGCCGTCGGAACGTCGTCGTGTCAAACGATTACGACAACGCGTGCACCTCGTTTTGGTCTGGATGTCGACGATTCGACGATAAGTTTCGATATATCATTATATCGCTTCGTTTGAAGAAGTTTTCGCGTTATTTCCGGTGGACGTTTTACGCGCTCCGCGTCCCCCCGTCGAAACTTCACGGCCGTGAAAAACGTACCCGGGGGGTCTGACACGTACGCGCGTGCACGACGTACACGCCGTGCGAGTGTTCGCGATTACGATTTCGAGAAGTTAATGAGAAAAATATTTGCACAGTGAGACGTACAAGAGCGGGGCGCGTCGACGCCGAAAAAGTCGAAACCCTCAAGGATATAAATTAAATTCACAGAGTTCACAATATGGTAAACAACTGCGAACGTAATACGTCGTAATGCGACCCGCACCAGAGTTGATGAGTTTTACGTTGCACACCCCCGGCGCGAAAAATTATCTCATTCGAAAAAAATCCGTTCTGCGGCCGTTTCCGGGAACAGACGAAAACACGCTGTTTACACCTGGGTTGGCACGAAAAAACCCGAAAAAAACCCGGGCTGCTTTTCTGGGTTAAACTCACTCAATATTTAAAAAACCCATCGAAAAAACCCAGCTTTATCATGGGTAAATTCCACTTTAATTTTTTTTTTTTTTTAGTATAAAGTGATTTTTCGAAATGTGCCTTATTTTTTTTCAAAGTGTACCTATAGTGGATAGCCCATACGAGAAAAAAGTAAATACATATTTGTTTGTTAGTTGACTGTAGGTAAAAAAAAAAAATTCAGATGGGTTTTTGTAGAAAAAACCCGGGCTTTTTCTCAAAACACCCGATAAACCACCCATTTACATAGCGTCAATTAAACCCATCCGGTTTTTGAGTTTTTTGGGGTTTTTCGGAGTTAAATTGGAAAAAACCCGACCGGGTTGGGTTTTTTCAATAAAGCCCGGGTTTTTACCAACCCTAGTTTACACGGATATAAAGCGCCCCATACACGGAACGATATATCGACAAACTTATCGTCAAACCGATCGATCGATTTGTTGTTAACATCGCCTACTCCACACACGAATCGATTTATCCATCAATTTCTGTTTTTCCGCGATGCACCGTAGTTCAGTTACTAGTTAGTAGTGACCGAGTAGCGACGTGCGTTGTGTATTCGTATTTTTCACATTTTATATTTTTTTAAATTATCATATACTATCACCGTCAATAAATTCAGCAACAAATTGTTTATCACAGTCGAAAGACATATAATTTATAATTATAAACTTTAGATAATTTTTTTTAAAAATAAGTTAGAAATTGGAATCGAATGAAAACCAGGAACAAGTCACTACTATACTACAAACTTTTGTTGTATACGCAAACGCGCGGTTGTATTATACCCGTAGTTATTAAATCTGCATCAATCACGTGTACAATTATTGCAATGATAATATTATCGTTGTGATTGACATTATTATAATAAGTACCAGGAAGGCCGATCTCCGATCGCACTTTAATAGTCTTTTATCAATTTTTAGAAAAAATTTTTAATTATAAAAAACAGTAAACTAAGGCTACTTTGAATGTATTTTGTTGAACCTGACCCTACTAGGTTTAAAACAAAACTAAACAATGTTGAATAGACAATTATTGTCTAGACTAATTAAACGAAACCAAAATCTCTTAAAAATTATTTTTATTTTGAAGAATAAATTTTTTTTTAATCTTAAAAGTAGATTATATTCATGCAACAATTTAATCTTTTTAAAAATAAAGATAGTTTACTTTTAAGATTCGTTTTTAACATTCTTAAAAATATTTAAATAATTAACAGCTAATTATTTACTTAAAATATTTTTTCTTGTCAGCGGCCAGAAAGCACGTATTTTCGGGCTGCGAAAAAGAATGCCCCAGATCCCAGATCTGGGCCATTATTTACCTGTCCCTAAAAAAAGAAATTAAAAATTATCTGCTTTTTAAAATATTTAATTGAAAAGTTTAGCATTATCTGCTCTTTTTAAATATTCAATAGAAACAACAATTTTTTTAAATTTGAAAAGTCCTAAATTAAAAAAAATCGTGGCCGGGCTATTTTCGATTTCATAAAAAGAATACGAAAAAAATATTAAATAATTTATTTAGTTACGCCTCTACATTTCTTTCAATTGATATGTAAATTAGGTTCTATCTGCTTTTTAAAATAAAAGAGCGGCTGTTCATTAGATGCGCTTAGAAAGTGTGTATTAAAGAAAGTGGGCGTAACTAATAATTCTCCTATACTTTTACTGTATAAAGATTTTGTATGAAAACTCATAGAAATGAAAATTTCTTGAAATGTTGACTAAGTCCATTGGATTCCTGAGGTCGAAAACACTTTATATATGAAATAAATAAAGAAAAATCCTTAGAGCCGTTTTCGAGGTGGCATGACTGAAAATAGGTAAGTACATACAATTCCCTGCTCGTTTTATAGTATAAGATAAAATTGTTGTTCATAGTTTTGAAAATTACCTTTTGCGCTAATCCTTATGACTGATTAATTGTTTTACCCTTTTACTCAAAACATTTTTTTTGGGAGGGGGTCGTAAATATTCAACCTGATTTATGAGGGTAATAGCATCTAAAAGGTTGGGAACCTCTGGTCTAAAAAAACAAACAAAAAAAAAGCAAACGAAAAAAATCCAGAGTTATATTTTATCTTGTATCGTAATCGCAACCGAGTCGGTCGCGTGGCGCTCGTACACTCGAAATACATATCACAGTGATCATATTCTCGAGCAAGTGGATTCGAATATACAGTGCCCGGAATCGAGCGCACGTCGTAATACGTCGAGTGTACATTATACGCCCGAGACCCCGACCAAGTGGTTCGGAACGATCGGATTTCTCGGTGACGTATTTAATCCCGATATTTCAATTACGTTAAAATTTTCCGTCGACGAACGACACTGTCGTGTACGCACGCGCTCCTTGCGTCATTGCCGTCAACGCGGATTCAATATATTTCGTTTCTCTCGATTTCGTCCCGACGTCGTAACCAATATAACGCCGCCGTAGATCGTAACGAAAGACAGCCCCGTACGCACACACACAGTCGCGTGTGAGTCGCGTTTTTCTACATCACGCCTGACACATAAGAGTCGGTTTATATACGAAAACAAATTTGTAAAGTATACATAAAAAATAAATAAATAAATAAATAAAAAAATAGGTGCGAGTGTTTTATTATTATTATTTTATATTAATATTGATAATATTTACATTGTTATCCGGGTACACGCCGCGTCGGACGAGTTCATCTTAGAATCAAATAACAGAAGATGTGATATTGAATAACGCGTCTGGAGATAAAAAAAAAAACGACTCTTGAAAATCGATTTTCGTAATAAAAAAAATGAATTCCAATATTTTATCCACTGTCGCGGTAAGGTAAAATAAACATAGATATCAATTTATTTTTCTACTACCGACATAAATATGAATTTGATATAATATACGTTTACAATTTTTATTAAAATATACCGACTCAGGCCTTGATAACGGGCGACGATTTCGGTTACTAACGTCATCAGTGCCCGTAGAAATGTTTTCTTAGAATATTGAGAAAAACTCTGTCGAAAACGTAAGGAGATCATCGTTTATTGAACAAAAAACGTATGATTTCAAAAATCGGCGCAAACGCCCCGTTTTACGCGTTCTCCTCTTCGATCGCCTATGAACAACTGACCATCTATGGAACAGGTTCGTGAAATAATCGCCGTTCTATTTCGCAGTGGCGTTCACACAATAGAATTAGTAATTCCTTCTTTCGAAACTATAGGAGTATAGAACAACAGTTGAATTTTACACAATCGTTTCGGGCAACGATTTTCGGTCGATCACACGCGTTTCAATAATACGTAAATATAATGGCGATGTAGTCGTGGTGTATAGGTACTTTTTTATTTAGTTCGACGATTCAGTACAGATTTAAGATTTAAGACTGTCTGAACAGTGACCGATTTAACCGAGTCGGATATCCGTGATCAACGTGCTATGCGTGGAAAAAAATAGCCGGCACGAAGCGGGTACCAACTGCCCGACCTGTTCTACCGGGCGCACGCCTTAGAGGGTTGTCGACAAAATAAATATAAACCAGAAACACGGTCACGCCGACGACGGTCAGGCGACACCGGCAACGGGATTTCGTCTCCGTAGGCAGAGTGATGACGTGTGTTTGACATGAAATCACGAGTCGTGACAAACGGCGGAGAAAAGCAACGTGACGGAGGGGGTGGGAGGTAAAAAGACAAACGTCGACGTCGCGGTCATCGTCCCCGCCACGAGTCAATGGTACGTTCCCGCGGGGCGGGACTGCTTTATTTTGATACTAAAAACTGAATAAAAATTATTCTGTAGTCGATATTTTTAATTTTAGTGTATTAACTTTTGCGATTCAATGTATGTGCCCACTCAAAAAAATATTCCTGGTTCCGCTCGTTTTCACTCCTCCGACCCGCGTCTTGTATTCTGGTGATACGTACTACGCCTCCGAAAACCCGTCACGTGGACACGTATTTAAAGCTCGAATCGAGTCGATATCACTCTCAGTATGACGAGTCCCCCCCACCCTCGCCGAAACCTAACCAATCGCCCTTGCTCTAAAAATGTGTATTTTTGTTTTAGATTTTTTTTTTAGGTTATGTTTTGTATCGGGATTAAAAAAGCGTGCGTTTTTTCGATTTCGTATTTTACATCGATTTACGCGCTGATGTAGAGTAACGGTTTTCAACAAAAACCACCGAGTCTGAAAGGTTCGACGGGAATTAATAAACTCACGTTTCGTCCCGGCGCGAACACGTTCATGCGATAGCACTCGTAACACCGTATTGGAATTTATTACGTTTTATCGAAACTAGCTGCAGGTACGTCATTTGGTTTTATCTCCGAAATCGGGCGAGTGCGCTTTGACACGATAACTTGTAAATTGATTTCGTCCGGAGAACATAATATTATATTCAAAGCGAGCGAGCAAAAGGGCGAACAAAACCCTGCGAAAACATGAACGTTTATGTACTCGCTGTACGCGATGTTTTTCTTTGAAAAACTGTACGCACGTCGAGTGTTTACGGCGCGGAAAAATATTAAACAAATTAAAAACGAATAAAAAAACAAAAAACAAAAACAGAACAAAACATTTGCACAATTTGTCAAGTTTGACATTTACGGCAGTCGGATGAACCTATTCGTTTTTCTCGGTTTTTTAGTAATGTTTTATTTTATTTTTTCTTTCGCCAAAACCATAACACAATGTTTCCTCCGCGCTTGTAAGTTGTTTTTCTCTTTAAGTACTGCTGCCGTAAATTACGGCGTACGTCTCATTTTCTTGCAATATGTTTTCCGAATAACGACACAAAAGCAATGTTCCCACTGCGTTCTAGCCCTAACGCACGAGCTTTGAAATCGCATTTGTTTGAAATTCGTAGGCGCGTTCAAATTACACTGTACAAACATATTTTCATGATATTTTCCTCGAAGGTATCAAAACTACGAACACCGATCATAACGTATTTATACGAAATTCCTCATCATTGATATTGATAATGTATTAATCGATATTCCAGAAAGATTTTAATCATTTTAAAAGCATTATGTTTTCAAATTAACAATAAAAACTCGCAGGATACAGTGGTCGGGAATGGACTCTGGTTTCTCTTGGCTCACAATGGCGTGATTTAAGGTGGTGGTTTATTATTATTTCAATTATAAACATTAGGAAATGCAAAAAAATATAAACTAAAATAAATAAATAAATAAATAAATAAAAATATCATTCGAAATTATTATTTATATTTTTATAATATATTCAGACCGTAAAATGTTCAACTTTTTTTCATATTAAGTCAAATCTTCATATTTTGCAGCAAAACAATTATTAATTTTCAAATAAATAATTCCTTTTAAGTTATCAAAATCGATTTCATTATAAACAATTCGTGTTATAAATTCAATCTCATTTAGAAATTTGTTTGATACTTTTGCAGTCACTCGAGGAAACACTGAAAAATCAAAAAAATGACCTCATTTAAGCGCGATTAGATTGGATTTTTCATTGATTCAAGAATTATTATAGGTTTTCCTTGAAACATTTTCGATAATTATTTGTACTTAAAAATATGGCCGCCACCACAGTAAATGGAAACTGAAAATAAAATGTACAACTGAAAACTACTAAAATTACTTTCTTCGTTTTGGCTGTCAAACGAAAATCGAAAACTTTTTAAATTAAAAGTACATCTAAAAACGCAATAACTTCATAATAATATGGATTTGAATTTCAGCAGTTATGCGTTGTACGCAATGAAGTCCAACTAAACGTATGAAATTTAACGTCATGCATTTTAATTTTAATTTTTTTTCTAAAAACGGACGGTTGAGCTCCGAATCGGCACAATATGTTATGTTATAATGTAGGCCGTGAACGGAAAATACATAGAATTTCGTCAATGCCACCGGGAACCCTCGTTTCTGTAATTAAATGAAAGAATTGCCGTTCAAAGTAATCATTCGCGAGCAATACCCCGTGCTACACATTTGCATATTCCGCCGTAGTCCTTATTACTACGGCGCCCGCACGAGTGTGCTCCACAATATTTTAGCTCCGTTCACTTACTGACTTACAACAATAGCGGCCGAGCGGGTTATTTTCCTTTTTTTTTCTTTTTTTTTTTCTTCTTCTTCTCTTTATCCTTTTCATTTCTACATCCGGGTAAATAACGAATGAAGTGAAATACAGAAAGTAGCAGCTAATCACGTTTTATTTTTCAATTTGCAAGATTAAACATCGGGTATTACGTTTCCGGAGAAACATATATTGTTCGACGCTGTTTTGTTTCGAAACGTCATTCCTCACACACGAAAATAATACGGAATCGTGATCGCAGCCGCGTTTGTAACGTGGGCGGCGCGGCGTTTGCGAACGAAAATCGACAGTTTTTTCCGTCACACGTCACCGTGAACGTAGCGCATTGTGTAATACCTATTACTTTTCATTTGCGATTTTATCGAAACGATCGTTTAAACAAATGCGACTCGTAGCGGTTCGAACGACAAAATTTACTCCCTGCAAATAATACGCGCTTTCGTAAAAGAGACGAAAAGTACACGAAATACACGGAAATAGTATTGCGTCGGATGCGTAAAAATAAAAACGTTTTTACGTGCCCCGAGCGGACGTATAACGTACGAGAAACAACAACGTGACATTTATACGTCGAGTGTACCAATCAGTACAGAGGGAAATGGAAATCATTTCGCTCAAACAGAAGGGAAACGCGTTATTTCGATATTCGTCAATACGCTCCTATGGAAACCTAAGCGCGGTAAACGCACAAAAAAAAAAAAAATAATAATAATCATAAATAAAATAAAATAAAACGAAATAAAACAAGCGTATAATACACGTGAATTTTTTTTTTTATAGCTGCAGGTATGCGTTTTTTATTTTATTTCATACACTCGCCGTGTACTTTGTGAAAATTAATTTGAACCCCGGATATGTACGAGTTTTTTTTTTTACACACGAAGAATACATCCTCGCGCCAGGAGGTAGGCTCGGGATATTGAATATTTTTTTTTTATAGCGTAGCAGGTACATAAAACACCGTTTTTCCACCGGGTCTGGAACGAAACGACGGCGAGCCGGCAACTACGCTTTCGTCCCCAAATACACGGTGTACGCAGACCAATGCGGAGGAGAGATAATCCGAATGAAAACACGAGAAAATATTTTACACTAGCTACGTACACACTCGAGTTCGTCATCGGGACGTCGACGTCGGCAAGACACGTCGACGCACGTTCTCGAACTACACGAAACGACAACGATCCTACGACGACGCGCCGTGGAATATTTTCATAAATAACTGGCCCAAATATAAAACTCAATCGAAATTTTGATTTTGGAAATGGTATTTCAAGTCGTTATAGATCGTTATTGGAATCATATTTTTATACTTGAGTCACCAAAATTATGTTTCTGTCGAAAAAAAATCTTTGTCTCTTCACTATAATTTCTAGAGCCCGGATTTATATGCAACAAAAATCTAAAAGATATGTAGTTTCATATCATAAATATGCAAAATAATTTTTTTTCAAATTAACTAACTATAACGTTTTGAGTAAAAAATTTACACAATCTCAATATATTACGTATGAAAAATTGCTAAAATTTATTTAAAAACCACATACATGTACACACAATGTAAACACTTACATCGTGTAAGTATAAAAATATTATAAATTAATTAGGTAAGTATTATGAAAAATTACTATTTTAAAATTCAGAATAACATTATTATTATAAAATTGTGTTTTAAAGTATTAGATATGTATACTTGTTATTATATTAAATTATTATTTTGAGACGCGTACCAGCATGAAGTAACAAATATCGATTTTAAGTTTTCGAATTGAAAGGATCTACGATTATCTCGGAGCATACTTTTGTACTTGGAAGAACTTTCCACGTCACAAGATACAATTGGTGCATATTTAAAACTCGATAGATCTTCAACTGACAATTCCTCGTCGTCGTCACATTCCATTACCTCGCCGTCGGTGCACACCTATCGGCTATCGATAGTGTTATAATGGATTACATACGATCAACAGTAGATATTTTTACAGACGTGAAATCTACGAATTGTATAATATGCAACATTCATGCAACTATAAATAAATATGCATTTTCATTCAAATATGCAAAAATATGCAAAAAAAAAAAACGAACCATAGAATCTACACATTACGAAACGTCGACATTTAAAATCAAAATTATTCTAGGTGAATTATAGAAGAATATGCATTTGCATATAAATCCGGGCCCTAATAATTACTATAAGCTTATCTTTGAATTAAACGATTCGCACTGGAAATTGTCCAGCCTTGACTTATCGAATTGAATTATGAGAATTTTCTATGAAAATACTTCAGATTACTGCCACATTCGAAAATATTATGATATTATCACGTGAGTTTGAAAATATCAAATATGATTTGAGCTAGTAAAATGTTTATGTATTCAATAAAAATACGTTGATAAAAAGTAATTTACACGAAAAAGCGTGATTATGTGGTTTTTTGGCGATTGAACGTGACGAGCGACTAACGCAGACGGTATGAACAGCGGTAACATCGGCGCCCGGTAAAGAGGAAAAGTTTCCCGACAATAATATACGACTCTACCGGCAAAAAACAATAACGCCGCCGTGTTCGTGTTCTGTGTGTAAAGCTGGGTTCCCACGACTCGTGTATTTGACGAATATCGATTGATTACCTAATATTCGTCTACTTAGCCGAATGGCCGAGGAGACCGTACCCACGAGTCGCTTTATAAATGCAATTATTCGACGTAGGACCGACGATCGTCACGCGCCGAGCGACACTTTTGAGATTTACGATAAATCATAAATATCTATTGTGTAAATCTACGGATATATGGATAAAGTAGGATGTTTTGGGTACAACCAAATCGATGGCTGTCCTTCATACAATTTTAAAAAATAACATCGAATGAAAATCGTATTATAAATTATAATTTAGTTTAGTAGCCATTTAAAATAATTACAATGTGTTACTCTTAATCAACATGCACTAATGAACTATAAACAACACTAATAAATTGATAACACAATACTGATAACTGTTTACTAATAGTGATAACAAACATTTATCAAAACCATGTGGCAAATATTCGTCGCGTCGCGGGAATGATCCAACGAATATACATTTCGGCAATACAATTTCCTTCGACTCGTGTCGCTTTTACCAACAATCTGCGGAAAGTAAGGCGAATAACGAATAGCGAGTACCGAATACCGAATATTCGTACGAGTACTCCGTTCCCACGACACGGCGAGCGTCCACGAATAGCGAATATTCACCAACTACACGAGTCGTGTGCACCCGGCTTGACGCGAAAAATGATTATTTCCCGATCACGTTCGGATCATTCGACTTATATGTATCGTTGTCTGACTAAATGAATGAATGGAAAAAAAAAAATTTAACTCAACACGTAGAAGAAACCTGTGATTATAGCGTACGGATATTCGAATTCAAATGTACGTCTCCGTATCGAGACGACTGACAGAAAAACAACAGCAAAAAAAAAAACAAAAAAAATCGAAATTCGTATTTTTTACGACGTTCGAAAACAATAAAAATCCGGTATGTTTTTATTGTACGTCCTAACAGGTCGAGAAACGATCCAATAATTCTTTTTTATACGATCGCGCGCGGTTATTCTTCGCGACGTGTTGGTTTTTTATTAACGTTTATCCATAATAAATATACTATAGGTATGATATATTCCGTATAGGGGAGAATATTAAAAAAAAAAAAAAAAAATTACAACTACCGATCGTATGTTTCGTGCGTTTTCGAAAGATCGATAGAGGGAGAGAGAAATACAAAAACGATATTATCACACTGGCGCACTCGATCGCGACCGAAAGTAGAAAACCCTGTCTCGGGCGGGTCGGTCGTCGTCGTCGTCACGCACTCGCGCCAAAACGTAACTCGTAATATTTATTATGACGTCACGATAACACAATGTTTACGTCTTGCGTTGTTTCCGACGACGTGACAAAACGACTCGAGAGATCATTATATCTTATAGTGAAAAAAGAATGTTCCGAACGAGTTCAGAAAAGCAAAAAAACCATCCTTCCCGCCACCCCCCGGTCATTGACGTGTTTACACGAGTTCGGAGGAAAAAATTAATGAAAATCCGCCCCGGACGAATGTCATCACGCGCGAAAAACTGCGTAAAAAACAATAATAATAATAATAATAATAACTAGGGCTGAGCACTTCTAGTACTTAAAAATCTCAAAATATGAATGCATGACTTATGCACTAAAAAAAAAAAAAACAAGAAATATGCACTTAAAACATGGTCTAAAAATGTATTTAATTTTATTAATTCATCTAGTTATAATATTTATATGAAAAAAAAAATTATAATAAATAATTATAATAAATTCTTGGAAAATGACGGGCAACTGAAGTTAATTTCCTATATATGTTTCAGTTTTATCAGATAGACAGTAAATTATCTAAAGTTTAGATTCTAAACGATAGTTAAAATAATATTTTTAAACGGGAAATTTACCAATTTGTTATTTTTTGTCTAAGCTAATTATTCGAGAAATTATATCGAAAATTACCAAATACGATCTTGTTTCAATATAACATTATGTTTCAAATATACCTACTCAAATATGCGTTTATACGCGATAATGACACAAAAAATATGCAAATTAAAAATTTGAATATCACGTCTTTCTGGTATTATGAAACGTAATATTTGTTGATCACCAACACGATTCTACGACCATATCTAAAAGTATATGAAAAAACCAAAAGTCCTCGGCCCTAATAATAACGGTAAAAAAAAAAAAAAAAAACACGTAGGTACCGAGAGAAAAAGAGAGAGTGGCGAGAGAAGGAGGGGCGTCCGCGAACGAGTAGAGTGAATAAAAAAAAACGTGTACTTACCTAGTGGAGTGCGAGCGGTCCGCCGAACGACTACTGGATGCGGTGCCGCGAGCGCGTGTGTCCGTGTGTGTGCGTGTGTGTGCGCGCGTGGCCCGCAGAGTTCACTCGAACACAATGCCGGTCGCGGCACTATAACGTTCCCGGCGCAAACGCTCGCGGAACCCCTCGCGCGCGCGTTTCGACGTACGCGCGCGGCACGGCGGCGGCCGAACGAGGGACGAACGGCGACCGGAGCGGTGACGGGGTCGTCACGACTCCGGTTTCCGGTAAAATGCACGCGCGCGCTCTCGCCCGCCCTGCCCTCTTCCTCCTCCTGGCGGGACGGTCGAACGGTTTTGTCGTACGGTGAAAATCCGGCTCGGCGTACTCACGACCACGACGACTTATACGGTCAGGGGGGTGGGGGCGTGCGCGAGTGATAAGGGTCTGTGGGGGTCAGGTCCACCCCGAGGGAAATTTTTTTGAAGACGTTTTTCAAAAAAAAAAGGTTTTTCCTTTTTTTTTTTTTTTTATCAAGAACACGAAAATACAGTCGTAGTCGTGTTGTGCGGTTTATGTTTCGTCGCGACACGTGTACGTAACAGGACGTCACGAAGTGCGTGGTGGCCAGTGTTAGGAATTCTCTAGACGAATTTAGATTTAGATAATTATTCCTTTATCGTTTGTCTAATCTAGATAAATAAATTTAAGTTTTATGTGTAATTATTTTAGATAAAAATTTAACTTATCTATAGGTAAATTTAAAAGATACATTTTTTACTGAAAATTAGCTATATTTGTTTGAAATCGTTTCATTTTTATTCTCATTGTCTCAGGCACAATTTGTACGTAAAATACAACCCTGTCCTAAAAATATAATATGAAGTTATTCTGAGAATATTATTAATTATTAAATTATTCCTGTTTAGTACTTATAATATTAGTTATTGTTGTAAATAATCGATATTCTGTATTAGGTTATAACTTATAAATATGTATACAAAATTAAGAAGAAACAAACATATTATACAGGCATGTACTCACAAGACAGTATATGTATTTTCAATTAGTTATTTTGATTTTAATTTATATAATTGTCTGTTATTTATCTAGATAAAATATTTTTATCTTTTATCTTTTCGTTAGATGAATTTTATTTATTTATCTTTTATCTGTATCTTAGATAAAATGAAGTGTTGTTATCTTTATCTTTATCCATATAATTTTTTTGTTATCTGTTCCAACACTGGTGGTGGCCGATCCGCGTACGTATGTAGGGCCGATATCTGCCGACGTCACTGACTCGAAGACGGCGGACGTGTTTTTGACGGAACTCATTACACGTTTTACTGGAGACACTGAAAAAATCTCTTATTAATTGTAATTTAGGACTTTTTTTTTTCTCAAAGAGTTTAATTCGATTTTGACGGATCGACTATTTTCACTTCAAATTCTTACATTACATGTGTGTGAAAATCTTCATCGAAATCGTGATAAAGATGTAAAAATGCTTTGGTAAAATACAGTTTCTACCGATTAAGGATTGAAAATTAGTCACATAAGTGTTTGATTACTCAAAAAACTAACCCGAGGACGGTAAAATGCGTATATGGTAGTATACGTCCCACTGAATTTTTGCCCTCAGAATCGTTTTTTAATTAGAGAAATGATTTATCGTTTATTTATTTTTTTTAGTTCATTACGTCTATCACAATTATCTCGTCCGAAGAGCAATGCATATCTATGGAATGAAACAAGTCCTTTTTTTTCAAATGTTAACTAATGATATTATAACGGGCCCACTAGCGTTATCTTGTTCAAGGACCAAAGGGACGATGGAATAACAACCACGACCGTTATCTTACCTGCTTTTTAACTTTTATAATCAAATAATACAACAATCGCGAACTTCTAAAACACACTCGACCATCCCATGGGCGAATCTCATTAATCGAATTACTTTGGTCAAGAGTATCAATATACTCTATCTATAAAACGTCTGAATATCTAATATAGTAATATAGCGGTGATTGGATTCTAAACATTGAAATGTATTTACTTGAAATTTAATGGTTTTCAGCTCATTTAATATACATTTACTTATTCACGTATAGGTAACGTTGAACGAAAAAGATAAAAAATTCACTGTTCGATTTTAAATAACGTAAGAAAAAAAAATGCCGTGCAGCATATACGATTCATCATCATCATCTAAAGGCCGTCCCTTGTCATGATAGCCATAAATCTCTATCATTTGCCATGTTTTTCAATTTTGAATAGTTTGTGACTTCCATGAAATGTTTGAGGTCTTGGAAATATGTTGTTCTTTGGCGTCCTCTAGACGTTTTCCCCAATACTTCATCCTTTCAAAGATATACTTCATATATGTGTTATGTCTGAATAGGTGCCGTATTAATTTCGTTTTCCTTTTTAATAGGTGTTTTATTATATTCCTTTTTTTTCTTACATCTTTTAACACTTGTTCACTTGTTTTCCTTTGAATCCATGATGTTTTATTCACTTTTCTCCAAATCCACACTTCCATTGCTTCTAAGCGGTCCTTCTCATTATTCCTGATGGTTCAAGTTTCACATCCAAATAGTAACACACTCCACACAAACGATTTAATGAATTTTTTCTTCGTTTCGATGTTAAAGTGTTTGCTAGTTAATAGGCTGTTTTTCTTGGTTAATGTTTGTTTGGTTGAAGTTATTCTTTTTTTTTTTTTTTATGTCAATGGTGGATGTATTATTATAATATGTCGTTACTTATTATACTTCCGAGATAGGAGAAATGTTTGACTTCATGGATTACAATGTCGTTTAATTTTATAATTGGGTTGGTATATGTTTTATCTCTTCGGGCTGTCATTGTTTTTGTTTTGGTAGCGTTTATTTTCATATGCAATTTCTCCATAACCTTTGATAATGTGTTTATCATGAGATTCGTGTTTTTTTTCGCTTTCTGCCAACAGTGCAATGTCGTCCGCAAATCTTATACTGTGTACCTCTTCTCCGTTGATTCTTACGCCGTTGGTTACATATACGATCACAAATACAATTTAGCTTAAAAGAACATGAAAAAAAAAAAAAAAAAAATATTTATTTTGGTTATGTATTATTTCTTCCAAAACGTGATTTCGTGTATAAAACCAATTACATTGTCAGCA
This sequence comes from Therioaphis trifolii, assembly GCA_027580255.1. Taxonomy (NCBI): domain Eukaryota; kingdom Metazoa; phylum Arthropoda; class Insecta; order Hemiptera; family Aphididae; genus Therioaphis; species Therioaphis trifolii. The sequence continues at coordinate 35,527,667 of CM050410.1, read as the reverse complement.
GAGGTCCGAAAATTTAAACGAAATAGCAATATCCACTTGAATAAGCGTTTAAAAACGTTGTCTTAAAGGCGTACAGTGAACAAATGGGCATACGCACATCAACGAATAAACGTACTCAGACGTTTTGAGCATAACTAACCTACCGTTTTTATCTACGTGATGATTTTTTTTTAAACATTACTTCTATTATACTGGAAAAGTGTGCGTTTTAAAGATGGTTTTCTGTACTCGATCATATTGTGATCGTGGTCCCAAAACGCAAAGTATATGTAAATATCTTGAGAAATCGAAATACACATTAACACGATTTCTTCTGCGTGTTTTATCACACATCCGATCGCTGCTCACTTAAGTCCGAAATCCTTGCGTTCGAAGCACGCGTGGAAATATGAAATAACTCTTGTTCATCTTTAAATGCATTCCATCAAAATCTAAACACACATACTAACCTACTCATATCACAAATGTCTACCCTCACTCTACCTAAAAATCCACCACGCAGACTCAAGCGAAAATGGTGTAGCGATCAATTAAATTAAAAGAGGTGTAACCAATGGGTTGCTTCCTTGTCACGATACTCATGTCAATTTAATCTATATTATCAAATTTGCTTATTGTATTATATTTGTACAGATTGTAAATTTTCTTTTAATAATAAAAAAAAAAAAATCTTTAAATGAAAAAAAGTACTAGGTCTTATCGCGTCCGATCGTCATTAGTGATCGTTTAATTATTCATTATCGAACTGCACCGGTAGGTTTACTCATTCTACAGGATTACACGTGTCGAGTTATGATTATACGTATAACTGCATACGTATAGACGTGCGAACAAGGCTTTTGAGTCGGTAAGTTGGTCTAATTATTATTGTTATTATTATTTTTCTTTTAGTTCATTATTAATACCTAACTCTAATCGATTTCCCGTGCATAGTTTAGGATTTTTTTCCCCCTGATCCTTCTTAAAAATAAAAAAATATGTATACGCTTCTAATGATGATAATAAGTATACGAAAAAAAAAAATGTATAAAAAACCCATGTTGCAACGTAACCGTATATTATTAATGAATGCACGTTTTATTATGTTCGTTATAATACGCGGAATACGCGATAAATCGAAAAAAATGTAGGAATTCAAAGAATCAAAAAGATTCAATTAATTTAAAAAATTCAAATTTCAAATGTTATTTGAATTCGGTTCGTATATGGTTTGTCTTCCGTCAGTTGGTTGATTGTATTTTTTTTTTTTTTTTTTTTTTTTACCATAATACAGCAAACGACGTTTCGACTCGGTTAATGAATGCCAATTATCAAACCTTTGAAAAAAACCAAATACCTGTTCATGATTTCACGTCGTTTCCGTCGACCGAACGAAGTCGAAAAGTCGATCACAAAAATTGAAAATTCGCAAAACGCGGGAATAATTTATGCATTTTTTTTCCATCGAACGAAAACAAGAATTTATATATTTTCACGGGGTATAAATGAAAATTACCATTAAAAAATACACATTACGCAGGTACGGAGTACACGGGTACTTTTCACGTTTGATATGTTCGGAGGTTACCGAGAACTGTGCGTCTATGCGTGTAAATTCTGTGATAAAAAATTGTTTTACGCGCCGAACGCGGTAATAAATTCGCGTGTTTTTTTTTTTTTTTTTTTTTTTTTTAATCAATTTGTAATTTTGTTATTTATCGAATTTTCTTCGTTAAATAACAACGCGTACGTCGAGTGAGGGTGTATATTTTTAGTGACACCACGATGTGTGTGATAAAAACACAATATACGTGATTAATACGCGTTTATTTACTAGAGGTATTTTATTGAATTCAAATTTTCAACTCTGTGTTCACATATGCGAATAAATTCTCGTTAGTGCTCTAGTTTTTTTTTTTTCCAACTGTCTGATAAATTAATTATCTCAGTGTTTAATTTTTATTTATTATACACACACGTTCATTTTTATGGTTTTAACCCGTAACTCGAAGTTAGCCTCGACCGAAACACACGGTAATAATTTGTCCTTTAATAGTTTATTGCTATTATAATAATTATTATTATTATTATTATTCACTTATTACAGTAACGTTCAAAGGAAAAACAGTTGTACATTAGAATATAACTCGATACGTACAACACAGGATACACGGTTGAATATATAACATTTAACCAAAAACCGCAATAATAACAATTATAATAATAATAATAATGTACGATAATATTAGAATGTTATTGAATTATACCCTCGGGACTATGAGTTACACACTCGTGCAATATCTCGTTCTTCGACATGGTTAAATTATCATAACGAAAATTGAACACAAGTAACGTGTTACAGGGAAGTAGGCGGCTGTCGTAACGGAATTCTTTGGAATCGGCGAATTTTTATCTCCGTGTGCACTATTCACGTTATTTCTCCTCGAATGCAATATTATAATGTGTGTATACAATTGTATAATGTCAGGTAAATTAAATCATAACAACAATAATACGTAAAACCAAATTTTTCTGTGTGATACATTCGTAATAACATCAACGCATGCACAGGCAAGGAAACTCGTCTAAAGAAATATGTATATACATTTATTTTCTTATTAACGTAACTTGTTTGTTTTAACCTCTAGTCATATGTTTTTTTTTCGTACATGTTGCTCTTCAATTATTTTTAAATGTACAATAAAATTTACATTACATATTCTGTTATTGTTGAAAAGTTACACTTTTACTATAAATATTATAATTACTTTACTTTAGAAAAGGTCTACGATAAGTTTAGGTTGAAAAAAAAAAAACAAAATACTTTACTTCTTCTGTTTTGGAAATTAGATTATATACATTTTATCACACGTTGACGCTTTTGTGAAAATATGAAAATACACCATTAACTTTGTTCATTTTTAAACATATCATTTTTTCCACCTTTAAACAACTCGTTAGCATTTCAAAATTGAATAATATACGAAATATTCAATTACGTTCTGTGCGTGTTTTGGAAATTTACTATAAAACAATTCAATCAAAAACTCTTGTGTGAATGATTGTTTCTAAAATGTTAAATATAAAATAATATGCTCATAAAAAAAAGAAATAATACAAAAAAATATTCAAGTTGTTAAACATTATGATCTTTATCTCCCAAAAATGTAGGTACATTTAAAATTAAAATGATTAAATGCCATCAAAATGTATTTAATATATAATTTTTTTCGTTTTAACTTTTAAGGAACCATTTTTTATTTAGGTATCAAAATAAAAAAACTACCGTCTTAACACGGTTCGCTAATATATCAGCAGTCATTTTGAATTCATGTGCACTAATACAACATAATGACTGAGATAAATGATGTAATACGTTAATGTTTCAGAACATATAAGGTCTAACTTTTACTACTGGTAATAGAAAAAATATAAATTTCAGTAGGTTACTATTTTTGAAGCATGTTGAAAAAAAACGTATTTTTCGGCAACGAAAGTTGTGTGTTATTTTACATTTTGTGGCTTTGGTTATGAAAATTATAAAAACAAATAGCAAATTTATACGTTGAATGTCATACACATTACATACACGTTATTCCGTCTGTTCGAAACTAAAATTATTCCATTCGAATGAAAATCGACGACGCCGATTATTCGGATCACTTTATAAAAGCATCATGTCAAAATAAAATAGTGTTATAATATATTTACACTTTTTACCTATTTATAAAAAATATTTTTCGGACAAAAAAAATAACATACGAAAGTTTTTCAAATGTTTCACTGTACGTATACAACGAATTTTCGACGATAAAATTTCGTCAGGTGTGTCGCATATGCGACGGCTGATTCGAACTTGGACCTACTGGCGAACACTTTCCGATAGAAGGACTTGGGGACGGACGACGGTTGTGCATGGATTTCACGAGTGAAGTACTACAAAGATATATAAAAAGATGATAATAATAATAATAAATACCCATTTGTTGAGAGTTGCACGTCAGAAAACTATCGGAATGGCAAATAAGCACCATGTTGGAAAATGTCACGTCAAGGCCTCAGTTGTTTTCCCAGGAAATCGTTTTTAATAAACGATGACATTTTAATACTATAAAAATATGAAAATTCCACTTAAATTGGGTTTTGAGTGAAGCAAAATATAAATCTATTTATTTATTATTATAATTTTTTTTTTTAGAACTTGTTTCGTTGTTTTTTTTTCCAACATTTTCGTTCCACGTTCTTTTTCTGATCAAACATTTGAAAATTCGAAACGTTTTACCGTCGTGAGACAAAAATATCAAAGAATCGAGTAAAAGTGGTAGAAAATGTGGAATTAGTAAACAGGATTTTCATTGATCGATTCTAGCTAGTCAATCATAACTTGAAAACTAAAAGTGTTTGAAAATAGATACGTTCATCAAACATCAAACGCAAATTTGAAAAGTTCAAAGTAAAAAATATGATTTTATTGCCGAATACGGAACTTTTAAAATTACTCGTTTTCGTAGCGTGAAAACGTAACAATTCTCGATCCGTTTTGAAACTCGATATTGTAATACAGTTCTATTCGTATGTGTATAACGGACGGCACTAGAAAAATCATAACCGGCATCAGCAGATGTTTAAAGCGCGTGTTAGGCTTTCTTTTTTTTTTTTTAATCTAACGATTTTCGTCACCGTACGTATTAGAGTGAGCGGTCGAAAAGTTCGGCAACCCCGTGTCCGATCCGTATAATATGTACCTATACGTACGAGTTTATACACGGCACGACGGTTATAATTGCGGTCGTTCGGAAACGTGATTTCGCACGCAATAATGACATTCGCATTATAATTCCGGTGACGCGACGAAACGTCGGGATTTCGAGAAGCGCTCCTCCTCCCCCTCCTCAACGGTTCATTGTGGAAATCGGTTTTAATAATGGAACAAGTGTTGACTCGGCTCGGCGTCTCCCGACAACCGCCTATTGAACCCGACGCGATAATAATACGTACGATATATTCACGCGAAGAAATGAAAGAGCTAACCAACGGCGTAAGAATAAACGGAGGAGAAGTACACAGTATACGATTTGCGGACGACATTGCACTGGTGACAGAAAGTGAAGACAACACGAATCTCATGCTTAACACATTGTCAAGGGTTATGGACAAATTTCGTATGAAAATAAATGCAACCAAAACAAAAATAATGACAGCCCGAAGAGATCAAATATATGTCAACCCAGTTATAAAATTAAATGACACGGTAATCCAAGAAGTCGAACAGTTCTCCTACCTGAAAAGTATAATAACATATAATAATACATCCACTATTGACATAAAAAAAGAATAACTTTAGCCAAACAAACATTCATAAAAAAAAAAACAGTCTATTAACTAGCAAACACCTTAATATCGAAACAAAGAAAAAATTCATTAAAACGTTTGTGTGGAGTGTGTGACTGTATGGATGTGAAACTTGGACTATCAGGAAGAATGAAAAGGACCGCTTAGAAGCAATGGAAATGTAGATTTGGAGAAAAATGAGCAAAACATCATGGGTCGAAAGGAAAACAAATGAGCAAGTGTCAAAAAGATGTAAGCGAAAAAAGGTATATAATAAAACACATATTAAAAAGGGAAACGAAATTAGTAGGGCACCTATTCGGACATAACACATTTATGAAAAATATCTTTGAAGGAAAGATCTTGGGGAAAAGATCTAGCGGACGCCCAAGAACATCATATTTCCAAGACCTCAAACATCTCATGGAGGTCACAACATATTCAAAATTGAAAAACATGGCAAAGGACAGAGACCTATGGTTATCACGACAAGGCGAAGCCTTTAGATGATGATGATGATGATATTCACGTGAATACATTATACCGTACAAGTGCGCGAACGATAAAGTATAATGTGCGTCGTGCCGCCGCCGAAGACGTTCTTTCGGGATCGAAGACGTTTCCGTATTTTCATGTCGGTTCGCCGTTAGCCGAAAGGACTCGTCCTTTGAATTATTCCCAGCCGAACGGATAATATTCGGCGCGCTCGGCGATTCGATATCGTGCGTGTGGGACTTGACGAAAAATCTACGAAACGCGTATGCGAGAAAGAGAGAGAGAGAGAGAGAGAGAGAGAGAGAGAGAGAGAGAGAGAGAGAGAGAGAGAGAGAGAGAGAGAGAGAGAGCCTAAACTGTTTTTAACGTTCGACGGATGTCGTCGGCCGTGTGATGTATTATGTCACTGTATTGTGTACGTCACTCGCGCGAGAACATCGAGTCGAATAAAGGCGGCTTTGAACTGTGCCGCCGTGATGGATTTACATAGGATTTTTTCAGCGTTTGAATAAATCACCCGGCGCGATAACCTAAAGCGAATATCGTTATTGTTTTGGTTTTGATGGACTACCGCGGGGGCGTCTTTTTTTCCGTTTTTACGTCGACGAAACGAAATAAATATTTTCGTATTGTCTGTCGAGAGCATTGGCGGCGATCTTATCTACGTATATCTAGGCGATGCAGTTGCAATATCTGTTAATGGGTGGGCGGGTGGGCGTGGTAAGACTACGAAACACATAGAGTAATATATAATATAATGTAATGCTTACAGCTAGTTTTATTCTGTGACAATAACGCCGCAAGAACAATTGCACCCCTTAACTGCACGACTCTGTTGGGCAATCTATACATTTACTTATTAATAATTATAATAATAATAATAATCAGTTTACTTTGCCAATATATCATATAACAATATAAAATACAAATAATATATATCATAATACAATAAAGTTAAGATGTATATTGACTCACTTCTAAAAAGCTAAAAGCTTGTGCTAAGAAGTGAGAGTTTCTTATAGTATTAAATATTTATAAAATTATTTAAATTATATAACAGTGTAATAAAAGTAGAAATAATTATTACTTGTAGTTATTAAAATTATACACAGATGGGAGTAAATAATTGAGGGTTAGTTGCTCAACCTATTGTGGGTAAGTGGGTGAGGTGAGTGTGTACTCGCTTTGATGGTATGATTATAATGCACTTTGCAACACCTTTGAAAACTGACTTCGGCGCCACTGCATACGTGCGATCATCGTATATGACTACGAATAAACAGAGAGCAATCATTATATAGACACACGAGAAACGTGTTGGTTTGTAAGTCTCACTTATCGTATGTAAATCGAGTCGAACGTACGTCATGCATTCAGAAAAATTGATTTGTGTTAATCAACTTACACGTGCGTGATCGAAAAAATAAACCTCGCGAGTTGAGACTTGTCTTTCCTGATTTCAATACCATACCACGGTCTATAGGACAGCATTGTTGTACCGACGGATTGTATAATAAGGCGAAATATAATAATATAATAAGGCGAAATAAGTATAATTAATGAATGATTGAGTTCCGATAGTTTTACATTGTGGCGCTTATATTTTGTTTGATGGAGTATCTTATAGGACCTATGGAATCTAATCTGCAGTGTAAGATAAGATAAGATTCAACATTGCTTAATGCTTATAGTATGTAGTTGTATTTACAATATGTAGATAGTATACTACAGTAGTAATGTAGTATGTATAATATGGTCATGTATTAACTGTCGTAGCGTGTTTAGGGGAGGGGTGTTTAACCCCCCCAGAAATTTTATGTATATGCCAAAATTATCACCTAGTTAAATAAATAATTTTGATGTATGTGTTAATAAAAATATTGAACCCCACCACGAAAAAAATTTCTACGCACACCCCTGGTTACTGTGGTTACTACTTACTGCTAGTACTACTATTATACTGACAAGGTTTCAAATATTATTTTAAATTGTCATTTTAGTTGATAATGTATGTAAACTATAATTTATATAAAATATAATACGTTAGATTATACGTTAAAATATTATAATTTCAAATTTACGATTCAAGTAAGTTTGAACTATGTTTTTGAAAGATAAGGTTTCACTCTCGTTAGACAAAAAGACGAATGCGAGAACAAATTGCGTTTTGCTGTCGACTAATCAATAAGTGGAATAACGGTTTTCACCATTAATATCGGTTATTGTTGATTTTATACGATCCGTAGCTCATAGTGACTAAAACACGCGATGTTCAACAATATGGCATAGCCAATATTTTGTTATTGTGATAGTTGGGAATATGAATTAAATGTTATTTATTTTTACGGCTTTTGAAATGAACCATTAATTCCCCGGAGAAATTTTTGATTTTTATTTTTTATTTTTCATTTGAAATATGTATTTTTATAAGGGATATTTTAGCATTTAAACATAATATCGATCAAACTTACTTCGGAAATAAGATCAATATTTACAATTAATCTTTTATTAAAAAATGCATATTTTTTTTTTGTATTGCAATTTGCACAACTGAAACAATAGAGTTATTTCTTAACATAATATTTACTACTTAGCTAGCTAGTTTTCATTCATAACTGATATAAATAATTATATTGAATATATAATTTATGAATTATAATCATACTGCTGAAAGTAAAAAGAAAAAATACTGCTTTAAAAGTGAAAAAAAATGTGAAAAATTTATAACTACAATGAGATATTTGAGGCTGTTTATTTTTGAAAAGTTTGGCAATATCTGGTTCAATTTGAAACAACGGGATAAGGAGGTGAGGTCCTACATTAAGGTGGTATTTGGTTTTAGTAGCCGTGTAATTTATGTGGCGTGTGTCATTTTTATCTATTATTGAATTATTCGATACATATAAGAAACACCATATTATAGTATATGTATTTCATATTAGATATACAAAGTGTACTAAGTAATTTTGTACGTAAAATAATTTTTTGTCTTTTTAACTACAATGAACTGTAAATTTTTAATATATGATTTAATGATTTTTTTCATTCTTGGATGAGCCGTGGTGCCCCTTAAATGAGCTCGCGGTGCCCTAAGGGCACCGCGGTGCACAGGTTGGGAACCGCTGCACTATAGGTTCCATTCGGAAAAACATTGATATTTATAAAATAATGTATAGAAATAACTTTCGATTTTGTTGATTTTATCCAACAATAGCGTATTATATGGTTATAGTTCCTAATCGATCATTAAAATCCAAAATATTTCGTTTTAGTGATTCGTAGTTCATTCCACAATATCCTCTAAAAATAATGACACACGTCATATACAAAATAAATAAGTGATGATAGCGAGTAATATAAAGCGATCGGTTGTTTTGTTTTGTTGGTTTTAACCGAACACAGAAAATAGACGTACAGTTGTATTAATAAAATTAGATTTTGCATTACGAATATAGACGTAAAAAGCGTGGCAATATACATCGACTATCGGTCATTCGATAATCCGATTTTCGATAGACGATATTTCGTGTTCAGCTGCCGGCAGTCCAGTCCGTCATCGGTCCACTCAATCAAATTATATTAAATTTTCAGTCAGGTCCGTTTAAAAAAAAAAAAAATTGTTTGCATAAGCTCGGTCCGACTTTGGTTTTTATTTTTTTTAAATATGGTAAGGTTCGATCCCGAAAATTACGGACTGTGCATAGCACTAACATCTACCCTTGTCCATAATGAACGATTATCACGATTTATTTAATGCAATTTATTTTAGTAAATCGATTAAAACGGTTCCCGTGCATTTACGTTTGATCGAATAATAGCAGAATTAAAGAATCTGCGGTACAAAGGTATTGTTGTAAATCGATTGTTTTTTATTGTTATTCCGCATTTTATTGTGCAAGAATGTTTTCTTTTTTGCCAGTAAATAAGTAAAATAACCGAGTTCAAAAAAGGCAACAATCACATTTTTCAATTAGTGAAGGCTTATATATGTTTGCGTAAAACTTATCAACGATTCAGTGTTAATGCTTGATCGAATCGTAAAAGTTTAGCTAGTTTTTCAAATGAACCTTCGTCGAGACTAATTGGTAACCCCTGAGTGAAGAAAAGAATTTTCACAGTGTAAATTAAATGTGTATTTTATTGGTTGCGCCATCGCCATACCACTTTAAAAAACAAATCCTACTAGGACACGAAAAAAATAAATAAATGAAAATAAATATATATTTATATATTTATAATAGCAATAGAATATATACTGTCTGCGAGAAATCGAGCTTAAATCGACCAGGCAGACAACCTAATCAAAAGAAGACGTAGAACCGGCGGATTAAGATGATCTCGTAATAAAATGAACGGAAGCGTTTAAAGTTTATTGAATATTTCACTAATTTACCGAGTTAATGTGATTTGTCAATTAACTCTGGTCTTAGAATTTAATCAATTGATACGAGTTCGTATATCCTGGAATAGATTTAATAACACAAATGGAAACTCAATTGAAAGCTGATTAGTGAACCTTTGAGAACGGTTAACACCGATTTCACTGATTTCAATACCATAGCACGGTCTATAGGACAGTATTGTTGTACCGACGGATTGATATAATAAGGCGAAATAAGTATAATTAATGAATGATTGAATTCCGATGGTTTTACATTGTGGCGTTTATATTTTGTTTGATGGAGTATTATTGCTTTTCGTCGGTACCTATATAAATGATCGATAGATGAGGATTTTGCTGGTCGTGAGGTCTGCTAACTTATCTGCCATCGCGTTACCGACGTGCGCTTTATCGACATGTAGTGGTACCCACATAAAGTCGATGTACTCGAATGTATATACACATTTTTTTTCGCGTTTGATTTATTTTGAATAAGTCATGTTATTTGGTTTGTGATTTTGAGAGCCTGGAGAGCGCAAAGAGAACGCTGAGAATTAGTATATAATTCGAGCCGATCGTAATAATCGATATTATCGATTTGTACATGGCGAGATTTTTCGCAAGAGAATATAATGACGTACATTTTACGTCGAATCGTAGTTTTTTCTTTGATACAGCAAATCCTATTCCAAGTATGAATTTCCACGCATCAGTATAAATTCGCACGAGGTTGGAACATTTTTCTTGAATCATTTAATTTTAGTGCAAAGTGATAATTTTTGGATTCGTGTTTTGTTTTCATTGTATTTTGCTTGTTCGGTATTGAGTTTGATTTCCCGGAGCATAGGTGGAAATTTTCGGGATGTATTTTATTTATGACAGATGTATAGATTTTATGTGTAGTCACACGATCGGAGAAAAATATCTTATAAGGACGGTATTGGTTTCTTCACTATATGTTGGTTGAATTCGTATCGTTATAGCATAGAATAGATGTTTGTATCCTACACGGTCTGGTGTGGTTTTTCTTTTGCTGTTATAATTTACTACAATGTAAAACAGTCTGTCTCACTGTTGATCGAATGATTATACTGTAAAATATTTATTTGACCAATATTTGACATGCCATTTGTTTTTGCGTCGGTCGAAATAAATTAATAAATATATTTCATTCCATCGAGTGGTTTAGTGAATGTTGTACCGTACATAATTAAGTGCCGAATAAACCATTTTTTTTTTTTTGCTGTCAATGAAACGATTGGTTTACAATATTTTCGATTTTTATTATTATCTTCATTTTAAAAAAAAAAAATGTAATCAGTTTTTTTAGTTGAAGATATATATACATATATATATATATATATATATATATATATATATATATATATATATATATATATATATATATATATATATATATTTATTTATTTTTTTTAAATTACGTTTAACGCCTCTGGATTTAGTGAAAAGTTCACTAAATATCATTTATCAATAACACTTTTGTAAAAACTCGTTAAAAGTTTCAAAATAATTTCACCAGTTTCGGGCTGAATACGGTCTTTGAAAATATTTCGTTTTTATTTCATAAAACGTTTGATTTCCAAAATTCAACAAAATCTTATTCATAGTCTCATATACTTAACTTATGATCCGGAAAAATCTCATTAATCATAGAAAATTTTTTTTTTTTTTTAGCATTTAAACGTCGAACATGAACTTTTGTATATTATACCTACGCTGAAGTTTTACACAGAATCGTTTAACTGAAAATATTATGAATTATTTCTTTGCGATTCAACACACCCATCACGAGAAGCGAAGAATACCCGTGGTGTGAATATTTTCAAGAAGCTGAATTAATAGTATGAAAAATAATATTGAAAAAAAAAATGAGTATGTTGTCACGTTTGTGTTCAAACACAAATAATGTATATGGTTGGATTTTTATTTTATTTTTCTCTGATTTTTACAACCGTGTAATGCAAATATCTGAAGACATGTATTCTTATTTTTTGTACATCAAGTAGCGTTTTATAACGAGTTCTACGTTACCTCTATCGTCAATAGAAATTAAAAATATTGAGAAAATCACATCGATCAAAAATTCTGTTTAATGAAAGTATTAGTTGTTTATTCTAATATATATATGTATATGTATATAATAAAAAAAATTTTAAAAACAACGTATGAAATTATTATTCTTATTATTATTTTTTTTTATTAAGAATAACTATCCGCGGCTACTGTGGCCATTGGACGTAACAATGTATACATGGTTTTGTATTAACACTTATAGATTATGGCGTTGTATAAAGTTAAAAAAAAAAAAAAAAAAAAAGGAAAACAAAAGAAAAGAAGAGCATTTAGATACTGTAAGTTATATAAAATAAAATTTGGGTGTTATATTTGGTCAATGAGGGGTGTTTCCGAGAGGAAAGTGAAATTATTTATTATTGTATACAATGCAAAGTCTTGGTCTGAAGAAATACTTATTTTTATGAAAAATGACCGCATTAGTGTATTTATTTATTTACTCCTCTCCGTTTTTTTTGTTTTGTTTTTTTTTTTAGTTCAAGCATAATTAAAAATTTAAATAAATATATTAAGACCTAGCTAATACTGTACACTTGGAGCGTAATCCTCAGAGACTAATATTAAAACGTAGCTTAGCGTCAAAACTAGCGGCAGAGAAAAAAAAAACAGAAAAAAGTTTTATTATATTTATAATTACTGTTATTTTTTGAAGAAATTTTTATCTCACAATTAAGTTCGCGAAAATTTCGCGAATTGTTACGCGTGCAGATTCGTATCGAAAAGTAGAAAGTTCGTTTTCAACACGAGTTTGACATTTATAGCTGTTGTGTGTCGTAAAATATTTAAATATATTAAAACAACTCTTTATGCAAAAACCTATTTTTGAATAAACTTTTTCTTCGTTTCTAATTAAGCCGACGAAAACGTGTAAAACTCTTGGGACAAAAAAAAAAAAACAAAAAAAAAAAAATTAAGAAAATATCCGTAATTGTAGCGACTACCGTCTCGTCTTATAAATACGGGATCCAAACGACGACGACGCGAATCAAAAACAATCGTTTTTATTCATTCGATGTCAATTTGAAAATTCACATTTTAAAACACGTCACACGGCCCGGAACACGGTGTATAAAACGTGTAACGACACGCGCGCCAGCGAAATTACAATGGCCGGGGCCGTTCGGTGTGAGCGGAGAGCGGAGAAAATCATAGGGTTGGGAAAAAAGCGTAGGGTTTCCCCTACGGCGGCGTCTGAGAAAATCCAATATTCGCCGTGGTTTTTAATTAATTTCGAAATACAGTCGCCGCGAACAAACGCGTTCTCCGGGACGAACCCGTCGCAAAGACTCGTCGGCGGCGGACACATCGCGTTCGTGTCGTCGTTCCTCGGTGACGCGAAGACAACGATTTCGTCGACATCGGTCGTACGGTCACGTGTCGGTGAATTCGAGTTCTCCGTAATATTTTATTCGCGTACACGTCGCGCCAACGATTCGTTGACGAATCGCCGAAGACAAAAAAACCGGTTTCGGGCCTTTGAGCCGAGCCAAATACACGTCGACGGGGACCCGTTTAAAAAACGTATCGTTTTCGTCTACTTTTGTTGAACGACTCGAACGAACGCGTTAACGTACGTTTAGAGTGCAGTGTTTCGTTAGTGTTCTCTAAAACAGGGGTCGGCAAGTGATTTCTACCGGAGTCCGGAAAACTAAAATAATACGTAAACGTAGAGAAAAAAAATTAATTTTATTACGTTATTCAATAGTTATTACTAAAATGTTAAAATTATTTGAAGAGTTAACATATTGTCTTGTGATGTTATATTACGAGAAATCGCATTTCTTGTCTTTAGCTAGCAACTTGAAATCGGGAACTCTTGTAGAACATCTAATACGAAATACGAGTGTGTTCTCAATAGGCTCGAGGTGAGAATCCGTTAAATTTGTTCTCTACTCGTTTATAAAAAAAAAAAAACTGTTTTACAAAACGAAGTCTTTTTCAATAATCGCGATGGAAACTGAAATAACGTACTTATTAAACTATCAAAGAAAGACGACGTGTCGACGGTCCAGATCACTGCCTTCCGCGATCCGGATTCGGACCGCGGTCCGCCTGTTGCCGACCGTTGCTCTAGAACCAACATTTCGGGGTAAAATAAGTGTGTCGGAATTGTCGAGAGGGAAAAGAGTAGACGTTTTCGCTACGAGCGCGGCCGCTGCACTGCTACGTTTGAAAATTCTAATTCGAGTCATAATTTTCGTGCAAAGAACTCGGTGACTGATTTGTCATAACATAAACAACGCCCGGACATCGATATAAATACGTTCTGCTCGTTTGCCGAAACCGATGAATATTATCGTGATACGAAACTCGCGTAAAAAGCTATTATTTATCAACTTATTTTCCTATGAATAAATCAGTCGCTTTTTTCCCGATTCCGAGACAGTACTTTATTCGCCTATTTTCGTATGTTTCTTTCTTACGTTTCGTTATACGTCTGAGGTACATCGTAGTCGATCATGTATCCCGGGAAAACGATATATCCACGTGTTTTTTTTCAATCATATGATGAAAACGGTTTACCCTAAACTTCGTATTAATATGACATCCGTAGTGAGATTGTTTACAATACAATCTGTCGATACCCAAAATAACGTTTCAAATCGGACAGATTTTCGTGTTTTTTTTTCCTCCAGTGAAATATGTGTTTACAACAAAAACGGGTGAAATACTCGAATCCGTTCGGTGAGTCGATCAAAATTTTCTGAAAAAAAACCACGAGTTCCGGTATTATCCGTATTAGATGGGGGGTTCCGGTTCAATACGATTCGCATGAGTTTCGTAAAACACTCGTGGACAAAAAAAAAAAAAAAAATAACAGCAAGCAGTCTATTGTACCGGTAATGTTTGAAAAATGTAATAAAGGCGTAGAGAAGCATATTTTTTGAACTTTTCGGTCAGTGGTTTCAGTTAAAGGGCCTCACGCCGCTTTGCTCACCTCGGTGTAACGCGGTCTGCTGTAGATTTTTTTTGTTTTTATTCTAACATATCGCCCGTCGCGTTATCTTAAGAATTTTGTAAACGTTTCCGAGCGTGTCTCGTCGTTCTTCTCCGGAGAAAACAATGGCCGCTAGTGATTTCATCAGTTCTATAAACAGAGTCGATCCCCTACTTCGTCGTTTACTGTTTTTATTTCATCCTCGATTTCTCGTCTCATCCATTATTGTGTCCTTGACTCATATTACTTCAAAATTCAATTCTGACGGAGAAGTTAAAGCTGAAGTTAAACTATGGTTCAATGCTCAATCTGAAGAATTTTATTTGGACGGCATATCTCAACTAGTAAAGCGTTGGCAAAAATGTTTCGCCTTAGAAGGTAGTTATGTTGAAAAATAATAGTACGTAATAAAAGATAATTTCACTCTTTAAACATTTGTTTTTATTTCATAATTCTATCTTTATTAGTTTTTAAGTTACACGTTAGGAGGCATTACTTTTCAGCCCGCCCTCGTAGTATCATCGGTCGTGCACGTCAGTTTTCGGACTTTATCGATATATTTTACAACCGGTTTAAACTTACTTTTCCCGATAAAGTCGACACTCGATTGTTTTTTCGTTTTGTCATTAAGAGGACGTGTCACCGAGCCGCGCGAGCGTAATAATTTCTTTAAAAACACGTTTGCGCGTTCCAATAATATGGCTTACTGAGTGGTTTTAGCACAAAAATACCTATGTACAAAATTGTAGAAGACATTCAAATCTAGGTACGTAAGAAGCCGGATTTTTGAAATTTGAATTTTAAGCCCTAGAAAAAGCTATCGAAAAAAAGATAAAAAAGAGATTAATTCAACATGCTGTATTTCACGCAGTTTTAAAGATATTAAAAATCGGGCTTCTTACGTACCTAGATTTGAACATCCTCTACAATTTTGTAAATAGGTGTTTTTGCACTAAAACCAGTCAGTAATCCATATTATTGGAACGCGCAAACGTATTTTTAAAGAAAATCACATAAAATCACGGCCGACATGTGCTGCTTTATGTTTATTTGCGGCAGCTGTCAACAACGATTGTAATCCCCGACCTGCAAAACTACCACGTCCTAGTTCCAAACTACGTCGGATATCGACGTGTTGCAGCGCCGATAAAGAAATAATAATAGATTAGAATTTTATTATTATTTTCGATTATGACGGACACACGTCGTTCACGAAATATGAACAATAGTAATACACATAAATAGTAGTGTAAAACTTATTCACTACAATTTCTGTATGTTTTGCGCGTTCCAAAAATATGAACTACTGAGTGGTTTTAGCACAAAAATACCTATATACAAAATTGTAGAGGACGTTCAAATCTAGGTACGTAAGAAGCCCGATTTTTGATAACTTCCAAACTTCGTGGAATATAGCATGATGAATAATACTGTTTTATACTCTTTTTTTTTCAATACCTATTTTTAGTATTTGAGATTTGAAAATCGAAAATCGGGCTTCTTACGTACCTAGATTTAAGTACTCTCTACAATTTTGTATATAGGTATTTTTGTGCTAAAACCACTCTGTAATCCATATTATTGGAACGCGCAAAACATGTAGACATTTTTGTGAATAATTATAATTTACATGATATTATTATTCATGCTGTCGCGTGCAAATATTAATATTTTTACAATTAAAACGTTTAAAATTTTTTTAAAAACCTAGCTGGTTTTAATATTTGTTATATAATTACTTAATATTTTCTTGACAGAAGACAAATTGTCAATATGATTATCGTTAATAGGTCGATAAAAATGATCAAATGATTCCGAAATGTTCAAAGTAGTAAAACAATTATAAATACAAATATAATTACTTAATATTTTCTTGACAGAAGACAAATTGTCAATATGACTATCGTTAATAGTGTCGATAAAAATAATCAAATGATTCCGAAATTTTTAAAATATTACAATACTTCTTAGTCATGAAATGGCATGCGTTGTAATCGATATTCAGTTAATTCAGTTTTGTTTTTCAATATAACTATTATTTTGTTCAGTTGATCCAAATCAAGACGAATATTTATATTAGATGTTCAATTTTTCTCGAACAATTAATTAATAAACTAGAAAGTTTACATTAATATCATAAAATAAATAGTACTTTGGTATCAAATTTGGCTGCATACGAACTGAGTCCCAGTATAACCTTTTATGACGAATTGAGTCCCGGGTTGTTTTAGGGTATATATCAATTGAGTCCGGTGAAATTTTAGGTATAATACTAATTGAGTCCATGTTTTAATACTAACTGAGTCCCATAAAATTAAAAAAAAAAAAAAAAATTGCCTTCCCGTTTTTACAGACTTAGGACTGTCTGTAAAAAATAAATTACAAGTATGGTTAAAAATGTTTTTTTTTTTTTAAATATTTTATAATATAAATATATAATAATGTAGGGGTATAATATTATATGAATAATTTATGTATAATTAAATAAATGTAGATAATGATAAAATAACATTTTTATATTGGTAAAAATTTATGGGATAAGCTTTGTACATATTCAAATCTACTTATTGTATTTGATTGCAACAACTGCATTTGATGGCTGATTTCTTTTTCTTTTTCTTTTTCTTTTATACAATTTCTTGAATTAATTATATGAACACTTCTAATTTTTATATACGTTTCGCATTGTATATTCAACAAAATGTTTATAAATTGGTAAATGTTTGGATGGGCTAAATAAAACATTGCATTAATTTTCGAATGAAATGATTCACAACTATTGGTAGTCCTCGCCAATGAATAAGTAAATGAAGCCCACATTTCCGGAGGATATTGTGAGCTTTCACGTCATATATACTTTTCTAATATATAGTCAGTAAAACGTTCCACTCGATAGTCTTGAGGTAAAATAGAAATTAAGTCATCGGTGAAGCAATCATTGACATCGGGCGGGTTTGAAAACGAAAGCCCGAAACTTACTATATTATCTGACAAGTCATACAAATTATAACGCGCGGCACGGCGGTGCGACATAATTTCCGCCGTGTCTAGACGGTTATTTAATATTTTACTCAAAATAATCCTCGGGCTCAATTCGTATACAATTAGTTCCCTAACCCCGGACTCAATTAGTATATGTCTCGTTTGTACCCGGGACTCAATTAGTATATTACTTTTTTCCCGTTCAGGTATAGGGACTCAATTAGTATACAGTGTCAAATTTATAGCGTTAAAATATGTCCAAAAATCAAAGCGAATCAAACAATTTAATGAATGCTAAAATTTATTTTTTACCTAATCGTTTACATATTAACTTGAAAGAAGCAATACAAATTCTTAATAAACCACTTGCAACGGAGAGAATTGAATGTTCACAACTTGAACTAAAATCAGGTAAGTGGTACATATTTATTGAATATAATGAACCAAACAAAATATCTGATGGAATTGAGTGGAAAGAAACCGGGACTACTCTGTTACCCAATGAGAAAAATCCTATGGTAATTGCTAAATATTTTTCATCTGAAAAATTGTACAAAAGTGTGTTTAAATTAAGAAAAAAAATTGAAAAAAATAAATATGAAGCTTCACTGGTTAACTATACGAGTAACTTACCACCATTGGACGTTGGGAATGATATAATTCAAAAAATTAGATCACGAGTTTCCAAAAAAAAGGTCTATCAAAAATATAATGAAAGAACGTTTTGCAAAAATGAAAAACAAAGAAAACTTCTCTCAAAATAGAGAAAATTCGTAAGTTTAGAAAAAGTCTGTTAATATTCATAAAAAATAAATAAGCGTACGTTTATAAACAACTTTAGTGAGAATGACAATATTAACTTGCCATCTAATTCCACTTTAACACCAAAACAATATATGGTGGGAGATAGTGAAAACTTGTAAGTTCATGAAAAATACTCATTTTAAATTTTGAAAAAAATATTTACATTCTAAAATATTTAAAATTAATTGCAGTGAAAACAACAATATTAATTTGCCATCTACTTCAAAATTAACAGCAGAGCAATTTATGGTAAAAGATAGGGAAAATTCGTAAGTTTATCGAATTTGTTTGATTTGTTTTTTAAACAACAATATTGAATACAATATTTTTTCAATGAATAAAACAATTCACTAATAGAAAAAAATTTCAATTTTAGTGAACTCAATAATTCTGATGCTTCACATATAACATATCATCAACTTGAAACCACTATAGAGAATAGCATGAGGTACACCTATAAACCCGGTGTATTTACGAACTAATATACGAATAACTATAATAACGAAATAATATATTTTTGTAGTGAATCGGAAAGTGTACTTGGTGGTAGACGAATTGTTGATATTGAATATTTATTTTTACAAATTCAAAACTCAAGTATCAAAATGCATCTTCCCGGTTTTGGATGCACTTTTATGGATGTTAATTTTTTGAAGGAAATTCGGAAAGGATTTGAATCTTCATGGATTTTTAAGTGCAAAATGTGTAACTCTTCAACAACAATTTCATCAGAAAGTAAAAAACTTGAATATATACCCATAAACAAAGCCATTGTCAGTGGTACTTGTGCTATTGGGATAGGGTACACTCAATTAGCTGAACTTTCAGCAAGTATTGACGTACCTTGTATGTCTCCAAATACATACATCAAAATCTCAAACATTTTAAGTGATGATGTAAAAGATACTGCATGGAATGTCATGAAACTTGCCGGTATTGAGGAAAAACAATTAGCGTTGGAGGCAGGTGATGTCGACATCGATGGAATACCAATGTGTCCAGTTATTGCCGATGGACAATGGAGTAAACGTAGTTATAAAACAAAATACGACGCATTTTCAGGAGCGGTGAGATAATTTAAATATGTTTTTTCAATAATTCTTATTTTTAATAATTTAAATATCATTTAATAATTGTATTAAATTATTGATTTATACTTCGAATTTATAGGCTACTATTATTGGTTATCGTACAAAAAAAGTCTTATCTGTTGGAATTCGTAATCGATATTGTACGATTTGCGAAAGAGCTAAAATTATGAAAATACAACCTAAGTCTCATAAGTGTTTTTTAAACTGGACAAAAGGTGCTACAAGCATAGAAGCTGATGGGATAGCCGAGGGATTTTTAAAAAGCATTGAAATGCACGGTTTAAAATTCAACAAACTTATTGGTATATTTAAATAACTTTATTTTCTGTGTGACATTCAAAAATTTCGTTATAATATAATATAATTATAGCAGATGGAGACAGCAGTGTAACAAAGAGACTAAATGAAGTAATGCCGTATGGACCTAAATTTCTTGTAGAAAAAATTGAATGTAGGAACCACATTCTCCGAAATTATAGTCAAAAACTGATGAACCTAACTAAACTAACTAAATATCCATGTTTTATAAGAAAATTTATAATAAGAAACATTCTTCGATTTAGAACTGCTATCACTAAATCAATTAAATATAGAAAAAATGTTGACGAATCAAATTATCAAAAAATTGAAGGTAATGTTAATTTGTATAATTAATAAAATAATACATAAGTTTATGTCTCAGGTTTGCGCAAGGATATTTTAAATAGTCCATACCACATATTTGGTGAACATTCTAATTGTGCCCAATATTTTTGCACTGGAAAAAAATTAAACGAACAAAATTTGGTCAACGAAGTATTGGCATGTGGTTTAATGAACGATGTTGTCGCTGCTCTTCGTCGTGTTGCTGATAATGCAAAAAGCTTATTACTTGATGTTGATAACAACATATGTGAACAGTTTAACAGTGTCATTAATAAACACATTGGTGGTAAACGAATTAATTTTTCGCAGAAGCAAACGTACAGCACAAGGGTGTATATTGCTGTAGTATCATTCAATACAGGCGGAAATTATATACGAGAGATTCACAAAAAGATAACACGCAAGAGTCCAGGTACTTAATTTAATAAATATAGTGACTTTTGTTTTATTTATTAAAATGTGCTGAAAATTCTGGATTTGAATAATATAATTGATATTTTCGAGGGGGAGGTCTATAAAAATGTTCTCCAATTGAAAAATTGCATTACAAATTACAATTAAATAAATGTGACTGAATTTTTATTTTACATCTAAAAGACGTTTTTATTTTTGTATATTTCATTAACTTCAAATAAAATTTAGAATTATAAAACCATATGTAAGGATTGTACGAGTACAATAATTAAATAAATAAACAAAATATTTTATTACGAATTTTTTTCAGATTATAAATTTATAAAATACATACATTTATTAATAATAATTATGCGCAGTTATGTTTATAATATTTCTTGTGTACAGGAATCATAGCAAAACGTTTTTTGAAACATACGGCAGATAAGCACAAAATATTGAGACACAGAAGGTCACTTTTTAAATTATCTGGAGTGTATAAATCTAAAAATGTGTCATGCGGCCCCGACGAAAATTATGGATTAGCACAGCCCCTGAATGAATTTTTGTCAGAGGAAGATATGAAAATAAAGAAAGAAGAATTTATTAAGTCCCTTACACTTTCATCAACTGCCAAAAAAAAATTAGTGTACGATACCCGAAACCAATCTGATTGCCAAATTTGGTTTACAGAACGAAGAAATCGTTTAACGGCTTCTAATTTTGGTAAAATTTGTAAAATGCGATCGAATACTTCATGTAAAAATATTGTATATGAAATTTTGTATAATAATAATACAACGAAAAGTAATGCCATGGATTATGGTAAAGAATCGGAAGATAAAGCCATAAAAACGTTGGAAAAAATCATTAGAAAACCAATTCAAAAATGTGGTTTATTTGTAGACGATCATATACCATATTTAGCAGCTACGCCAGGTAACGAATTTTTTAAAACCTATATTGGTTATTGCACTAAAGACATTTCTCAATTTTTGTTTACAAACGAAATTAAAAAAATTAAAAGTTAAATTTTTTATTATATTATTACAGATGGTTTGGTAGAAGATATTGCAACTGTTGAAGTAAAGTGTCCCTTTTCTGTTAAAGATTGTGAAAGTTTAGAACAAGCTCTCCTTGAAAAGAAAGTAAGCTTTATAGGTACCAACCTATTTTTAAACTTTTTACTTAGAGAAGGTAATATTCGAATAAAATATCACATAAGAAGTAAAAATATCTTATTCAAATTTACAGCAGTATAGATGAAAATATATTTTAATATCCACTATCATCGTAATGTTACTTTTATAGATTCCTTATTTAATAAATAAAAACAATAAAATAATGCTCAAAGAAGACAGTAATTACTACTATCAGATTCAAGGCCAGATGCATATTACAAAACGAAATATCTGCTACTTTTTTATATTTACTCCGAAATGGAACAAACTCGAAGTTATTAACTATTCAGAAATATTTTGGAGAGAAAAAATGGATCCAAAATTGATATTGTTAGTATTAACTGTAACACAACAATAGGCAACATCAATGCAATTTTGATTTTTACATATTTTATACGTAATATAATAACACACAAAATATCTATTGTTCAATAATAATATAAATTAAATCTTTTTAACTTAAGTATTCACTACGTTTTTTCAGATTTTATGAAGAATGTTTACTACCCGAAATCGTTGATTCTCAATATAGCAAACGATTGCTGAAAACTGAAAAGTGATATTATTGATCCACGATACATCAAAGAAAATATTATAAATCATATCAAAAAAAAACAAAAATTAAAATAAAAAAAAATATAGTTATACATTTTATGTTTATTGAAATAATATTTATTGTTTTTATTGAACTGTTTTTGAAAAAAATCATATTTGCATATTTACAAAATTAAAAAATATTTAGAGAATATTTTAAGGTTTTTTTGAAGCATATTAACATTATATTTTAAGGTTTTAAGAACCTAAAAATCCGCTCTTTAGTCATAAGTATCACAATGGAAAATAAAGATTATATACAAATAAATTCAGTCTTATTTTTACAGTTATTGCGCAGACTTTACGACAGCATAAATAGGAATCATGATGAATAATAATACACGCGCCGCGCGGCATCTGTTTACATTAAATGTACACCTTGAACGATCATATCAGGGTCTGTTAACTGATATGTATGAATTGTTGATTTCAAAGTAGACAAAAGTGATGCCAACCTAAAATATTGCAGAGTAAAAAAGTTGGTATGCTTGACCATTAAAGGTTATTTAAAAACATTCAATATTTTATAATTTTATAACAACTAACGGCCATCAATGATGGCCCATCATAATCATCCTATAAGTCATAACATGATAACATTTTCTTTGCCATTTTTGTTTTCCTGTGCTTGTTCTTATTATTTTTCTTTGAGCTATTACTTTTTAGTGATTTGTGCTTTTTTATTGTTCTGTACGCTTTACCGATTAGTATT
This sequence comes from Therioaphis trifolii, assembly GCA_027580255.1. NCBI lineage: Eukaryota > Metazoa > Arthropoda > Insecta > Hemiptera > Aphididae > Therioaphis > Therioaphis trifolii. Next base: position 35,504,047 of record CM050410.1, on the reverse strand, counting down.
TATAATACTGTATATTAAATCACAGTGCATTCAATCATTTGACTTAAAACATTGGCGTAAAATGCCTTCTCCGATATGTGTAGTTTACGGTTGTAAAAGTCGAGAAGGAATTTCAAAACATAGATTTCCAAAAAATGATTTATCACGATGTACTTTATGGATTGAAAGGTCTGGTAATCCTAAGTTATTGCTCATGACACATGAACAAATTTACAAATCATATGTAATATGTGATTTGCATTTTGAAAAAGATTGTCACAGCTCTGGTACAAAATTACTTAAACGTAATGCTATTCCTACACTATGTTTGCCAGTTTGTAAGTTAAAAGTTACTTAAAACTTGTGCTGTTTGTGTTAATATTCAGTTTATTAACATCTATTGTTTTTTTAAGAGTGTATAAAAGGATTAAGTAGGTACTTAGGTATTGTAATAAGTATAATAACTTAAATGTTTTGTATTTGTACTATATTGTGTTGATGATATATATATTTTATACTTCAATGTAAGCTTGCTTTTTAGGGCAAATTTCAGCTTCATCTCATTTTATATTATTTTGGATTATTTTTATTTTTTGTTTCTTATTGAATTAAACTAAGTTAAAATAACAATGTAATGTACAAAAAAAAACTTGATAATATAGGTACTTATCTAATTATCTAATAGGTACCTACTCTTACTACTTTATATTTTTATATTAGTATAGGTATATTTTTTTATTAATTTAATAATTATGTTTTAATTATATGTATATGCTCGTGTATATGTATTAATGATTTATGTATTTATTTGTGATTGTTCTTTGTTATATTTTTTTTGTATGATTATACTTTTAATTAGAATTGCCAGACGTTCTGATATTACTTTGGCATGATTTATAGTATTTTTTTATTAGAAACTGATAGAAAATATTATTAATTACATAATCTACCTGTACATTTTACTCTAATATAATAATAATATTTATAATAATTATTAAATTATATTTTAAAATTCTGACAATAATATTATTGATGTACATAAAAACCAAAAAAATAACAGCCTAAACAGTTTTTTTCATAGTCACTATAAAAAAATATAATTTTTATAATTGCTTGGCATATTAAAATTTAATATTATTAATTAATATTATATTTAATATGATGATTTTTTTTTTTGTTCCGTGATATTTGGGGGGACCATCGCTCTCATGCCCCTTGTATCCGCGCCTGTATAATACATATTAATGTTAGTAGAACATAGTAACTGAAATGAATAAGATGTCATTAAGATCTCTATGAATTCAATAAAATATTCTGGTAATTAGAATTATTTTTATATTAATTTTGCATCTAATTTTTGTTTTGCTATTTTATATGCTAATGAAATATTCTATTAATGATATTATCTGCATTCACCTATATAATGAAGGTGAACTGCTCGTAGAATTTAGTGGATTGTATTTTGTGTTCTAATATGTATTACAGATTGTTTTAGTGTTGCATGTCACTTATGCAAAATTCTATAGTTTTTAACTTATAATTAAATGTATTTTAATTGCTTTAAAATTATCAAACAAAAATGTTATGATTCACTTGTATGCTTTAGTGAATTGTAGTTATAATAGCTTATAATTTAATATCATGAAAATGTTCCATTTTAAATAATATATAATATATATTTCTTAGGTAATTCAGATATTCATTATGCACAAGTTCAACCAGACAATAAAACAGCTTTTGGTGAAGTATGTGTTCCTGGTTTAACTAGAATAGTGCCTGTTATAGACTCTACAGAAAAAAGTTGTAAGTCAAAAATGGATTATCCTTGAGAATTTTTTTTTTTTAATTTCTTTGAAAATACTTAACTAAAATGTTATGATTCACTTGTATGCTTTAGTGAATTGTAGTTATAATAGCTTATAATTTAATATCATGAAAATGTTTCATTTTAAATAATATATAATATATATTTCTTAGGTAATTCAGATATTCATTATGCACAAGTTCAACCAGACAATAAAACAGCTTTTGGTGAAGTATGCATTCCTGGTTTAACTAGAATAGTGCCTGTTATAGACTCTACAGAAAAAAGTTGTAAGTCAAAAATGGATTATCCTTGAGAATTTTTTTTTTTAATTTCTTTGAAAATACTTAACTAAAATGTTATGATTCACTTGTATGCTTTAGTGAATTGTAGTTACAGTAGGAAAAACACTGAACATTTTATTATTTAATTGATATATGTAGGTACCTGCATATTTTCATTTAATTTTAATTTTTTTTTTTTTTTTTTTGTTAGGTATTACTGATCTTGCTGGAATACAACCTTTGAATGATACAGCAGAAATTATAGTATGTGATCCAGGTTCCAGTCATGGCAACTATACTCTTCGTAAAAAGAAACGTAAAGGCTGCCTAATAGATATCAACATAACCAGAGCTAAATATATGACACCAAAGAAAAAAATTCTTCATAAAGCTCTTGTAGATATGAAAAAAACCATATCAGTTATGAGCAAAAGACATTTAAGTACAAAACAAAGACTAAAAAAATCTGAAAAGTTCATAAAAGAACACAACTTAATGTTTAATAATATGAGTGATATCACAAAAAAATTTTTTGAATGCCAGATGAAAACTCAAAGACTGCATCCTCGAGGAAGGAGATTTTCTCTCGATGATAAAATGTTTGCCTTGTCATTGTATAAAGTAAGTGCTAAAGCGTACAGACTTATGTCCAGAGTATTTGCATTACCTTCAAGAAAAACTCTATCAGATTTATTGCATGCAATTGCTTTGCAACCTGGCATTAATAGTCAATTAATTGAGCATTTAAAACTTACTGTCAGTGGGATAACTGAATTAGATAAAACCTGTGTTTTATTGTTTGATGAGATTTCATTATCCGCCGGTGTTCAATATTCAAAAGCTGAAGATACAATTATAGGTGTAGAAGATCTTGGAAGAAACATTCGTCGAGTCAAAATGTCTGATAAGGCTCTTACGTTTGTCATTCGAGGTGTGAAACGTAAATTTAAACAGCCGATTGCATATTATTTTATAGAGAGTGGAATAAAAACAACTGATCTTGTGGTTGCTTTGAAAGAAGTAATATGTGCTGTGCAGTCAACCGGTCTTAACATTGTTTGTACTGTATGCGATCAAGCTCCAACCAATGTTGCTGCAATAAACATTTTACTACGTGAAACTCAACAACACTATGTTAAAAAGAACATAGATAAGCGATCATTTGGATTTGAAATCAACAATCAGGAAATCGTTCCACTTTATGATCCGCCTCACTTATTAAAGGGTATACGTAATAATTTGATTACTAAAAATTTATCGTACACCATGAACGGTACAAGAAGAACAGCTAAGTGGAAACATATTGTTGATTTCTATGAAATAGACAAATGTCGTCTTGATATTGGGGAAAGAATGGTTCCAAAGCTCACTGATTCTCATATATATCCAGACAAATTGCGAAAAATGAAAGTTTCTGTGGCGGCTCAAGTCTTCAGTCAAAGAGTTGGTAGCATTATGCTTCTACTTTCAGAATGGTCAAGTAAGTACTGACAAAAGATCAATATTTCAAAATATTAAATAATAATTGATATTTATACATATTTTATTAACTATTAAGGTGACAAAGAAGATACACTAGACAATGAAGCAGTGGATACTGCAAAATTTTGTCTTTTTATAGATAAATTGTTTGACAGTGTGAATAGTAGTTCCACAAATCTTCACCCGGGTAAAGAATTACGTAGAGCAGTAACATATACATCAAATCATTGGAAATTTTGGGAAGAAGCAATAGTAGTTCTTCGAAGTATGCAACTTAATAAGAAAATTCCTAGCATAAAAAACTGGATATCTACCATTAAAGGATTTCAGTATTTATGTAAAAAGTTGCTTAACTCTGGTTTTAAATTTATAACTCTTCGCTCTTTCAACCAAGACCCTATTGAAAACTTTTTTTGTCAAGTTCGCAGTCATGGCTTTCAAAATACAAACCCTACTTGTTTTAATTTTCAGTGTTCATTTAAATCTTTGTTTGTAAATAATTGTGTATCAATTCATTCGGTTGGTGCAAATTGTCAAGAAGGCTTTTGTAAAAATTTAGCTAACTTAAAACAGTTATTAACTTTAAATGTGTCAGATTCTAATACACCTGTAACTAAAAATTTACTTGCAATAAATGTAAAAACTTCTTCACCAGTAAAATCTAAATCAGCCCTTATGTGTCAATCCTATGTTGCTGGTGCAGTTGTTAATAAAATAAAGAAAAAAACTTCAAATTGTAAATTTTGTATAGAAGTATTAAAATCTGAAAATGTTAAAAATAATGAAATTATTAAAACACGTCAATATATAAACTGTACTTTACAAACTCCATCAATAATTTCAGCCAATATTTATGGACAAGTCTTATCCGAATTTAACTCTTACATCAATATTACTTTCCACGAACCACATATTAAATATAATTTTATAAATAGTATAAGTCCAAAAATTAAAATGAATAATTTATGTACATTTCATGATACTAAAAGTTTATTTTTAAATTACTCATTCGATATATTAATTTTTGCTTTTACATCAAATGTCAATAGACTATTAAAAGGTGAAAAATTAAAAATGCTTTGTTCAGAAGGAGGTAAAATTCTTCATCTTGCTGAGTATTATTATAAACATTTTAAATTAAAAAAACACAAAATTCTTAAAAATTGCAACAAATTGTAATGTTTAGTTTATTAACAATTTAATTTATAATTATATAGGTTTAATGTATAATATTGCAATATAATAATAAATGTGTATAATAAAATACTTTTTTTTTATATGTATTGTATATCTTATAATATATTTTGTATATTTGTATAATATTTTTCTTTAATAAAATGTGTATATTATAAATTACCTGTCATTAGTTTTTTTTAATTATTGTATTTTTCGTTTATTCATAAATAAAATTGTATTCAATTAGTAATTAATACGAATTCAAAAAATTACAAAAAATATAGGTATTTAAAAATCATGATATAAATTAAACGAATAGAAATTTGAATAAAGGCGGTAAAATAATTTTTAATTTATTAGTTATGGTAGACAACCGTCGGGAGCGCTTAATGCAACAAACATTCAGCTGAGAGTGCCCTTTCTATTATCTTACTTTTCTATGGATCATATCATAATGAAACGCGCTCCTCGTCGACAACAATAATCGGACCGATTATGACGATCGCACGAAAACACCTAACAGCGCATTCTCTGGAGCGTTGCATACGTTTTTTTTTCGTGACACGTCCTCTTAAGGTTTAACGGTTATATCTGGCTTGAACACATTTTAAACGATATATTTCGATAAACAAACTATGATGAGTTTGATTCATTTTAAATAATCTAAATCGAGTAGATTCAACACCTATTAATTGAAAAAAACACCTTTTGAATTTTTCAATTATCAACCAACTAAATACAACATTTTAACCAGTGCCAAGTTATGAAGAAAATTTTTCAGGTACTTATGTTATTTCATTACATACTTGTTTAACAAAATTGTATATTTTATTTTTAGTTATCTTCTATCTTTGTATGCTTAAAACACATTACCTACATTTGCCTTGTTTCATTTTGTACAAAAACTTACCAAATGTAGTTACAATCTAATCGAGTCTAAAGGGGGGTTCACGCTACACCGTGTCGTGTATTTTACCAAACCGTGTACTTCTCAAAAAGTAGGATACCACTATATACCACGAATAAGGTCAATTGGTTACATATTTTCGCGGTTTTATTTATCAGATATGATTATATGAAATGTATAAAATATATTATAAATTTAAATTAACGTAGGTGGTACCATAGTATCAGTGAAATTTATATTTTAGATTCTGAACGAAGTGAAGAATGTATTGATTTTACTATGTGTGTTTTTTTTTGTTTTTTTTTTTTTTTTTGTTTTTGTGTCTGTGTACACCATAACTACTCGAAATAATGCTTCAATTTTGAACTTCAGGGTATGTTTTCGGTGGCAAAACGAATATCGGAGGTATCTTAGAGAGGTCACAAGTGAAAATTCCCAAAAGTTTTCAAATGCCACGGGAAAAACAAACAAAAAATGAGGAAAAAACGGTACTTTTTGTGCAAAACCCGTTTTCGACGAAATCGATTTTTTTATTTAGCCGTTACTCAAAAACCAAAAATTGTAGATACTTGAAATTTTCACCAAATGTTTATATTGAAATCATCTATACGTGGTAAAATTTTTGAACACTTTTGACTTTTTTTGAGCTTTTTATAGACAATTTAAATTTTTGACTTTTCTTAGTTTTTTTTTCTGAAAAGTGGATAAAAAAAATCTGGCTGGACAAAAAATCTTGAAAATTTAATATAAAGTTCCTCATAAGAAGTACTTATCGGTATAAAAAAAAAATTCAAAGCGAAATGCACACCTTTTTTTTTATAAGCATAAAAAGTTTAAATTTTTATGAAATATTGAAAAATCGCGAAAATTTGAACTTATTTTTTTCTGAAATGTGGATAAAAAAAATTTGGTTGGCCATAAAACTTTGAAAATTTAGTACAAGGTTCCTCATTAGAAGTACTTATTGCTATTAAAAAAAATCAAAAATCGTGAGTCACAATTTTTTTTTATAAGCATCTAAAGTTCAAACGTTTACGAAATAATTACATGATTGCGTAAAATAATAATTTAGCCTTAAACGATTTTTGATATTTGTTCTTATTCAAAAAGTATAAGTCGAAAAAACTTGAAACTTTCACCAAATGTTTATATTGGAATCATCTATACGTAGTACAATTTTTGTAAACTTTAGACTTTTTTTGAGCTTTTAATAGACAATTGAAATTTTCAACTTTTCTTTGTTTTTTTTTCTGAAATGTGGATAAAAAAAATTTGACTGGACAAAAATTCTTGAAAATTTAATACAAGGTACCTAATATGTCGAACTTATCGGTATAAAAAAAAAATTCAAAGCGTAATGCACAATTTTTTTTTTATAAGCATAAAAAGTTCATATTTTTACGAAATGTGTAGAAAATCGCGAAAATTTGAAGTTATTTTGCAGTTGAAAATTCATAAAATTTTAAGTATTCAAAACTAAGAATTGTAAATTCGGTACAAAGTTTGAAATACGTTTTCCTTCAATTATCTGTAAAAAAATTTGCACTGGAATAAAATCAAAAATTTTTATGAGTGTTTGAAATTACAATTTTTTCACATAATCGCGTAAAATAACAATTTAGGCATCATTGATTTTTGATATTTGTTCTTATTCAAAAAGTATAGGTCGTAGAAACTTAAAACTTTTACAAAATGTTTAAATAGGCATTTTCTTTACATAGTTGTATTTTCAAAATATTTCGTTTATTTTTTAGCTATTTATAGGCATTTGAATAATTCGATTTTTCTTAGATTTTTTTTTATAAAAGTCGATAACAATTTTTTGGCCAAAATCAAAATCGCTTGAAAATTTAATAGAAGGTTTTGAATAAGTTGATCTAAGAGTGATTCAAAAATTATTCAAATACATAGGCACAATTTTTTTTTATAAGCAGTTGAAGTTAAAAAATCGACAAAATTTGTCAAAATCACGAATATTTGCAAATTATTTTGTAGTTGAAAATGTATAAAAATGTTTGTATTCAAAGATAAGAAATGAAAATATTATGTAATATCACAGCTGATAAAGATAATTAAATAGATTAAGTTTATTATAATATAATCAGTAGCTGACAGCTGTTCTATACAAAATATTGGTAGATTGTAAACACAAGGTGTATAACGTACCTTTACATGGTTGAATAGAACGTTACTAACTTCCAATTTCCAGTTATTTTAATGTGTGTGTCAGTTCCATAAACATGCGGATTTTATATATTATTATTAATTATTAATATTTAAATAGACGTAGCCACGGAGCATTCAGCATGGACGGCGGGGTCGGGTGGTACCGTCACGATAGTGCATTTAGGCAAATAATATGGTATTTACCTACGCCCTATCTATGCACATCCTGGTTTGTCCAATGCTCACGAGCAGAAGTCACATGAATAGACAAATGTAAATTTAACCCAATCTAGGATATTAAAATAAAATATATATTACAATTTAAGGCTGACATCTTCATCTTCGTTCAGAATCGTTTTTTTTTTATAATATAAAATAATTCCAAAATCTATCCAATAATGCCTAATCTAGCAATGCATCTCGTGTATCCCACCCAACTACTGTATCCTGTACTTAACTTACAATGATTTATCATTGCATTCAAATGTAAAGTACCATACAACTAAACTATCGTAAACCAGGTGATCCCATGATAGAAAGTGCTATACACTCCTCACCATTATCTTGTCCGAGGAGCGAAGCGACGAAGGACGAACTTCCACCACCATTATCTTATCGGCTTTTTTTTTATTGAAAGTCTAGAGAACCCCCCCCAAAAAAAAAAAAAAATACGCCACTGGCGATATCCATACTATATTGACATAATCACTGAGACGGTGCGTCCGGTTGGACGACCCGTATCGTAAATAAAATAACAATTGTGTGCTCAGCAATCAGGTTATTCTATTGCTATGTTGAATTATAATTTTATATGTACAATATTGGGGCGAGTAAAGCGTCGATTTGTGCCGACCAGACTTAAATAAGTGAGTCGGCACAATCGGAGGCGCTTGGGTATTATGGTCGGACACTTGTCGGACCCTATATTTACAACGGTTTTTCATAATAGTTTATATAAATTCACAGTGCGATCGGCTAAGAAGCCGGCCGTCGTCGGTGCAGACTTAAGTAAGCGGCACCCCGACGACGAACCAGACTCGGGTCGGACAACTTAGTTAAGTGCCGATGTTAGAGTTGTGATGACCCTAAAAAGGGCCATTTACTGTTGTCACGCCGGGAGTTGTCGGTCTATCCGGTGACATCGTAGACCGGGCTAGATGAATGGTGATTGGTTGGCGTCGTCACGGCGTTGTTGATCGGCCGATGCTTGCGTCCGTGGGTAGATGACCGACGGGTCGTTAATCGGCAGTTGAATGGTGTTTCCGGCCGTGGAGCGGCGTCGTCGTCGATATGCGTACGTGCGATGATGTGCGCAACCGGGAACGGCAGGGTCGTCAGTGGTCCGCGGACGGATGATGATTGCAGCCGTGGAGCGGCTCTGTCGTCGGTATTCAGCGGTCGAGTAGTGCTTGCTACCGTGAAACGGCGCGGTCGTCGGTGGTCGGCGGTCGAACGGCGCTTATAGCCGTGGAATGGCGTTGTCGTCAGTCCTCGGCGCTTGGTCGATGCTTGCAGCCGTGGAGCAGCGCGGTCGTCGGTGGTCGGCGGTCGAAGGGCGTTTGTAGCCGTGGAGCGGCGTTGTCGTCGGTCTTCGGCTGTCGATTTCTGGTCCTGGTCTTCTTACCATTGTGCCCACAACTGTATTTCCATTTTTATCAGTTGAAACCATGGAAATAACCATATTGGCTGTTCCGTGATTTTCTGACACATCGTCCAAACGGGATCTGTTTTGGGACCTGATTGTGACCACAACTGTATTTCCATTTTTATCAGTTGAATCCATGGAAATAACCATATTGGCTGTTCCGTGATTTTCTGACACATCGTCCAAACGGGATCTGTTTTGGGATCTGATTGTGACCACAACTGTATTTCCATTTTTATCAGTTGAAACCATGGAAATAACCATATTGGCTGTTCCGTGATTTTCTGACACATCGTCCAAACGGGATCTTTCGCCATAGGCGTGTTTAAATAGGCCGCTCAATATTAATATAAACATAAACATATAAACTAAATTTATACCGGAACTAGGTGGCAGTCTCGTGTATATGCTTTTTAGCGTTAACGGGATCGATTCGTCAATTCCAACTCTGAAACAAAATGTTGATTTGTTTTTGAGTCTTTATAAATGCGCTTACGATATTCGGCAATGCAATTTAATAATCATACTGTAGTGAAAAAAACATTATCACGGAATCTTCTAGGATTTCTTTGGCGCCTTCTTTGGCTAAGATTTTCATTATTTCTGCTATTTTCAAATGTCTCGTATTTTTATTGAAAAATCTTTCTCTGTAATAAATTATCAAAAAAAAAAAAAAATTCAACGATATTCGAATGTAAGAATATTGTAAACAAACACTTGCGTAATATATAGAAATAAATGAATAAAACATAATATTTGCACACAAACAAATCAGTTCACTATAACGTAGTCATTTAGTCAGTTCAAAACGGATCAACAATGCTTTAAAAAAAAAAATTAAAATAAAATATAAATAAAATTATATATCTCGTTGTACCTGAGCAGTGGGTCGCTTTTTAACAAATCTTTGTGGTTCTTCATGTTCATCGCAAGCCGTGCCCACGAAACCCCGCCACCATATAATTTGAATATTTTCTCGTAGCCTCTAAGTTGTCCAGGAACTCCCATCGCCAGCCATCCTAGATTTGAAAAATTGAAATTTTTACATTTCAAGCGTAATATTTATTAACATTTACCACAGTTTATTCATATTTACACAGTCAGAATAACGATTTCGAGCTTATACATGAATAAGAAAAGGTTACCTACGAGTTGTACGTATGAACAGAGCCCAACTTAGGAATTTTGGGACCCGGGTCAAATTTTCTAATGGGGCCCCAAAATTAATTATTATCTAAATTTTAAATTATCTACTTAAATTATGAATGTAGTCTTTATGTTATATAGATTTGTTATATCTTATATTCAATTTATTTTATAAGATTATAAATCAATTATACCATAATAAGGCTATAAGTAATTATTTAATGACAATTAATATAAATAAAACGATGAAATTAAAAATATAAATATAAATAAAGGAGTGTTGGTACAGTTTTTAATTCAAACAAATGTTTACTGATATACATCATATACATTGTCTACAAAGTCAAAGTGGCAATGCATTTTTCAACATAGTCAATGTAAATAATAAAAAAATAAAAAATAATAATAATTAAAGAAATAATTTCGGATCGGGTGTCTGAAATGCACACACACCACAGACGCTGAAATCAGCTTTGTCGGTGTAGACTTTCACGTTTCTCTGTTTTCGTACGGGAAATTCGGTGTTCTCGGCACGAATAATTCGATTTCGAACGACACGCGTCTTGATCTCCGTCATCTCCGTGACCTTCGAGCCTCTTTCGATTTGCCATTGCTGCGAAAATATTCCCGGGGAATTTCGACCGTCGTACCGCTCTCGGCGTGATTCGTTCCATTTCGAATCTCTAACCGTACCACACACCTACTAACGTTCTATTTCGAACGTAAATAATATAATGTACACGCTTCGACGATAACCCGATAAACGACATACCGATTCGGGACCCTTTACCTTGGAGAAGTCGCGTACCGAGGATTTTAGATCTGTGGGTCTGCCTCACTTATGAGAGGTCACTGTGGAGAAGCTTCAACCAACTATATGTATTACAAATACGCTGCGCTTACGATTTACTTCATTTAAATCAAATCTGATACCAAAATTCAATATAACCTATGTTTTCATAGAAATATATTTGAGCCTTTGTATAGTTAATAAATAATTATTATTTAAAACCTATTATTTTTCGTTAATTATTTCAGTATTACAGATATTAAAAAAAAAAAAAAATGTTCTGTAGTTTGTCATTTTGAGGGGTCACATTGAACTGAGAAAAAAACTGTGGGTCAGCTGACCTCCTAAACCCCCCTAAGTCCCCCCCTCTTTCGTACGTATACACACAAACGTGCCGACAATCAACATCGTTATTACACGTATTGTTTATACCAGGTGTACTTTTAAAAGTATTTTCGCTCGATCCCGCACATAGCCCGACTCATGTTATAAACGAATCATTTTTGAAATTCGGATTCACGAAAAAAGATAGCTCAGTCGAGCTATTTTCAGTGCGCCCCGACTGTATCGAAAATAAGACGTTTTTATTTATTTATTTATTTATTTTTTATTTAGAAACTTTGTCGGTATAAAATTTATTTCTGCATTTATAAAACATATGTACAATTGGAAATTTGTTTACAAAAATAAAATTTAACTAGACGAATAGGCCAGTGTCAAGAATAAAGGATAATTTTCGGATAATAACAGGTTCAGAAGTGGAATTAAGAATAGAAGGAAGAGTTAGTTGGATGTTTTGAGATTTAAAAAAACTGAAAAGAATTAAACGGTTAGAGGATAATGCAGGGCAGCTAAAAATAATGTAGGAGAGATCGTATATCGTTTGCTCAGAATGATTGGTACAATAAAGAGAATCGTTTAAAGAGAGTTTATAAGAACGGGAAGGAAGTAAGTAATGACCAACTCGTAAGCGGCTAAATCGCATAATTGACGTTCCGGATAATTTCATATTACTTATTAAGCCATGTTTTTTTTTTTTTTTTTTTTTTAATATATTGGGAAAAACACTTTTATGTTTTGAGTCGGGAGACGATTCCAATAGGAGGTTCAAAGATTATTAATATGTAGACGCAGAATTGGAAAGAAGTCTGAGGAAGGGATTTTACAAGGGGAAGGCAAATATATGGTAGCAGTGGACTTAAGAGTTTTTTAAACACGTGTAAACGTTGAACGCGAATTTCGAATAATTCTCACGAACCCAACGCAAAGTTTTCACATAAGAAAAAAAAAACAAAACACCTCGTCGTATTATCTGCACGCTCCATTTGTGTTCGGATGAATAATCGCACTACTCTAATTCGTCGGTAAAACAATCGGAAAGCGGATGAATAATCGATAAATGTTTGGGGATTCCACGCGTTGGATTCATTCACGTTTTGTGCTGCGTTCACACTTAAAAAAATCGAATAGTACGCGTAAGAGCTTGAAAAACTCAAGGCTTTTGATTCATCCTTAAAAGCCATTATTGCGGAAATCTTTTACGTAAATATGATTTTATTCTTCTGCGTCTTCGTCTTTGTACCACACAAATGTCGTTAGTTACTCTTATTTTCGCATTTTCGCCGTCTCTCTTCGGCTCACATAGTCGTCAAATCCACGTGAAATTTACAAAATGAATTCGCGTTTTTTGTCGTGAACAGTAATGACGTAATAACGAGTATATATTATTATCAGCATTCAGTTTCTTGACATTTTATTCAACCACCGAATGGATGGCATGATAAATTGGAATTTAAAAATTCTGTTCAATTGCATAGAAAACGTCTTGATGAATGTCACAAAAGAGTATATTTCGTCAGCGGTTTAACGTTTTCGATGTTATATTTGTTTTACAATATATATTAGCAAAACAATACTACGTTACTAATTAAAATGTTTTATTTGTTGTTTTCGTTGTGGCTTTAATTGTTTTTTCCCCTTTTAACTTTCGATGTAAATTATTTTATTCATTGTTATTATTTTTATTTATAAAAATAGGTATTGTAGATAATATGTAGACAATGTAATCAACATATTATATAACATTTAATAATAGAACTAAATAATACGGATATATGATAAACACTAAATACAAATTGGTAAGTAATACGTAAACGACTTAGATTTGTTTACATTGTCATTGAAAAAATCAAAATTAGAGACGTTATAACAAGAAACTGGCATACGGTTAAGTCTAGGAAAATATTTTTGCCGAATCAGACAAAATAATTAAGTTTGACGGATATTAGAAACTGATACTCAATTTTGTTCGAGTAAATCTAGACAATTCAGTTAATTAACTAGGTAGTGATTTATAAATTAATTGATTGATGAAATGATTTGTGGATGATATATCTATTTGTTTAGTCGTTTTGATTCTAACGTAGGGATTTAACATGTTATGGCGACATCTTCTACTGATTTTACCACCGTGATCAATTTTATGAGCAATCATACGAATTCTTTGAATTGTCTCTGGTTTATTTTTTAATGCCTCTCGAGTCGGGATTCCAAACAACCGAACTGAATTCAAGAATCGATTTTACAACGAATACCTATTCAAGGCAATTAAACAATTAATATTTTTAAATTAAGAAAAAATTCTGTAAAAAAATTCCAAGTTCTGAATAGTTTTGCTACGAGTAAAATTAATACGGTCGTTGGAACTTAAATCGTTTGATAAAATCTCTCCTAAATCACGGAAACAATTTTTTTCAAGTTATCACCACGGACTTCATAACCGAAAGGTGTTTTATTAAAAAAAACAACAAAAAAAAAATCATACTTCTAACGCCGTCGAATAATGAAAAGTTTTAACTTTGACCGACCTGAAATACGTTGTGTTCCGGTATCGTGGTGTGTTTCGTTACTTAATTTTAGCAAACTTAGATTAAGTTATTCACACGCACAACGTGTACCTTATATCTCGTAACAATGTCGGAGCGTCTTAGAACTCGAAGCGTAACACGCTACGAATTAAGACGGGTCCGTCTACCTATACGACGACACGCCAGTTGTACTGTATGAATTTGAAACTACGTTTGTAATTAAAATACATATATTGCACGTAATTTGTTTTTATCGCATATGAATTTCGTCGGCTTATAAATTACTACGGGTGGTATAAAATATAATATGAATGCAATTAAAACACGGATACCGAATAAATAAGCATAATGACACGGGCACGTATGCATCAATTACATATTACTAGAAACGTTTTTGGTGTCTGACTTTTTGACAGTATGAAATTATGAGTAGGTAGATTTTATCGTTTTCTGTTCCAATGGTAACGCCGACCGATAATTTTGTCGCTTCGGTAATTCTACGTTGTCGAGTCTAAAACCGCTTTTTAAATTCAAAATTTATTTTAATACCTATTCAACACGATACGGTAAAAGACATTTCGTTTTAATGCAATCATATTTATTCACCGTCGACACAAAACGACGTGTAAATCAATAATAATAGAGAAAACTGATTTATTTTTCTTCTTGATCTTGCGCGGTAAGTTTTTTTTTCCAAGTCAATAAAATTACAATTTCACAAAAGACCAGTCTGTATGGATAAAAGTATATAATATGTATATTATGTACATATAAAATCTCTTACCAGTCATTCGTTATATTACTATACGGGTTTTATGATTAAAGTCGGTGAGCGTGCCCCTTGTAAAATCCTATTCATCTCGTTCCGCTCCTCCGATACTTATTTGATTATTTCAAAAACTAAGGGCACAAAAAAAAAAATAAAAAAAATTATAATAAACAAAGTCCTCTGCGGCGCATACGTTTTCAGATAGTACGTAATATAATTTCAGTATTGAGTCATATATTTTAATCTAGGTCAGATGTGACGTAGCTCATAGTGCGAGCTCACGACGGAAGGAGGGGGACTTGAAAACATATTATAATAAAATGAGACGGTAAAGGTGAATCGAGTAAAAGGTTTTAAAAGGGTCGACGATAGTTTGGAGACCTTTTGTTTTCAATCCTTAACTAAATCATCGAGTGGAGTCTAGCGAGTGTTGTTACTATGACACAATAACGTACCATAACACGACGATTCCACTCCGTTTTTTTTTTTATCACATCATTGTTATTTGTTTTCCTAATTCTGTTTGGCGAATTTATTGATTTCTTGCACGATATATCGTGTCGTGGTGTATTTTAATCACTGACTCACATATAAAACAAGTCAATACAATACGATTACACAATTGTTTTTACCTTGTACATCTATTATTCTTTTTTACATTTTATTTTACTTTCTTCGATAATATATTAGGCCCTACTGAACAAGTTTGCATGGAGGTAATGTTGTTCCTGGAGAATGGTGGCGGAAACTTAAGGATTTCTTGACACTGGAACTAAAAGTATGAAAATCGTCATATAATTATTTAATGAAATTACTCATTCGTCATACTAAAATACCGTAAAGTTTTAGTAAATAAATTTTATTGTTGTTTTGCGATTACAATAACTGTTTTTTTTTTTTGACAAATTATCACTTTTCAAGTTTTTAAATTTTAAAATCAATTAAATAGTAAATAGATGATAGTTCGACGACGCAGTGAGATCGTTAGGGCCTTTGAGCTACCTAATATTCATACTGGTATACTACACGTATCAAAATACAAACCAAATATGTTTGGAAAGTGAAATTTCATACAAATAATATAACTTCCCCAGTACTTTACCGATTCTGATGGTTTTCCCGGAAACTTTATTGGAAATTCTCTAAGGTATACGTTATCGAAAACATATTTTGCGACTTTTAGACATTTTTAGAATAATTATGAAATTAATAATAAATAAACAGAGATTCGACTGATTTTGAAAACACGTATCTCTTTGAATATTCGAATATCGTCGTTCTAAGTGCTCCGAGTATATTCTGATATTCGATTTTTTTTCCCCGGAACGAATAACAAACGGTACGCGACGTAAAACTTTCCCGAGCGAGTGATCGAACGGATTCGCCCCGTCGAGAAAAAGGCCGAAACGAACGCTCGTCGTTCCGAATTCGCACCCGAGGGCGGTGGTCGAAATGACACCCGGCGAAACGGACGCGCCGAGTACACTCGTCGACGGCGTTTGAAACGCGGCCGTCAATGCACGTTATGTTCCGGACACGGACGCGTTACACAGACCGGCGCGGTGACGTCGGACTCGAAAACGTGCCGGAGACGGATGTCACGTTATCGTTTCGGTTCGGTTTTCGATTGAAAAAATCGTAAAACGCGCGCACCGTTCGAGTGTCGAACGTAAGAAGACCCGGGGCCGCATCGTACTGGACGTGCAGCTGTGCAAACATCTACTGAAACGTTATCTACGCGAAACTTCCGATGATAAACCAATACGCGTATAATACCCGTCGGTAAGGATGAGCTAAAAGTATCGATGATATCAAAATATCGATATTTACATACAATATATCGATATCAATAGAAATTTTAATTTTATAATAATATCAATTTATCATCAAATATTATTATCGATTTAAATGCAAAATACAAATTTTATTTTTAACCAAAAAATTAATTTATTGGAATAAGAAATAAAGAATATACATTCAAAGTCTCTTTGTTATTTTCATAATGAGATATTTATAGCAATGGATTGCTTTTATGAATTTGTTTTTATATTAAAATTTTAGGTTATTATTGTTGTTTCCGGATAAACGAGTAAACGGTTACGTTGATGCGACCTATTCGTAATTTTCAGTTTTACTTTTAATACTTATTGTTGCAATGGCACCTTCAAAATATGCCCAATATTTAAAAAGCTGACTGAAATATAAATTCATGGTCCAATATCACCTTATGAATGCAGAATATTATTTTGTGCCTTTAATGACATTTTTAATAGTAACATGATTAACAAAGTAAATTAATTATAAAAAATTGATATATCGAAATATCGGTATTTTTTAGAGATTATATCGATATGAAATGATAGTTTTTATAAATTATCAATATCGATAATATCGGTATTTCTTCATTTTGGCCCATCTCTACCCGTCGGCCCACACCGTAATAATCATAATAATAATATTAGGTAACATATTATGTTAATACAACAATGAACTTGTTATAATAATATCATTACGAGTTAGGCAAATAAATACTGTGACTGTCAGGAAAGCAGTAAAATTGCCTACGCAAAGCGCCGTCGTTCGTGTAAACACGTTCGTTATAATAGTAATAATATTATTATCGTTAAACGTATTACAGTTTATACGCGGTGTATTATTTAGTATGGTATTTAACAATTTTTATCTATCGTTGTTTAACGACTCTGGAAAACGCGTGAATTTGAATTTTTTTGCCCCCCGCCGTTCGTTGCGTGTGGACGCACACGTATTTCCGGCGTTTGATTCGACTGCTTACGCGGCATTGTAATACACTTTTGCTGAGTTGCCTCTGGTAATACGACTGTTGGTCCGACTAAAAGCATTTGAACACCGAAATGTATTTTTTTTTTTTAAATTTTTAATGTGTACTCGCGTACTCAATTTTATGTTATAAATAGTAATCACCATTTTGAAAAACTAAAAAAAAAAAAACTAAAAAATATCATGTAAATACAATCAAGTGGAATATTTTTTGTCTTTTTGCTAAAAACGTAATTTTTTTAGAATATCAAAACGAACGTGATGGAAAATTAAAAAAAAAAAATCGTTATTAAAATCTTACTTTGCATTCACCAAATTAATTTCGATGGTTTCAAGACGAATCGTCGACAAACTTCAAAAATATTTTCAACTGTACACAATCTAAATATTCTGCGTCGTACGCGGAAATTCGAAATACATTCCCGCACGTAATATTACGTATCGAGCGATTTATTGTATTGCAAACACACGGACGTGAGACGTTACGCGAACTTTCAATTAAAATCATTTGTCAGATCAAAAAAAAAAAAAAACCGACAAAAACGGTATTTTATATCGTATTTTTTCCACGGTGCCGATGCCGTACCGTGTATACACGCGTGAACTGTTCATTCTACGAATCGGACGAGTCGTCCGCCTATCCCACGAGTCGGATCGTTTCGAGTGCGGCGTGTACACGTGTTTCGATGTCATGTGAGAAATTTCGATTATTGAATTCGCGTGTACCGCTGCGCTTGTGTAGTAAAAAAAAAAAAAAAAACAAACAATATTGATCTAACGCACGTGTTGAGCGAAAAAATTCAGAACACAATATTTATTAATGTTTTTTTTCGCTGAAACCAGTGTGTGGCGTAATTAACCTTATGTTAAAATGTCATGTTTTCAAAACGTCTCTAAACACGTATGACGTAAGTAATTAGTTTGAAAATCCACGTGTTAAGAAAGTCGTGAGTATGTTTTTTTTTTTACAGTGAGCTTTAGAAAATTACTACATTCTATAAATTAATATGAAAAACCTTTTTTTTTTTTTCCAAAAGTAACAACGCGATTATTGACATTGTTCATGTTTGAAATTAGTCTGCTGTTTTTTTTTCTCGGCAAAACGTATAAAACTAATTTATCGAATAATTAATGGTCGACGTTAAAAGTAATTAACCATAACGATGTATGAACAGCACACGATGTCAGTAATTTCGCGTAAAGGTAGTCGTGTTGTCGTGTTGATTATAATATGCTAAAAAGTAAAACGTGTACGACGAGTACGTTTTTCACAACGAAAAATTCGATATTTTATGGTCCGGCACAGAACATGCAAATTTATCGCGTTGGAAACAAAACATTTCGGAGTTTCAAATTGAACGTCGAAATGGTTATGTGGACCCGATAACGAATTTAACGGCGTTGTGTTAGTGTGTGGCACGACGTGCTATGATCACTGATCGTACGACATTGACAACGAGAAAACATAATATGCACACGTGTGTGTGGTTAATTTTTTAGAATTTGGGTGAAGTTGATGATACGTTGGTTTGAAATTATGTTGTTTCGATGTACATATATTATTTTTTCAGGTGCCATTTTCTTTTTCTTTTTTTTTTTTTTTTTTAGTAGAAAACTTTGTCGAAAAGTTACGTTCAGTTCCGTTTTATCGATCGAAAACATCATACTTACGGTGCTTTGAAAGCACATCAGTTTTCTCTATTTTCAAAAGTTTTTCCACGTGTTAAGGAATATTACCGAAAGATTGAGTGAAAACGGTGAAACGTGTCGTAGACGAGATTTTCATCACACCGGTTTTGACAAATCTTGTAAAAGTAATATTACAAAAAACCGGGAACCTGCGCCAAATAATGAAAAAAAAAACTCGTATACAGACATACAAAAATTTAATACACAAAAAAAATCGACCATTCTTATGCTTGAAATAGAAAACTTTGGGCAAAACTTTTTTTTTTCTCAAACGTTTTTAGTACCTATTGAATAATACGTTTTTGAATTCTCGTAGTATCAAGACTCGAAAACGTAACGTATTCTCATTTGTACATCAACTCGACGTCAGTACGACAACATTACAGAAAAAAAAACTGAGAGTGTCATGGGCGACCCTCGGAAGATGTGAAAACGGTAGGTATATGTGAGCTTAGGAATGTAGATTTAATATGTAGAATTTGAAGTAAATATTCTTAATTCAAAAGACATGCTTCGTAATATTTGTAGGTTAGGTTTAAAATGTTTTAAGTATCAAATTTGTTTAAATTTTATTTTCCGGACACAAAGCGATGTTCAATTCAATTATATATTTTGAATAATATGTAAGTAATAGTTGACTGAAATCATAAATAGGAATGGAAATTTATGTTCTCAGTTAAAGCAAAAATGAAAATGTATCAAATAACATTTATTAGAAAAAAAAAATATAATGTATATTTGTAGAAACATGTCAAACGAGCGTTACGCGAAAAAGGTAACGCTCGAAAATTTCACTGGCCAAACGGAAAGGACTGAACGCCGTATAAGATGTTTTCACATCAAAAATTTTACACGTTTTTTGAAAAAAAAAAAAAATACATAAATTCGTATATTACATCGATACTAATTAATTATAACGATGTATGTTTAGGTGTCAAGTCCGCATTTTATTAACGTATCGACCGTTTTCACGCGAAACGCCCAAATCGTTGTTAAATCGCACATTCGTACGTCGGCCGTGACTCGAGAGACCACACCGCGTGTCGCACGTAAACCGCCACACGTGCACACAACTCGTCGTTTATTATTTCGAATAATAATATCCCTCTTAATCCCCGGATCCCCCGCCCTTCATCCCCGGAAACACCGCCACCGCCGCCGACGACAATACGGACGTACGTACACCGGGGAACCGTCCGCCGCCGCCGCGGCCAGTTTGCCACCGTTGATAATCGACTTAGTCTCGTGCTCGGCGGCCGTGATATTAAATTATCGTCTCCTTTGTTCGTAGGAAAATATCAACAACGCGTGTGATGGCCCGTTGCGCGTGTGTGTGCGAGTGTGCGTGTCTATATTTGCACGGTCCGGAGGAATCCCCCGACGACTTTCGATGTTTGCTCTCGTCAAACACAACGAACGGTGCGGCGGCGTGCAAACGGCGTGCACTCGTTTCGCCGCCGATTTTCGGTCGCGCGTCTGCACAGCGTGTCGTCGTCGTGACAAAAGACGATCCGAAACGAAACGCTCGCCGCACGGAGGACACACGGCGTGTACGGTTTTTCGCACTACGTATCTTTCGAACGTTATTATTACCGGTAGCCCGTCTTCCTCGTCGCCCGTTTTTCGATAACGATCCGACGGCCGTGCGATTCGCGTGCCAACGAAAAACGGCATGTTCTTTATACAGTAGATTCTCGTCATGTCGAATCTCAAGGGGAACTGGAAAAAGTTCGAGGTATCGAAAACTTCGAGATATCGAGTTTTATTAAAAAATTGTATAAAATTTAAATACATATATATATATATATATATATATATATATATATATATATATATATACAGGGTGTTTCACGAAGATCTGACATGTTGAATAACATTTGTTCTATTCAATATTTTTCACTTTTTTTTTTTTTTAATGAATACTATAGCGTAGCGCTACAATAAAATTACATTAAAATTTTATTTTTATTTTCAAAACTCAAATTTCAAAATTAATAATAATTGTGATACTATCACATAGTAATAGTTGAACTATTAAGCAATTTAACTCGATTTTTCGTAAACTTTAAAAAATCATAGAAAATTAACGGATCAACTTTTATAAGAATTTCAAACACCAAAATTTTTCTAAAAATCATGTTTACAAAATGGCTATTTTGATTTTTTTTTCAAACTAAATTAAAATTTTAAATTTTGAAATATGAGTTTTAAAAATAAAAAAGAAATTTTAATGTAATTTTATGGTAGCGCTAGGCTATAGTATTTATTTAAAAAAAAAAGTTAAAAATATTGAATAGAACAAAAGTTATTCAACATGTCAGATCTTTGTGAAACACCCTGTACACATATATATATATATATATATATATATATATATATATATATATATATATATATATATATATATATACATATATATATATATACATAAATATATATATATATATATATATATATATATATATATATATATATGTATGGATATGAATATTACACAATATGAATGTTTAAAATCCATAATTTAAAAACTTAAAATACTGAAATAATTGAAATAACCGATCTAGGACAAATGGACGCGGCCGTTTGGACGCGGCCGTTTAGACGCGGCCGTTTGGACGCGAAGTCATTTAGACGCGGCCGTTTGGGCGCGAGTACATTTGAGCGCAAGGACAAAATTATAATTATTGAATGACAGTAAAATATAAATATACATAAATATAATTAAATAAAATAAAATAAAATAAAATATACACTAATTAATATAGTAGAAAAATCATCAAAATATCGCTAAAAAAATTTAATAATTAAAAATGTTATAGTTATTGTACAGAAATATTTTGAGCTATCCCTCTCAAAAATGTCAAAATTCCACTTTGTTGGTAATTTTTAAGGACAAAATTATAATTATTGAATGACAGTAAAATATAAATATACATAAATATAATTAAATAAAATAAAATAAAATAAAATATACACTAATTAATATAGTAGAAAAATCATCAAAATATCGCTAAAAAAGCAAGTATCACAAAAACTTGAGAAAAGATAGATGGAGTTTCGATAACGATAATTCCTAATATCGTGATAAAACTTTAATGTTAATTATGATTTTGTCCTCGCGTCCAAATGTACTCGCGCCCAAACGGCCGCGTCTAAATGACTTCGCGTCCAAATGGCCGCGTCCATTTGTCCCTGTTCGTGAAATAACTGATTACATGATTGAACGAATCATTTTTTTTTTAAAAAAATCTGTCATTTAAGTTTGATTATTATTACTTCTTTCTGCCACGACGTCTTCTATAACTGTAGTAGTCTCGACAAAATTCCTTAATATTTTTAAAGCATGTTTAGCTTGCTAAATTGTAACTTCAAAAGTGACTTCTTCCTCATTTTGTGGTTCATATTCACTATCGCTGGTGTATTTTCGATGGTTTCTGATAAAATGTTGTTATTTGTCCATGTTCCACACACGTGTAAATTATAATCCTTTTCCACGCACTGTGAATAAAATATTATTTGTGTACTCGAGATAACGAAAAACGATTAATTTTATATCGAGATATCGAGAGCAAAACACTATGAAGTGTAATAGTAGTTTCAAGGGGAATTCAATGTAGTTCGAGATAACGAAAAATTCGAGATAGCGACGTTCGACATATTAAGAATCTACTGTACTATAAATTGTGCACGACAATTGCGAAGATAAGACAGTAAACATATAACTGCTGTTGATAGTTTTGTGAACAGCCTTATGTCCTAATGACACTGATAATTTATTCTTCTTCTTCTCAGGCTTGAAACAGACCATTTAGGCATAATGCCGCTTCTACAACACCTCTCCAATGCATTCTATCAACTGCCGAATTGATGTTATAAGTAGGGTCCGCTCGTGTCAAATCTTTCTTCACTGTATCGAACCATCTTTGCCGTGGTCTCCCTTTTTCCATTCAGCTTTCCGTCGAACACTTTTCTTATAAGACATCCTTCTGCACGCCACACATGTCCGGCCCATTCCAGTCTTTTGCTACTAAGAAATTTGCAGATGTTCGGTTTATTATAGAGTTTTTGTAAATCTTCATTTTTCCTTCTTTCGAAAACTCCTAGGTTTATATTAGACACTGGACCATAGATTCTCCTTAGTATTTTTCTTTCAAAGACAGCTAACTTTGCCTCATCAACCTTTGTGCTCGCCCACGTCTCGCACGTATACGTCGCTGTTGGCTGCAAATAGGTTATGTAGTATAGGATAATTTATTACCTCGACGTAATTTTGTTTTTTTTTTTTGTAGGGGGAGGGTACTTGTAAATATCTAACCTGATTTATGGGTAATAGTATCTAAAAGGCTGGGAACCACTGATTCACTGAGAAATAACATCCCGTTTTTAATCCTGCCGAAGTGCAATCAAACGAGTGAATAATAATTGTTGTCGTCATCATCGTCGTCGTATTATTTTATTATTTTATTTTTTCCTCGGGGTAAGATGTATCAAGCGTTGTAAAAGTTCACTTGCCGTCTAATCAAATTAAAATCAAACAATTTATGGAAACGATTTGTGGCAGTGATTCGGAGCTGTGTCAAAAAATAGACAGCCACTTTTTTTTTGTGTTAGCCACTGCTATGCCAACCACGCTGCAAACACGCGAATTATTAACGTTTTTTTTCAAAGTGACGAATAACGTCAACGTAAGTTAGAATAATAATATGATTCGAAATAAAAACAGACGACAAAGACTTGAACTCATTTTTGAACAGTGAAATTTCTCATAAATTATAAACGAACAAAACAACAATAAGACAAATAATGACTTTTTGTATTTGAAAAACATTTGAATGTTCGCAACGAAAATCAATCATCTATAGCAATGATAATCAGAAAAGTTTAATCGTGGTTATGAATTATTAAAAAAACCAAAAACTACAGAAATTTCATATTTTACTGACGTATAATGCTCGAGAATTAAGTTCTTTATGACTCACAAAAATCAGCAAAAAAGTAGAATTAGTCGAAACCCATTGACATCGAAACGAATTCGAACATGCTAAAATACGTTTAAAAAAAAACTAAATGTATTCTATTTTTTTTTTCTTTTAATACTATTTTATTGTGTGTTTGAACATTTTTATAAACATGAGTATGTATACAAAGAAAAAAGTTCTTTGAAATGTTAGTCGATATTGAAATAAATGTATCGTACTGAAAAATTATTCATCCGAAATGAGTTTTAAATAAAGACGACTGAGAAATAATATCATCGAGTTGATATTTCATCCTTAAATATTCTCTATTTTAAAATGCGAAAAAGCCAAAACTTTTTGAACATTTGCCTGAAATATTTAAAACAACAAAATATTAGGTACATTTAGCTCTCGAGAGTGATTTTTACAATTTTTTTTTTTTTTTTTTGCTACTTTCAATGCAGCGTCCGTACTCTAGAATCAACCTGCTCAGAGTTCGTACGGATTCAGAAACATAAGTGACAAATAAATTTTAATTTTACATCAAAACTTCTCTGCCCATAGACTTTCACCGTGGAATTAGTGTTGTTCTAATATGACTTCACTATGCATGTACATTAATTTCAAACGTAAGTTTACAAGAAAAAAAACAAATAACCGTAAGTGTGTAATATCGAGGCGAAAAACGGATAGTTTTTAGACGAAATATGAAAAACAAAATGTTTTCAATAAAGAGAATCTTAAAGATTATTTAACGATTCACAGATCAGTTTATGCAAAAATATTCAAAAACATAACGCTTTCTAGCAATATTATTATTATAACGTTCGAAAAATATCGCGTCTAATATAAAGTAAAATAACACGAGCGATCAGTATAAAAACACGAAGATACATGTATATCGTTAATTAATGGAATAAACAACGTTTATAAAATATAATTATGCTAACAGATTACTGTTGTTAAAAAAACGTTTATAAACTCTTCTCGGAAAATCGCGTGTTATCGTTTAGCCGTGAAAACTCGATCCGCTATATTTTCTTGAATTCTAGCAATTATCAAGGATATAAAAACATCAATTAATTTTTTCGCTCTTGATAAATCCTTTGTGAATTCTCGACGTTTCGGTTTAGTTTATGTTCGTCCCGAGAAAAAGGGTATCAGGTCACATCCCCGTCTCAATTTCCCCGTCAGACATTTCCCCGTCCTCATTTCCCCGTCGGATATTTCCCCGTCTGTTTAATTTCACCGTCTGACATTTCCCCGTCCAATTTTTTTTTTTTAACAAAACATATTAATGTAGAATTTTAAACATTAAAATTTTATACGGTACATTCAATTTTTTTTTTTTTAACATTATGTTCCATACTTTAATTTATAATTTAATTTTTTTTTAGAGAGAGTATTTTATAGAGACGACGATTGTCGAAAGACTGTTCGTGTATAATTCTAATACCATTACACTAGTACCTATGTACTCACCTACCTACCTAGTACCTTTCATGAATGTTGCCTTATCTAAATATGTTTTCGTATATTCCGGAGTCAGATAGCCTTATCCAATATGAGTGCCGGTTATGACTTACTCATACAATGAGAGTTTATCAAAAGGTAATAAAATTTATATTTATTTATACTGATAAAACATAATTAATAACTTAAATTTGTTACAAATTTTATATTTTATAATTTGAAAGTGAATTGGACGGGGAAATGTCAGACGGTGAAATTAAAAAGACGGGGAAATGTCCGACGGGGAAACGGGGACGGGGAAATGTCCGACGGGGAAATTTCAGACGGGGATATGACCATAAATCAGAAAAAGTGTTATATTAATAGGAACGTCAAAAATAATTCACTATAATTATCACTAGATTACTAGTAATATAAAAATATAACGTTATAATATGCAATCGATTTTCGTTAGACAATCGAGAGTTTGTATGATATATTTTTGTTTTTACTTATGAATAAAAGCTTCAACTGCACTCACGCCGCTATAACTGAAATATTAGCAATTATAAATACGGGTTTGCTCTACTACCTATATTATGAACAATAAATACATAAATAAACTGTTTTGTGTGCGTGTGCGTGTGTTCTATTATATACAATAGCTTATAGACTTATAGTAGATTATTGCATCACTTAATTTTCTCATAACAAAAGTTAGCGATTCCACGCGATGGGTGGCTGTCGTCGTCAAAGACATTCACATTTTATATCATAAAACCGCGTACGCCAATATATTTCATGTTAATGTTTTTTGAGCCGCGTACGAACAGTACGCATTGAAAACAAAACACCTAATGATTTATCCGACACCACTGACAAACACTCTCGATTCTATAATTATAATTTAAACATTTTGTCATATTGATTGTCTAAAAACTTCAGATAATGTAAAACCAACAATACGTTAAAATGAAACGAAAATATTCCGTCAACGTATAAGTACGTGAAAGTTAAGAAATAAATTATACATTTATATTTATTTATTTCTAAACATAATGGTCATGTGTAGTCTAGTGATCTTAACGATAGTCGTGTTTTTAGGTTTGTCGACACTTCACCGCGTAATAAATTTAAAAATATTCAAATTTAATTAACATTATATCAATAATAATATGTAATGCCTCATTATTTTTTTATTATTATTGATTATAGTTATGTATGACGATTTTATGGTTTTTTTTTATTTCTACTGTCTGTCACCAGATATTATAAAAAAAAAAAAAAAAAAAAAAAAAAAAAAAAAAAAAAAAAAAAAAAGGTTTAACATTTAATTTAGTTGTACAATAGGTAAATGGCGAACGCACATTAATTCGTTTATTGTTTTAAATTTTCTATCGTATTATTTAATTTTTTCGAAAATTTCCCGAGTTTCATAATAAATAATCAACACGTGAAGTATTAAGCTTCAAAATAAAACATATACTTATATTTTTTTTAGTTGGTTTTTTTTAAACGGATTTTAAAGTTTTTGTTAGTGAGTAAACTGACTATATAATACATAGTTGATCCACTCGTTTTATTTTTTATAGGATCAAAAGCTTAACGAATTTGATTATTTATTCGTATCTGAGGTTTTTTTTTTTTATTCGACCCGACGAGATCTATACGTTTTGAACTTTGAGAGGATTAACAACATTTTTATTAGTCTGGTAAAGCTGACCAAAAGTAAATATTATACAGCACTGACTTATGTCAAACTAGCTGAATTACCCGTAGTTGCCGGGTTTAAGTATAAAAGTGTATGTAACCTGGCAAGATTACATTTTGTTTAATCTATTGAAATTTAAATTTTTGAAATCATATTTTATACATATTTTTTAGTTTTTAAGATAATAATTATTAACATAACCTATTCTATAAGTTATAGCTTTTGGCGGCCTATGTTCACGATAAGTTTTAGCAGTGAAGGTTTAAAATAAATGTTTTACTAATGGTTTTTTCAAAATTTTATCTACAATACTTCATTGTAAAATGTTCAATGCTGATATATTAGTAGGCGGCAAAATCACCAAGCTATTGGGTGAGCTTACGCGTGGGCAAACTACGTAGAACTGCCCATGTGAAAAACAGTTTTCTCGCAAGTCTATTCCTCAAATTTGAGCGTCTGACCTTGAGACTTGTTTATAGTCATTGCAAAGCAGACTTCGAGGGGAAACTGTAATCGATTAAATTCGAACGGAAGATCGTTCGGAATTAAAGGGATTCGTTATACAAACACAGTTTATCCTTTCGCACATACAGTTAATATTGTGGCTTCTACTATATTGCGATTTAATGCTTTGACTTTGAGCCTGGTCCTACTGCACAGTTTAGGTGGTTTCAAATTTCGCAAAACACAATATGTGTGCCCACACGCAGAATAATCTTATGATATGGCTTATTGCTTGGTCATTTTTTGGAGTGAATATAGCTCGTACACACAACGTTTCCACAGGCTTATCATGAATATGAGAAATATCTGGATACATTTTTGATATTAAATCCTGAACTGTAGTTACAACTGTACACAAATTTTTTGGGATATTTATCATTTCATCGGATGACGGATAATCACCATTGCCAATTTCAAGTAAAAGATCTGCAAATCTACCAGCAAACTTTTCCCCTCCAAAGTATACCTACCCTCTAACCCTCGTATTTTTCGACAGTTTGAGTATATTAATCTGAGGCCATAAAGTAGACCTTTTAAGACATGACTTAATCAGTTATGGTCCCTTTTGGTACTAATGGTAGAGTCTGCCTAAAGTCTTCAGTCAGCAAAACCGTTTCACCACCCATTAACCTTTTATTTCCCCTCATACCCTTTAGAGATCTATTTAAAGCCTCAACACCACCCTTATGTGTCATTGCTATTTCATCCAACACTATTATTTTTGTATTTTTTTAAACTTCCGCTAAATTACTTTGTTTTAATATATTACAAAAGAGAGTGACCGCAGTTGTTAGATTGAGACGATTGAGTGGTAATTTAAAGGTAGCATGGGCCTTTCGACCACCCACGAGCAGTGTAGCTGCGATTCCAGAAGATGCCACAGCTAAGGCAATGTCGCGAGTACTTCTAAAATTCAAATTGATTAAGATAGATATCTTGAAATAAAATATATCCTTTATGACTTATGTCTTATAGTATGTTTTTGAATCGTTTTGCGTATTATTATAATTCATAGTATATGTTATTACTCATTATTAGAACAATAAAATCAAATAGACTTGTGAGAAAATAGTTTTTCACAGTACCAAAATTATTACTAACAACTCGCGAGAGTGACCTGTGGAATGCGCACATTTAGGTTGTGTTCTAAATTTCTAATACTAAGGTTTTGGCATGGGGATTTTTTCCATATTTATACTTTCTTAACCCATTTAACCCTCTTAGGGGTTAAATTTTGGAAAATATTATCTGAACGAATGTTTACAGCATGAAAAGAATCTACTGACCAAATTTCATACTCATAGCTTCAACGGTTCCGGCTTGGCGGAATTTTCTATTTTTAGTCTTCAACCTTTTTAACACCCTTAGGGGTTGAATTAAAAAAAAAGAAAGTTTATAGACAATGCTTACATGTTTTATTAAGCATATATACTTAATTTTCAAGAAATCACACCAAAAAAAAAAAACGTTTTACCCTTTTTAACCCCCTTAGGGGTTGAATTTTGAAAAACCCTTTCTTAGCGGATGCCTACGCCATAATAGCTATCTGCATGCCAAATTTCAGTCCAATCCGTCCAATGGTTTAAGCTGTGCGTTGATAGCAGTCAATCAGCTTACTGTTTTATATATACAGATAAAAATAAAAATTAACATTTCAAATACGTTTATTTAGAACTCATTTTGAAAAAATGTACCAAAAATGCCCAAAAAAGCATAAATATACAAAAAACGCAAAAAAATCAAAAAAAAGCAAAATAAAATGTCGTGCATAGTATAGTATAGTAGTAGTATAGTAGTATAAATCGAATTTGTAGCTGATATAGCTCCGTTTTAGAGCAATAGAAACAAATTCAAAAGCCTTCGAAATCCGTACTCTAGATATTACGTCCATAACACCACCTAATAGTTTAGCTATACTAGGGTCCTATACGTATATGTATATCCATGTATATATATATATATATATATATATATATATATATATATATATATATATATATATATATATATATATAAGCACACTGTTGCATCGTCAAATGACGGACGATTGACAATTCGCATACATTCCTGGTACACATTTCTAGGGAACAAAAAAATTGTTTAGACGAGTAGTTTTAAGAAAAAGTGAATTTATTTACTTTATTTATTTTTCGGTCGTTATCGTGTCGGTAACTAAGAGAATGTTTTATATATTATTACTTTTCTACTTCTGTTGTAGTTTAGAATATGTGTTTGGTTTTTGAATTTGCTGTTTTAATTTTCATACCATAATGGAACTTTTAATAAAATATTAAAAGCCTGTCTACTTGTAAACTATTTTGTTAACACACATCATTTACAATTTTTGTAGAAATAAACATATTTTGCAATTAAATACAAATTATCTACATTGATATTGAAGACTTTAAAGAAATAATTTGCCTAACTCATTAAATTCAACATTTTTTTTTTTTTTAATTTGGTATTTTGATAATAATTTTCAAAATACCATACAATCATTGTTATGTGTTAATGTCAAAATGCAATTTGATGATATTAATACATTTTTAAATGTGATTTTTAAATTATACATTTTGTATGTTAATTATTCATCAATTCGTGACACATTTCTAGTTAGATTTTTACAGTAATGCAGTATTGAATGAAGTAGATTTTTTGAGTGTGTCATACGAACGTGTATCTGTAGAGTTTAATATTTATAAATTATACATTTGTTATATTATAATAAAACAACAAATAAATTGCTGTCATTTAAATTTTATATTATTAAAATATTTCTCATTTAGTACAACAATTTAGACAAGTATGCGTTTCGAATTCTAAGAATAAACGTAGAAATAAGTATTAAAAGGGTTGTAATTACTTAAAATACAATTTAAAATTCTGAAACATTTCGTACCAACGTTTCGGTTGGCTTAAAGCTACTGAGTTTGTTCTGATTTTTGAATTGTATCAATTACATAATACAATATATAAATAAACATAAAGTAGTTCATTTGATGAGTTGGGGATAAGTTCGTTTTTAAAAGTGAGAAGCACTGGATAAAACAATGTTGATCTAGGGTGATCATACGTCTTGTTTTTTACAGAATTTTACTTTATTTAAGTTTTGTGTCCTGTTGCCTTGACAGACGTCTCTCAGAACACTTTTGGTCCTGCTTTCAAGTCAAAACTTCCGCTAAATTACTTTGTTTTAATATATTACAAAAGAGAGTGACCACAGTTGTTAGATTGAGACGATTGAGTGGTAATTTAAAAGTAGCATGGGCCTTTCGACCACCCACGAGCAGTGTAGCTGCGATTCCAGAAGATGCCACAGCTAAGGCAATGTCGCGAGTACTTCTAAAATTCAAATTGATTAAGATAGATAATAGATAAATATATCCTTTATTACTTATGTCTTATAGTATGTTTTTGAATCATTTTGCGTATTATTATAATTCATAGTATATGTTATTACTCATTATTAGAACAATAAAATCAAATAGACTTGTGAGAAAATAGTTTTTCACAGTACCAAAATTATTACTAACTCGTCAGAGTGACCTGTGGAATACGCACATTTAGGTTGTGTTCTAATACTAAGGTTTCGGCATGGGGATTTTTTCCATATTCATACTTTCTTAACCCATTTAACCTCTTAGGGGTTAAATTTTGAAAAATATTAACTGAACGAATGTCTACAGCATGAAAAGAATCTACTGACCAAATTTCATACTCATAGCTTCAACGGTTCCGGCTTGGCGGAATTTTCTATTTTTAGTCTTCAACCTTTTTAACACCCTTAGGGGTTGTATTAAAAAAAAAAAGTTTATAGACAATGCTTATATGTTTTATTGAGTATATAAACTTAATTTTCAAGAAATCAGACAAAAAAAAAAAAAAAAAACGTTTTACCCCTTTTAACCCCCTTAGGGATTGAATTTTGAAAAACCCTTTCTTAGCGGATGCCTACGCCATAAATAGCTATCTGTATGCCAAATTTCAGTCCAATCCGTCCAATGGTTTGAGCTGTGCGTTGATAGCAGTCAATCAGCTTACTGTTTTATATATACAGATAAGCTAAATTAATTTTTCAACAGCAATGTGTTCAATACAATTAATTTTGATTCCATTGGACATATATTTGCAGTTTTGTAATTTCCTTTGTTTCGTTATCGAAGATCAAAATAATTTTAATTTATATCAAACTTATCTTTGTTTATGCGTTAAATTATGTGTTTTCAAATGACGTAAATTTATTTTTGTATACCTACACGAATTAATGTAGTTAAGTCAAGTGTGGGATATACGGTAGATGGTAATGTTAAAAAAAAAAAAAAACAGAAACACAAGTAAGCGAAACGAACAACATGTTTTAATTTAAAATTTTCTGAATTAACAAACGAATCGTCTTGTTCTTGTTAATTTATTTAAAGCCACAACACCGATTTCACTCTGAGAATGGACTCGTAAATTGTGAACCTGTATTTTACGCTGAGAACAGTTTCTTGTATTGTTCACTTTTTTTTGTACACGATGCACTCACGATCTCGATGTATATCATTGTTTATTTATTATTTATTCCAGTCGGAATTGCTCGTGTGGACTGAATATTCTAATTGAAAAAAAAAAATACAAAATTTTAAAAATTAGAGTTAAAAATACTTGGTGAAATAAACCAACGAAGTAATCATGATCAATATTATAAATCGGTTTACTAGTTATATATTTTATGGGTTTAATTCGTTTGTGCTCGAACCCTATTTTTTAAATATTTTTTACCCCTGTTACATGTTGAGGCTTTTTCTATTTATTAATACACATACTTTTTTTTTTTCATTAATTTAAAAACGAGCTAAATTGAAATTAACTATGTAACGCTAACCAAGCTATAACAAGGTTATATTTAGATTTAGGGCATAATTTTCAACGGGAAAACATATTATTATTATTATTATTATTATTATTATTTATGCGCAATGTAATGAATTTCGTTAAGTAATTATGTAAATAGTTCATTTGATCAACAAACATTAATATTTATGAACAAATATGGAGTTGGTCGTGAAAGTAAACACAAAAATCGTAATCATACAAATTACATTGACTTCGAAATATTTCTTCCATTTTAATATTTTAAATTTTTGACCGAATACGTTTTAAAATATTTTGGTTCTATGTATTTTGTCGAGTTACAAAAGAGATAGACCACGTATTGTTGAAAATGACGCTTTTAAGACGATTTCTTTTTGTGTAATACTTAATCCAAACATGCCAAACAAATATAATTTCAAAATCTTTTACGCTGTTACGTTCGCTTTACTATATTAACTTTGAAAAGAACAAATAAATTACAGAATTTGTGCTAGTTTTGAAAATCACTCCAAAAGTTACGGACAAGCACGACTATTCGAAATAAACCGCAGATGGTGTTTTTCGTGTATTCTTGATTCTTGTGATTTATCCCAGTATTTTTCAAAGAGATTTTATTAAAGTATGCTCGAATTATTTTCGGTAAATCGACCACGTCGATTGGAACCCGCATTTTTCGAGTGGACGAAAACATTTCGAAATTAGTGTATTTGAAAAGATCCGTTTTATTTTTTCGAATTAAATTGGTCGTGGTACCATCCCGGGCTGTCGACACCGAGAAGTTACAGACTCGTATCAGATTTTAATTTCGACAATCTCCGCCGTTACCCGACGTGCGAAAGCAGTGACGTAGCTAAGGGGGCTAAGGGGGCTGAAACAGTTTTCCACTAAAATTGGTCACGTTTTTCTTATCGTTGAATTATTTAAATTGAAATTCCGAAAAGGAGTTTAAAAATAATACTTAATATAATCGTCAATAACTCCCCTCGAAGGATTAATTCCTTCTCACTTTAAACTTATTGATAAAAGAACTACACGTTTTAAATGGTAACAGGATTCCCTCGTTAATTAAATTTTTTTCAATTTATATTTTAAAATAATTCGGTATTACCGTTTCAATCAATTATTAAATGAGAGAAATAAGGGTGATGATTTTTTTGGTAGTTGGAAATAATATAAACAGTCAGATAAAAAAAAAAAAAATAAATAAAAAATTGTAATAGTATTAGAAGGTATCGTTGTTGAATTTGCATAACGACAATGCTCAGTAGAAAAATATTGTGATATTTCTCTACAATTAGCTACGATAGCTCCATAACTTCCAAAGCGGAATTCTCGTATTGTGTAGTTTTATAGTATTGTTTTAATTGACTTCTATCGTTTACCGGTGTGAATTTCGATTTTTATTAATTATTCAATTAAAAAGTTTCTCTAGTCTCCGCGAGATCTACGCTCGGTGATTCCCGTTGGGAATTCCTATTGCCACCCGATCGCCGCACACGAGCGCAGTGCTCGTTTATCGACGGCGGGTTATTCGCGGTTTATTCGGGGTGACCAACACAGATATAGACGAAGCAGTTTATAATCTAACAAATCTCATTCAATCGGCAGCGTGGTCAACTACCAAGCCCGACAAAAATAGAAACTTAAAACCAAAGCCACACCTTATCCCAGAAGAAATTCGTAATCTGATTGTCGAAAAACGCAGGGCAAGAGCAAAGTACCAGGCCTCCCATCTGCCATCTCATAAAATAAAATATAATAAACTTGCAAATTCATTAAAAAAAGTTCTTGCAAAACATAAATCAAATACTTTCGAACAGAAATTACAGAAATTGTCGGCTGTAGATGGCAGTCTCTGGCGAGAAACCAAAAGATTATTAAATTATAAATCTATCTCAACCCCTCTCAGGAAAGAAGATAACTCCTTAGCTATTAGTGACCCAGAAAAAGCTGCAGTGTTTCAATCACACCTTTCAAATATTTTCCAACCCCATGCTGAAATTGTAGATAACTTACACATGAGCAACGTTAAAAAATTACTAGATTCCCCCTTATCAAAAGGACTTCCTACAAAATACTACACTCCTAACGAGGTGAAAAACATAATTTTAAAATATTCAAACAAAAAATCTCCAGGCTTCGACCTAATAACCGCAGAAGTCGTAAAGTGTCTACCGAAAAAAGCAATCATACTATTAACTTACATTTACAACGCAATTCTAAGACTCTCTTACTTCCCCTTACTATGGAAATTCTCTCACATCGTTATGTTTTCCAAACCCAATAAACCACCTGACTCTCCTGGCTCATACAGGCCTATAAGCCTCCTACCGTTCCTTTCAAAAATTTGTGAAAGACTCATACTTCAGCGCATTTCCCCATATATTATCACCAATAACATACTTCCTCCATCTCAGTTTGGCTTCCGCGCCAACCACAGTACAATCCACCAAATACATCGACTAGTTGATGCTATTTCAACAACTCTCGAACGCAAACAATACTGTACCTGTGCATTCCTAGACATATCCCAGGCATTCGATCGTGTCTGGCACGATGGCCTTTTATTCAAGCTTCGAAATTTTCTCCCCTCGTCACTTTTTCTTCTTATTAAATCGTACTTAACAGATAGATATTTCCAAATTCGCCTCGGGTCTTGCACTTCCGATATGGCCCCAATCAATGCAGGAGTACCCCAAGGAGCCATTTTATCGCCTATTCTTTTCAATATATACTCCTCCGATCAACCCATTACGCAAGACACCCTAGTCGCCGATTATGCCGATGATAAAGCTATAATGTCGATCCATGAAAATCCAGTCACAGCTTCAGCCAATTTACAATCCCATCTTGATCAACTCTCACAATGGTATACCAAATGGAGAATTAAACTAAACCACAGCAAATCAGTCCACACTACCTTCTCTCTTAAACATGGTTTTTGCCCGCCTGTCACAGTTGACAATATACCAATTCCTATGTCCAACTCTGTAAAATATCTTGGCATCATACTAGATAAAAGACTAACTTGGAACCAACATATCAAATCAAAAAGATTAATTTTAAACTCTCGCTCTCGATCACTTAAAAATTTAATTACAAATAATAAATGCTCAAGTTTAAAAACTAAATTATTAATATACAAATCTCTGATAAAGCCTATTTGGTCATATGGACTACAGTTTTGGGGTTCAGCCAAAAAAACGAACCTAAACAAAATTCAAGCCTATCAAAATATAACACTAAGGAAAATCACAAATGCCCAACCCTACATATCCAATCTTACCCTTCATAACGATCTACGTATGAAAACTATAGAAGAAGAATCTGTAATCTTTTATAAACGATTCTTCTCACGCCTAAACAATCACGAAAATCCTCTGATCCAAAACCTAAACTCCTTAACGCTCCCGGAAAACCCTCGCAGGAGGCTAAAAAGAAGATGGTGCAGAGACCTCTTAAATTAAAAAAAAATAAAAATAAAATAAAAAATAATAAATTAATAAATTAAAAATAAAAATTAATAATAAAAAAAAAAAAAAAAAAATTCACCTTATCTACGGCTTAAAAAATTTCCTGCCTTCTTACTCCCACCTTCCATTCTTTTCAATTTATAGGGTTACCATAGGGTGATTTCTTAATCAAGTTTATTCATGTATAACTACTCTTTTCACATATACTTATTGTGCTGTACAGTATAGATTGTATATTATCTCATAAAAATAAAAAAAAAAAAAAAAAAAAATTCGGGGTGACAAAAAACCGGTAGCCCGTGATCGCGCGCGAAATAGTTTACGAAACGTGATCGATTTTTACTAAACCGCGAACCCACGTCGACATTCTGAAGTGTCCGGTGTTGAGAGGTGAGAGACAACAAATGAAATAAAAAAGGGCGTCTCCCGATTGCGGCCCAAAGTAAACTTTTTACCTTTTTACCTATCCCGATTGCGGCCCGTCCATAGTAAGTAGGAAATAATATTTAAGTGGTTATCAAAACTAAATAAATATCCTGATTGCGTCCGATACGTATATTGACATGAATATAACTATCGTATTCACGATTCATACGATCACCAATATTCGGCGTGGTAATTTCCAGTCCATTAAAGATAAAAAAAAGCAGATAAACTGTAAGATTGCAAGGTTGCTAGCGGAACACAGTTGTATATTGTGCTTTTATAGTGTCGTTTGATTCTACGTTTTATAAAGTTTAAATTATGGAAATTTACGAAATGCTTAGCGAAAAAAAAAACCAATATTAGTAATATTTAAATATAAATTTCGATTTCATAAGTTATTAGCAAATGAAATAGAAAAATTGTGTTATACAAATAAAAGTTGTAAAAGTTTTGTCAAGCGATATAATAAAGAAATTTTAATAAGCCAAAGTAAATTTAACTTTGATGATCACAATCATGAAGCCAATACCGAACAGATTTTGAAACGTCAAAAAATACGTAATGGTATTAAAAGAAAGGCAACTGAAAATATTTGTGAGCGACCGTCAAAATTAATCCATGGTGGTTTTCAGAAAGTATTTAAAATACAAAATATAATTGCTATGTACAGGGTGGTTCACGGGAATATGGACAAAAACAAATAGATATAACTCATGATGTTTTAGACGTAAAATTATTTTATTAATATTTTATCATACACAAATAAGTGCCATTTTAAGTTTTGAAAAGAACTTCAAGCATATGACGTCCATCTTGTTCGTAGCACGAAGAAAGTCGATCCAACAAATTTGAGTGAACGCGTTGAAGCAAGTTTTCGTCTATTAATGCAATTTCCGTTTTTATAGCATCCTTAAGTTCTTCTAGTGTACGTGGTTTTGACTCATAAACACGTGACTTCAGATAACCCCAAAGGAAAAAATCGCACACCGTCAAGTCAGGTGACCTAGGAGGCCAATGCATTTCTCCAAAACGTGAAACGAGGCGGCCGGGAAACATCTCGCGTACGACGTTCATTGTTGCGATCGCAGTGTGAGGAGGTGCCCCATCTTGTTGAAACCAGACATTTGACGGGTTGAAAATTCGCCTTCTTCTACGCAACTCTGATTTTAAAAAGCTATTAAGCATGTCAATGTAACGGGCACTATTGACAGTCATCATTCTGAATGTACACTGTACTTTCACTAGGTACCGATTCGTTGTTTTTGACAAATGAGTCGTACGCGAACACACAGTGAACGACACTCCAATGCTCCATTATGGAAACTAAATGGCATTATCTAACGGATCGAATGAGACCTTTCCGACTTACTTACAATCAGCCTACTTTGAGAAAAACCCATCTATTTTTAGCCCTATTCCCGTGACCCACCCTGTATTTAAATACTTTTTATACTTTATACTTGTTTCATAATAGTTTTGAAATACTTTATTATTTGGTATTTAAACATATTATATATATATATGTTAATTATAAGGTATTTTGTGAACCAATGTGTCTTTGGACGCAATCGGGATACTTTTATTTGGGATAAAATACGACTACCTGAATTCGGGCCGCAATCGGGCAATTCCGATAAAAAAGACACCTCGGAAATATGTGCACAATTTTTATTAAAACAATTAAATACGTGACAACCTCCGTGCCGTATGGCTTACTACTATGCTCACCGCTGCCGCCGCGAGCCTTTGCCGGCGGTGCCGCGGACTGGCGGCGCGGCGCAAACCGGTTATCGGGTGCGACGCGCGGACGTAGAGGGAAGACGGTCGCGGTCGCCGGATACTCGACCGCGACAATTCGACCCCTTACCTAAGTACGGACCCGCGTGTAGCTGGAGTGTGCTCACGACACGGAGCCGGCGAACAATGTCACCTTTTCTCCCCATTTTATCGCGGCAAAAAGCAAATTTTATTCCGGTGAAAGGAAAACACGTCGCGTAGTTTCGCTTTTTTTCTCGGCGAAATTTATATGTGAAAAAATAAAATAGAAACGAAACGAAACGTAAAACGTATTGTTCTGAGTCACGCGACCGAGAAATCGTCCCAATGTCGCCGTCCCGTCCGTTCCCGGCTACACCCTCGATACAAATGACACACCACGTCGCCACTACATTATACTGTACGACAAAAAAAAAAAAAAAGACAACAATTGTTGTCTAAAACTCGAGTCACAATACGGATAGTTGAATAGTAATAATACATTTAAATAAAATAAACAAAAATGAATTATTTACAAAAAATGAAAAGTATTACGTCGTGTAGTCGGTGGCCAGGTAGTCAGCATACGAATCAAATTTAGAACACTCCCGCCAAAGTGTTTGTTTGGTTACAAATTTTACTTGTTATTTATTTGTTTTGTTGTGTCAAAATATATTAGTTAGATGGTTTTTAGTTAAATTGTATAGCTCTAGAGTTCTCTTCCTTCCTGTACGCTTCGCTCACACCATCACATCGAGGACGACAATCGATAATATCTTATGAAAGTAAATTCAAAAATATCAAAAATATCAATTTTATCGAGGGGGTGTTAAGGGACGGCCGATTAAGTTGAGGATTTACACTTTGAACACATGTTGCTGAATAAATTGGAAATAATCATTAATGTTTAATAAACATTTTTTAATTCAGTATAATTTGTACAAATATATGTATTATGAAGGGAAAGCGTCTTGTAATTAGATTATTGAAAAGTTAAAATAAAAAATATGATACATTTTATATATAATATGATAATTTTTTACCGTAGTGATTATCCGGATGGATTCGAAAAACGTCACTTGTCATTATTATCTCCAATTTTATGTATAAAATAACGTAGGTGCTGGAAAGTATAAACGGATTACATTTTGTTTTTTTTTTTGTCAAATAAAAAGATACGTTCAATTATTTGGATATTAATTTATGTGTTACCGATT
Source organism: Therioaphis trifolii (assembly GCA_027580255.1). NCBI lineage: Eukaryota > Metazoa > Arthropoda > Insecta > Hemiptera > Aphididae > Therioaphis > Therioaphis trifolii. The sequence continues at coordinate 35,464,191 of CM050410.1, read as the reverse complement.
TACCGTTTGCCCATTCATCCCTGTCGTTTCGAATTTTACCACCACACTGTATAAAAACAAAACTTATATGATACACGTTTAGCTAAATAAAAAAAAATAAAAAAAAATAAAAAACACCCGAACTCAGACTATGAAGTTTTTAGAATGTCTATGATCATTGCCATTATTACTTAAAGTCGGTAATACGTGAATTTCCGTCGAACAGTAACGGTCACAGTATTCTCTCTCGTCGTGTACTTATCTCACGTCATCTGTTTGTTTTTTATTTTTTTGCACTTTTATTTTGAGGCGTACAATCTGTAAATTAGTTATTAAAATAAGTATGCATGCGGAAATATATAATTTAGCTTGACATAGGTACATGATAAAAGCAGCCACCCAATAGCGACATTCAATAACATGATTAGGTCAAATTAAAATTTACTTTTACATATATGAATTTTTTTTTTTTGATTGAATTTTAAATCTCTACACTACTTCCTCTTTAGTCGACGAAGACGATTACCAGGAATGGTGTCAGAATCTAAAGCAGAGGTAAGTGGATTGGAGTGGTTTTTCAGTCGGAAGCGGAAGCGTTTATAAAGGATTTTGGCGGTTTCTTCTATTGTTTTAATTTTTAAACCTGTGTGAAGGGTATGACTGGAAACGTAAAATGGGTCATTTGTGATTATTCGGAGGGTTGTAGATTGGAAAGTTTGAATTTTATTTACGTTTTGATTTTTTGGCTTCACCCTGGTCTGTTTGTAACTGTTTCGCACGTCGTCGTCGTTGTCGTTTCGATGTCAATGCTAGAAACCGTTCGTGCGAATCGGCTATAACGACCGACCAAAAAATACCGAAAAAAATAGCTTTTGTATGCGTTCAAAAACCAGTCTGATGTTGGCATGTTTAATTATTCTAAGAATGGTCGTGTGTATTGTTTACTTGAAAATCTACTTACACAGTTATTATTCTATATTTGGGCCATAGTTGTATTTTTTCCTGGTAGCTAACGAGGCACTTGTGTGTACCAACAGGTCCCAGTAAGGAAATATGTGCATCATTTGATTTCATATACATTATTTTGTGCAGTGGTATCAAGGGCGTCCCTGACCCTATTTTCAGGGGGGGGGCGACTTTTACAATTGTAATGTTGAGGAATAAAAAATAAACAAAAATAATTTAACTATAATATTTAGGATTAAAAATAAATAAAAATTCTTTTATTTGACGCTCAAACGAATTAAAGTTATTATTCTATAAAACAAATTCTTTGAATCGTTTGTGTTCTGCAAATCTATCTATTATTTTGCACGCATCTAGTGTACTACGTGAACTGTGGAGACGTATTCGTTTACTACAATAATATCATTACTATTTCGTGTTTAACAAAAAAAAAAAATTATCGAACGTTCAGTATCAGATAACGTGTATCTAAAAGTATCTATCGTTATAAAATCGATACGATACGAGCTGGGTAAATTCCGAGCGATTCTATCAATATATTACACACATATATCATAATCTATGACTTTAAATAATATCGTAATTTTTTTCTAATGATTATTATAATATAATACTGGTAATGTAAAAAAAGTAAAAAAAAAAAAAATTGAAAAGGCATAGGGAGGGGCGATCGCCCCATCGCCCCCCCCCAGAAATACGCCTCTGACCGCTGCAGCCGTGTTGTGCGCGGTTTTGAGATTTTATCGGGACGGGACGACGAACGGAACTCCCCCGAGTATTGTTACCCGGAGTGACGAGAGCGTTGTTGCTATAATAATACGTCACGCGGCTCCGGGAATAACGGGGAAGAAAAAAAAAACTTTAATACGTACGCCGTGCAGACGCGTCTGTCAATTTCATCTGTTCGCGGAAAGGCGGTGAATACGCGCCGCCGACAGCTATTATTTTACACGGGGTGTTCCACGGATATTCACGCGAAATTCTAAACACCGATCGGGTCGCGTTTTCACGAGACAAACACTGAAACACTACATATTTTATTTTATTTTTTCTTATTTATGAGCTTGTTTAAGTTTTTACTTTTCTCAAATAGTAACCACTGACTTACGGCATAATATCGTGAAATACAATACTTATTTTAGGCTTTTTAGTATTTGAATCATTTTTATTCGATTCTCGCTCAAAATTTATGAGCTTTGAAAGTTGTACTTCCACTGTCATGTGTGTGTTTTAAGTGAGTTTTAAAGTATTTAGTTTAACCATGTCGTTACTCGTTAGTAAAAACACAAAAATTAATGTTAAGTCTGCTTCTTCTACAACAAGTAGAAGAAGAACAAGCTATTATAAACTACGTCCTGAAAAAAAAATAACAAAAACAAAGTCCACGAAATGTACTCAGCCAAGGAAGCTGAGGGATTTTTCAGTGTCCTTATTGAAAAACATTTATGGCAAGACGTAACCTGCAAATATTCAGAGAATTTTTTAGATTGAGCTGGGATCAGTCTAATTATACGATATGTTCCCTTACACATTCCGCCAATTGTACGTCTTCCTCTATTGTGAATGACACTTTTGAAGACATTTTGTGTCACAAAATGTCGAACTTTATAATTATGGATGTGAAAATGAAATGAAAATAAACGTGAATCGCCGCGCGGCTCGTGCGATTCGACTGCTCTCGGAGCGACCGCCGCGCGCTCTCGACCGCGTCAAATCAAAGTTTTTGAAAAAACATCCGCTTTGGTAGTACCTACCTAGTAGTTTGTGACGAGTAGTCGTTTTTTTTTATTTTAAGAAACAAAACAATTTTAAAAAATTACTTATTCAGTTATTTGAGTGTTTAAAATCGTGCACGAAAAAAAAATAAACAGTCAAAATTATGGACTCTCCGTGGTAAAATCCGCTCTACGGACAGTCTCCGTGCGTATAAACACCCTGTGTCTGTTGAACGCACACGGGTATTATTGACAACGGTTATTGTTCGATGACACGGCGACGACGTTTCGAACACATTCAAGCGTCGGGCGCAAAGGCCGTGATTATTGTTTGTCGCTAAATCTCGACGGGTCTCATATACGTCGCCAACAGACCGGATCGGAATTTACGGAGAGCCACCGCGAAACATCACGTGAGCCTTTTGTTTCGCTTTCTGCGCACAGGGACGACTCGTTTGTCCGTCGGTCGAAATTCGGCTTTGGCCGATTCGACTTGACCGGGGCCGGCCGCGTCCGAGCCGAGAAAAAAAACGCGTCAGACATAATACAATAATATAATATATCATATATATCGTGAGAATCGTCGACGTGCCGTTTTCCGGCGGCGTTTCGCCCCGCGCCCGTTTGATTTCGTATCGTCGCCGACGTTCACTCGTCGTCGGTGCCTAACGCGCGGGAATCTACGCAAAACACGTCATCTGCACGTGACCGAGAGAAGAACGTTCGTCACACGCGATTCGGACCGTCTTTAATTAAAGGAAAATACACCAACGCGTCGTCGAGACGATAATAACACATAACACGTATATACGAGTCGAATGTTAAGCCATACTTACTTTTTACTCGTGGCTCGTACGCGCGCCGGTTATTGCGCCCGATGATTAATGATAACTGTATAATATATTTATCACACACACACACACACACACACACACACACACACACACACACACACACACACACACACACACACACACACACACATACACACGCGTATACTCATACGCGATAATATTACCACGCGAAACCGTGTCCCTCCGGAGCAGTGTTGGGAATAGATATCTAATAATATCTAGATAAAGATAAAGATGATTATAAACAATTTATCTAGATACAGATAAAGATAATTATAATACATTTTATCTAGATAAAGATAAAAATTAATACATTTTTATATAGATAAATTTGAAATAAATTTCGTGTTTAGTTTTGAAAATATTCAGGATCTACATCCTACAGGTATAAGGTAAAAAAATAAAAATACATAATTTAAAACATTTAGAAATACGTGTACTTTTTTAAATAAACTTCATAAAAGATGGCAAATCATTCTCTGACTTAAAATTAAAATAATAATACATTTCTGCATTTTTTAACAAATTGTTGCGTATGGCTACTTCACTTTCATGACAGTACATATAATAATCTCCTTTCCTGGGCCTCCACACGAGTTTTTCTCAGTAATCTTTTCGATTAATTAAAAAAAAAAAAAAAATTAATAAAATAATATATTTTAAATTTCATTTTTTTTCAGGCCATTTAAATAAATTACCTATCTAGATAGGTAATCATAGATAACTAAAATTGTATCTAGATAAAGATAACTGAAAATAAATTTATCTAGATAAGATAAAAGATAAATAATTGTCATCTAGATAAATGTATTTAGATATTTCCCAACACTGCTCCGGAGTATCGCCTAACGAGTAACGCGTAGGGCTGCTGCTGTCTGCTGCTGCTGCTGGATCAGTTCTCTCGGGATTACTGTACATATATAAACACTTTTGTGTTTCGACTTTACGCACACTTCGACTTCTTTTTTCCTTTTTTTTTTTTTTACCTCCGTATAAGTTAAATCGTGTAAGCCGCACGCGCCGTTGGTAATTAAAGAATTTACGACACGCTCTTTTGTTCGAACCACAGTGGACCATAAGACTTTAAAAACATATACCGGCGCGCCGAAGAAAAAGCAGAATAAGAAGAAGAAGAAGAATAAGAAGAAGAAGAAGTAATAACTTTTCCCTCGACGCGCAAATACACGTTACAGAGTGAATTTAAACAAGCAACAGTGGATAATCACACGCGGACTAAATTAAAAGCTTTTACGTGTAACGAATAAATATTCGTTATACGACAACAAGTCGACTCGTAATGACTTTGTAATTTAATATGTATATTCTGATTATTGTCTTTTAGCCCAAAACATTTCGGTAACTTTTACCGTCGTCGAGCACTGCGGATAGTATGCGTTTCGTTTGATATCGCGCACTTGATTGTTCGCGGGTAACAATAATAATGTACAACACACCGCTCAATTACCGTGGCTGCGCTGTGCAGTTAAATCACATTAAATAGTTACGCTCGCGACCGTGTTGCTTTCAAACAACAAAAATCGACCTCGGTAAACGACAACAAACAATTGAATGGCACTGCGTGTTGTTCGCCCCTCCCCCTCCTTCCTTCGGTTCACTGCGAGCCGAGACGATTATCGCTATAGCACCGTTGCCGTCGGACACTACCCACTGATCCGATATAATTGAGACGCGTTTCTGGCGAAAACGTCAGAAAAAAGAAAACTATAATTGAGATGATATTTCTATAGATGAGAAACTTTAAAGTTATCCAGCTGTAAAATCGAGAAATTGACAAGTGTTCGTCCGGCTACGATAGGTACACGTGTACGTATCAACATGATATTTTCGAAAAAGTATTTAAAAAAAAATAATAATAATAATAAAAGTAAGATACGTGATGCTGGCACCCGCATGTTGTAAATGTGACTCGGAAATCATGTCAGTATTTGTTATACAATTTGTACAAATTTGTAACCACAACTTCAAAATTTGTACACCCCCCCAAACCGTCTAAAATCAATTTTTTTATCGCGGGTGCCAGCGTCACGTGATTCTGGCACCCGCATTTCGAAATATTTGTCCGATTGACTCGGAAATCATGTCAGTATTTGTTATACAATTTGTACAAATTTGTAACCACAACTTCAAAATTTGTACACCCCCCCAAACCGTCTAAAATCAATTTTTTTATCGCGGGTGCCAGCGTCACGTGATTCTGGCACCCGCATTTCGAAATATTTGTCCGATTGACTCGGAAATCATGTCAGTATTTGTTATACAATTTGTACAAATTTGTAACCACAACTTCAAAATTTGTACACCCCCCCAAACCGTCTAAAATCAATTTTTTTATCGCGGGTGCCAGCGTCACGTGATTCTGGCACCCGCATTTCGAAATATTTGTCCGATTGACTCGGAAATCATGTCAGTATTTGTTATACAATTTGTACAAATTTGTAACCACAACTTCAAAATTTGTACACCCCCCCAAACCGTCTAAAATCAATTTTTTTATCGCGGGTGCCAGCGTCACGTGATTCTGGCACCCGCATTTCGAAATATTTGTCCGATTGACTCGGAAATCATGTCAGTATTTGTTATACAATTTGTACAAATTTGTAACCACAACTTCAAAATTTGTGCACCCCCCCAAACCGTCTAAAATCAATTTTTTTATCGCGGGTGCCAGCGTCACGTGATTCTGGCACCCGCATTTCGAAATATTTGTCCGATTGACTCGGAAATCATGTCAGTATTTGTTATACAATTTGTACAAATTTGTAACCACAACTTCAAAATTTGTACACCCCCCCAAACCGTCTAAAATCAATTTTTTATCGCGGGTGCCAGCGTCACGTGATTCTGGCACCCGCATTTCGAAATATTTGTCCGATTGACTCGGAAATCATGTCAGTATTTGTTATACAATTTGTACAAATTTGTAACCACAACTTCAAAATTCGTACACCCCCCCAAACCGTCTAAAATCAATTTTTTTATCGCGGGTGCCAGCGTCACGTGATTCTGGCACCCGCATTTCGAAATATTTGTCCGATTGACTAGAAAATCATGTCAGTATTTGTTATACAATTTGTACAAATTTGTAACCACAACTTCAAAATTTGTACACCCCCCCAAACCGTCTAAAATCAATTTTTTTATCGCGGGTGCCAGTGTCACGTGATTCTGGCACCCGCATTTCGAAATATTTGTCCGATTGACTCGGAAATCATGTCAGTATTTGTTATACAATTTGTACAAATTTGTAACCACAAGAAAATATTCCCATAAAAATTTCAAAATACCAAACGACAATTACACTAAAATAGTACACATAAATACTACACTTTTTATGATTTGTTTTCGGTCGATAAACCGCATAAAACACTGTATATAAATACTACTTGGTTTCTCTCTATTAAATCGGACTCGGTATAGTAAAATATAGTATAATATTTTTGTAAAATTATTTCATTTCTAGAATTTGGTCACACTTGTTAAAATTGACACTATGTTTACATATTATCATCTTTAGATAATTTACGGTTATAATAGGAAAGTGCATGTTTTGTTTCACTATAATTTATGATTTTTTTATCGTATTTTTCGTATTCCTAGTGAAATTGTTTATTATCTACTATAATTACCTATAATAAATAGTTATTCATCGTTAAATCTAATTTTTTGATTATTATGCCACCAATTATGAAGGTATGTATTTTAAATATATATTCACTAAGAATTAGGTATACCTAGGTATATTGTTTTTAAATAGAAAATAATCATAATTTATACCATAGAAGGGACGAAAACCAAAAGTGGATCCATCCGTTATTGATAATGAAATACTCAAGTACAGATCTAAAATTGTAGGTGAAGATAATAAAAGTAAGTGGAATTTTTGTAGTTTGTTTTTCATTCTTTAACAGATAGGACTATTTTTCATACTTAAATTTTTCTTACTTAAAATATGTGAAGAAAAATCTGAAAAACAATTTTATAATAAATATAATAATTATTTTTAACATCACAAATATTTTTTGTCTCAGGGTTTGAAGCATCCACGAGCACATTGAATATTGAAGAGATACCATTGGATTTAATTAAACAAAACTTTGTTCAACCAATTACATGGAAATTAAATGACATCCCTAAATGTATTTTTGCGAATGGTGATAATTATTTTATAAGGGGAGTCATAATTTTTCATGGTGGAGGAAGAAGAGGACTCAGGACAGCAACCGGACATTACACTGCCTACACGTATAGAGGAGATAATATATGGGAAATATATGATGACGTTAAAAATAAAGTCCAAAAAGTAGCATCATCTCACAAATATGACATCGAAATATTATTTTATACATTATAGATAAACCGATGTATTTAAGTTTAAGACAATAATTTTTGATAATTATAATAATTATTTAATATTTAAATAGAAGTGTCACAAATTCCTCTACACAGGTTTATTTTGAGTGAATTAATAATAATATTTGTAGTTTCCTCATTTTATTTTTTAATAATTTTGTAGTTTAATTTTAAAAAAAGCCGATAAGATAATGGTGGTGGAAGTTCGTCCTTCGTCGCTTCGCTCCTCGGACAAGATAATGGTGAGGAGTGTATAGCACTTTCTATCATGGGATCACCTGGTTTACGATAGTTTAGTTGTATGGTACTTTACATTTGAATGCAATGATAAATCATTGTAAGTTAAGTACAGGATACAGTAGTTGGGTGGGATACACGAGATGCATTGCTAGATTAGGCATTATTGGATAGATTTTGGAATTATTTTATATTATAAAAAAAAAACGATTCTGAACGAAGATGAAGATGTCAGCCTTAAATTGTAATATATATTTTATTTTAATATCCTAGATTGGGTTAAATTTACATTTGTCTATTCATGTGACTTCTGCTCGTGAGCATTGGACAAACCAGGATGTGCATAGATAGGGCGTAGGTAAATACCATATTATTTGCCTAAATGCACTATCGTGACGGTACCACCCGACCCCGCCGTCCATATATGCTGAATGCTCCGTGGCTACGTCTATTTAAATATTAATAATTAATAATAATATATAAAATCCGCATGTTTATGGAACTGATACACACATTAAAATAACTAGAAATTGGAAGTTAGTAACGTTCTATTCAACCATGTAAAGGTACGTTATACACCTTGTGTTTACAATCTACCAATATTTTGTATAGAACAGCTGTCAGCTACTGATTATATTATAATAAACTTAATCTATTTAATTATATTTATTCAACGCGTCAATTTTTGATTTTGTAAAAATTATAGATTCAGACAATCATTCAAATTTTTTTTTAATTTAACGTATCGCGGTATTTTTATACTTATCGTAAGCAAAATTTATTAACAATCTTGTATTGAATTTTCATTTCTTATCTTTGAATACAAAAATTTTTATACATTTTCAACTACAAAATAATTTGCAAATATTCGTGATTTTGACAAATTTTGTCGATTTTTGAACTTCAACTGCTTATAAAAAAAAATTGTGCCTATGTATTTGAATAATTTTCGAATCACTCTTAGATCAACTTATTCAAAACCTTCTATTAAATTTTCAAGCGATTTGGTAGGGCCAAAAAATTGTTATCGACTTTTATAAAAAAAAATCTAAGAAAAATCGAATTATTCAAATGCCTATAAATAGCTAAAAAATAAACGAAATATTTTGAAAATACAACTATGTAAAGAAAATGCCTATTTAAACATTTTGTAAAAGTTTTAAGTTTCTACGACCTATACTTTTTGAATAAGAACAAATATCAAAAATCAATGATGCCTAAATTGTTATTTTACGCGATTATGTGAAAAAATTGTAATTTCAAACACTCATAAAAATTTTTGATTTTATTCCAGTGCAAATTTTTTTTACAGATAATTGAAGGAAAACGTATGTCAAACTTTGTACCGAATTTACAATTCTTAGTTTTGAATACTTAAAATTTTATGAATTTTCAACTGCAAAATAACTTCAAATTTTCGCAATTTTTACATATTTCGTATAAATTGGAACTTTGAGCACTTATAAAAAAAAATTGTGACTTACGATTTTGGATTTTTTTTTATCAGTTATGGAACAACTTATAAGAAACCTTGTATTAAATTTTCAAGATTTTCTGGCAAAAAAAAAAAATTTTATCGTTATTTTAAAAAAAAATACTTAAAAAAATTGAAAATTTCAATTGTCTATAATTAGCTCAATAATAGTCAAAATACTTTGAAAATTTGAACGGTGTAGAGAGAATGCTAATCTAAACATTTGGTGAAAATTTCAAGTATTTACATCGATTAGTTTTTGAGTTATAGCAAAATAAAAAATTTGATTTTGTCGAAAACTGGTTTTGCGTAAAATATACCGTTTTTCCCTCATTTTTTAAGGGTTTTTCCCG